>CM042162.1:23281197-23331822 GCA_023376005.1 Doryteuthis pealeii | reverse complement strand
AAAACCAATTTTAAGTTCCAATCGATGTACTCCCAAGAACATATTCATCACGGGTTGGCCTAAAGTCAGTAGTCAGCCAATCAGTAGGGGAGTTATCCCACTTTCACTAGCGCTAGACCAAGGAGATTTTTTTTCGTCTTGGTAGGCACCACACCTACCAAGCTCCTTACTTTACTGCACAGAATCACATGTGCTACTCATACGCTGAATTGCGAGGGCCAGTATCGAAATAATGAACCTTGTGATCTACCGAACGCTCACCGACTAGCAAACCGCCTTAAATATATATGATATATAAAGTTTGAAATAACTCTAAAATCGTTGAGATAATTAAATTCTTTGATAGACCTAAATTTGAAAGAAGTTGAGAATAATTAAAAAGGGTGTGATGATTATATTATTATTTCTTTGGTAATTATCATTTATTTTGTTAATCACACACACACACACACACACACACACACACACACAAATTATATATACATAAGGAAATTGGAAATAAATCTGATGGATGTAAGTATAGAAAATAGAAAAAAAAAAAAGCATTCAGAGATGAATAGTTCCGCCTACGTTAGAACATTCAGTTTTTATATATATTGGAATATTAACCATCATCGGGTCAATATCAATGGGTGATGTCATGAAGCTCCTTTAAATGTTATTTTCAAGCGAGATGAAACGAAAATTTTCGTTTCCTCTATTGAAAATAATATACTTTGCAATTATATATATAATAATATAATATATATATAATAATATATATATATTACTATATATATATTATATGTGTGTGTGTGTTGTGTGTGTGAGTGTGATAATTAACTTCCATCAGGTGTTATCTATGTGGGCACTTTTTATTTCTTAATAAAAAATTAGTTTAAAAATATGTTAAAATTAAAAAACAAAAAAAAAACCAAACAAAAAAAAACAAAACATGTCTTATCTCATATATTGGAGTGATCAAAACTTGAACCCTGCCCCCTTAGTTTCCTGACGTCACACCTCGTGTTGATATCAAAATGGCCGCTGCCATCGTTTGTATCTTGGCATGTCTTCGTAACTAAGTACTTGCTGTCGGAGAGCGCAGCTACATGCTCGGCTGCTACATTATTATTTCATTGGATTTCTGGTGATATGAGACAAATTACCCTCCAACTAAGGATGTAAGTGATTTGTCTTAGTTTTACATCGAGTTTTGTTTTTTCTTTACTTTCTGTTCGCAGTAAAAGTAAATGTAAGTCGAGCTAATGAAGTAAGTTGTTGAGAGAGGCCGCCTTTCCGAGTTTTACTTGCATTGAAATTGAATAATTTTTGTTATAGTAGTCTTGATGATGATAAATACAACCGCCTACTGCAATGTTAGATTGTTTTTTCCTTTTCTTTTATAAGCTTTTTAGGTGTTATGTTGCTTTCCTGTTAATAAATGATACAGTTCTTTACATATTGTAAAAATCTTAAGTATTATGCTTTAAGATATAGTAAGAAACCTTAAAAGTTCAATCGATGAAACTCTAACTAGTAGGTTTTAATTTATAGAAACGTTCCGTGTATTGTTTTAGTTTTAGGATAAAGTATTTAGTTGTTATAGTTTTATTGGTGTAAATGTTATTTATCAAAATAGAGAAAAGTAAAAATTGCCTGATGTAGTAAGAAAATGTGTCGTTACTAAAATGACAATGACAGACTTTGTATTTTCGTGTTTGGTTCTTTTTGTCTTTTAATAAATATTTTTCGTTTTTCTCGTTGATCTTATTATTAATTTTATTTTGAATTAAATTTTTGTTTTTTATATTTCTACCATTTATTGTGTAGCATTATTTCTAGCTTTTAATTTGGTTTGGTAGTAAAAAAAAAACCCAAAAATGCAGACAAGAAAAATAAGTAAAAACTTGGAAAAGTGCACACGTTTTATATCCTGCTAATTTTCTTTCTTTAAATTATATGTCTTTATTAGTTTCATTGCATAAAAACAATCTTAAATTAAATATATATATAAATTATATCTTGATAAAAAGAAAATGCTGTATTATTTAAATATTAGGAAATTTAAAAAGAAAAAGTTGTGCAAACATGAGTCTTGTTATTTAAACTCAAAGCCTTTTAAGTCTCATAATCATATTTTTTTAATTAAGTTTTTTTTTAATGTTTATCTAAATCAGAAATCTTTAAATAATATATAATATAAAATTACAAGACTTATTACTTGTTTTGTTTCGATAAAGTAATTACAATAGTAATGTATATTTCAAATTCATTAACAAAATATTATTTAGGAGAGATGGTGTTTTCCCGATTACCCTTGGATGTTAGTACTATATAATAATAAATAGTTCCGTTTTTGAATTGCTTAATAATAATAATAATAATTATGCATCAATGGTTATATTAAAAATATATAATAATGCACATTTGTTTTATTTTACAAGTTTTTTCCCCACAACTGTCCATTATCTACTACTGAGTGTTGAAATTTTGCTGTCGTTTATTGTCAACAAATTAACTAAAAGAATATATATTTCTATACTCTTATCTAAAAACATTTTATGCTGAATGATTTTTAACTTTAAAAATGTTCATACTTATAAATTTTTTTTAAACATTTATTTATTTATTTAACTGCTGCTACAATAAACGATAAAATTCTTACATTCTGTAGTTTCATTCTCCTCTTAATCTTTAATTTTAGTCAAGTGTTTCTTGGTTCCTATTTTTTTAAAATTTTTCAGATAGTTTATTTTACTATTAATAATAATTTACAACATTATTAAACCATTATATATCTTATTTACATTCTTTAATACATTTGTTATTAATTAAAACAATAATCACATGCTGATATTGTTATATTTTTATTTGCACACACACACACACACACACATACAGTATATAATATATATTGTGTGTGTGTTTTATTGTTGTGATGTTGTGTAAATCTTACAATAATGCACTACGACATTCCTATTTCGTTGGTATCATGAAATTTAAACAATTAGATGCTTTGTTTATAACTTTAAATCTCACTAATGATATGTGACAGCCTCTGAGTTTTGAACTAAAACGTTAGTGTACACATAGTATATAAATGTCATGATCGTTAAATGTGTCAAACAGTCCATAATTTGATATGATAAAGTCTCCTCCTTTCTGAAGTCAGTCCATGATGGGATATTTCAGCTGGCAATCACTCTTGTAAATTGTACAAAGAAAGGTTTTTATGATACTACTGTAGTACTATTACAGCAAAATAATAATACAAATACATTGAAATCATTCATGAAATTGAAATTCATTGTTTTAAAGTGCTTAATTATGTAGTATATTCAATACTACGTGCTTTTTTTACTACATTGATACGGTTCAAATTTAATTTTTATCATCATGAATTTTATGAAGCGGTTGCTCCTTTTTATATTTTTAAATGTCTGGGTTTTAGCTAAGTTGTAAACAGAAAATAATTATATAATGATTGTATGGTACATTGTTTTAAAACTTGTTAGTTTCTAGTGCCAATTAAAAACGAGAAAGAAAGAAAATGCATTCTGATTTATTTCATGATTTTCCTTGTTCATTTGCTAATGGTTTGAAAAAAAAAAAAAAATGCAATCATCATTATTCTTCTGTGTCTGTACAAAAAAAAATCCTGAATGATTTCTGTTGCTATATCGACATCTACTCTTGTGGTTACCCTATTTATTATGGTACTTGCACGACTAAACAATTTCAAATACTTGGATAAGATAAGTAGCAGTACAACTTGTCTTGTAGTTGTAGTAGTCATTATTCACCAATATAAAATTAAAAGCTTCAAATGATACCTTATCATTTCCTATGCAACTACAATAATGAACTGATCTTTCATTATTTACTATTTGAATGTAATTTATTATTTCTCTTAGACATTAAAATAGCTTTAAAAATGCGTGTAGAATTTTGCAATTTGTGTTGTTCTGTTGTCTACAATCTACATTGAGATTCCATGATGCATCACAAGAATTGTTTTTTTATCTTTTTACATTAGCTATTTCATTGCATTTGTTTTATAATCATCTCTACGATTATTGCCACCATTAGTAGATCTTTAAAATTGTGTAACGAAAAGAAACTTCCTTTACTACTAGTAGTACTACATCATCCATAAGCACCGTAAATTATTGTCGTATATTAGTAACAATTCGCAATGACTCAACAGATTACTGTTGTATGTTAATTTTAAACTTTGAAATCTCCCAATGTACTTTTTGTTGTAACTTCTAAAATCTCCATGTGCCACAACAACCTGTAACTATAAAGCTACAACAAACAAAAAGCACATTTCATTCATTTACTGAAAAAAAAAAATTAAAATAGAAATTTCACTGATTCGATTTTGTAATTTTTCAAGATTATTATTATTATAGATGTTAAGTTTTAACTATTTTACTCTTGCATTTTTCATTTTTTTTAAATACTCTAATGTTGAAATGAATATGTATCAATATATTTAAATCAAACCTGAAAAAGTTTACACAAAAAATTTAGACAATATTAATGTAAAGGTTCTTGTTGGATGTTTTTATTTCTTTAGATTTAGTGGTCTGGTTTAGTACAGAAAAAAACAAAAAAACATTTTTCTCATCTTTTTATTGATTATTTATTTGCTTGTTTTTATTTGTGTTTGTTTAATGACTAATATAAATTAGTACTTAGTGACCCCCCCTAAATGCTGATATAAAAGTCTGAAATGAAATCAGATTTTTTTTTTTTTTTAATAGAAACATCTTTTTGAAAAATCACCTCAATTTTTTGGCTAAATTCTATTATTTATTTTTTTTCAGATGCGTTTTATCCCCATTTTGCTTATTTATTTATTTATTTATTCATTCGTTTGTTGTTGTTTGAAATTATTGTATCTTTTTCTTTTTTTTTTTTTTTTTTTTTTTTTTTAAACTATGTTCAACATTATAATGACATGGTGCTTGAGTTGCTTTCTTACGATCATATATCTTCTTGATTTAAACATTCACGTTGATTAACTTATGTAATTTTTATTTATTTTTTTACTTGTTTTTTTGTCATTTTTTATTCTTGATTTGAATACCTTCATTAACAGAAATCTACTGGGATGTTTTAGACTGACAATTCTGGATAAGTAACATATACTTTAAAGACCAGACAACGCTAATTACTGTTCTATTTTTCTTTTAGCAAAAAAGACATCTACTAAATATAATTTTTTAAACAAGGCCAATGTACTTTATTTCCCCAGCCCTCCTCGAGTATACACCATCATCATACTCACAGTAACTTTACTATGTTACTAATATTAAAACATTCTAAAGTAAACATCTCACAATTTTACAATAAAATAAAAGGAGTCATGAAACAATTTTCAATGATATTTAGTTGCATTGATGAGGTAAAGATTCACGTCCGTTAGTAATAATTATCTATCATTTATACTACAAAGTGATTTGGGTGTGTTACGTACAATTGGGAAAATTAAAGACATAAATTAAAACTTGCTCACGTGTGTGTGTGGATGTGTTGTGGTTGAGAGAGTAGTCTAGTGGTTAAATTATGCAAACCTCTCTCTTTTGAAATCTTTTTTCTTTTTAGATAAGCAGATAATTTCCAAGTAGAATCTGAACAACACTAACAGCTCTGAGGTCCCCCCCCCCGTTCGTACTTTCTGTAATTCAAACATTGTCAGTTGTATGCATGAGTTGCACCTAACATACAGCCACAACATGACATCATTTGTCGCCATCCCGAATTGTGTACTTCCCATCATATTGCGATGACAAAGACAAGCAATTAATACCTAATTCTAAAAATGGTTCGATTCCTACCTTCTCTCCCCACCTCTGCTACCATGTCCCCCCCCCAACATGTAATTAGATAGTATTAAAAAGCTGCACAACATCCCAGATGAGCTTTATAGTTTATCTAGTATTACTAAAGCTGTATCAACACACTTCTACTATTTACTACTGCTAAAAGATATCATCTTTAGAGCCTCAGCGGGCAGTGTTAATTATGAATGATGATGATGATATGGCTTTTATTAATTACAATTAATGTTTTAATTGTCAGCTAAAACAAGGCAAAATATCTAATTATATTTTTTTTCACGAAAACTTTATTAACATTAATTGTTTTATTTATTATTATCTATTTATTAATTAATTTAATTTAATTTTTCCCCCACAATATGAATGTAACTCATCGAGTGAGCATAAGATTTGAAGACTTGGCAACAGCGCTAGATGCCCGCTCTAGGCAATCATATTATCCCCCTGTCAACATGGCTGTGTGATCTGAATAACTCATTCAACAGCAATGTCTGACACCCACCACTTTTTAAGATTTGCTGATGGGGAAAACATAAAAACATAGTTTAACTTTTTGTGTGTCATATATAAGTCTTTTGATGGAATAAGCAAGTTCTGTGTGTCATTAACTAAGGAAGCGCATTTGCTAGGGCTTGTTACCGTATCTTGAAACATAACCGGTCTTAAAATTCTGTTAAAATGGCAAAGAGAAAGGCCTTTTTTTCTTCTGCAACCGTCACTGGTTCAACAAGCCACAGTGTAGTACGGTTATGTAGTCGTAGTTTTATTATCATATTGATTGGTCAATTTTCTTTTGTCGCATTATTCAATATTTTTTTCTGTCTTATGGAGAGCACTGATATTAAAACTTATTTTTTTTTAGGGAGGGGCCAAACAATACAACGTGAGTCGCTGCAACATCTCATAATGCAATAAACACGTCATATGTCGATGGCGAGATATGTACGGATACCATTAATAATTAATAAAAAAAAAAACCGGTAAATACTTTAATATCCAACAGACAAAATCCATTCATTTGATTAAAAAAAAAGTTACCTAAAATATTATATATTTGTGTCATTTGTTTCTCAGTTGTTTATTTTTTAAATATGACAATAGGATCACAATAGACTGAGCTATCTAATAGTACCAACCCCAAAGTAGTTAACAGGTTTTAATTCAGTTTTCACGTCTCCTAGACTGCTTGTCTACCATAACCAGTTAAGAGCCCAAGCTGCCCTACTATTTAACCTAGCTGAGAGATGCTGGATTTATACCTTCCCAAGGATATTACCTAATAACACTTGAAGTCATGAATCCAACTATCTATTAGCGCTATGTGAACTGAGCTTCGTCCAGGATTGAACTCTTGTTACGAGTCCATTTCCTAACAACTCTAACCATATACACGACCTCCAACTGAATATAAATATTTCACATAAAAAAGGTAACCTTTTATAAGTATTCATTGTTTCCCTTTAGGTAGGATATTAAAAACTCTGCATGATTCAGTGCTTTCTTCTACTGTTGTACCACCCTCTTTTCAATAAAAACAGTTGAATAATTTATTATCTAGCTGACGTGTTTTCTTATTTATTTAGAATAAATGATATCGATTATAATTTTCATTTCTTTCAATCTGCCGTGACTTTTTTTTAATTATCATTTTTTCTCGTATAATTTTTCTTTTACGTTGTGACGAAATTCCATTTAACTTCCCCAAGTCCACGAAAGTTAACTACACCTTCGTCACCGAACTGTTTAAAGAAAAAACACTAGGTTTAAAAAATGCACAAACAAGATAAAAAAGATTGAGAAATAGGTATCATATATTGTAAGTGCGTTAAAAATTCCCAGTACAATAATTAGCTTGAAATCTAAAAATCTCTATTAGTTAAATATAAACAAACCACACAACTATACTAAATTTAATACATGGAAATTTCGTGATATCCAGGACACTGCAATAGGACAGTTGAAAATAAACCAACTAAACAATGACGGAGAATAGCACACCCTTTTGTTTTTAGTCAGAAATGATTTAAAAAAATATAATTTCGAATCTTTTTTTTCTTTCTTCTCTAGATGAGCTATACTTCGTACTTGTATTTAATGGGAGCCTAGGGTTCACTTTTCAGGAAAAGACATGAGTTGGCAAGAACTTAAATCTTTTGAGTCATGTTTGTTATGCATAACATTTACAATAATAATATTACATCTTTATTACTTCCTACTTAAAAGAAAAAAGAAAAATTGAAACTTCATTAAGAAAAAAAATTCCAATTTGCACGAAAAAAAAAAAGTACCAATATAAAATTAACGAGTTACATCTCTTTATTACAGTAACAAACATAAGTCATTACGGAATTTTAAAATTTTATTTTATTTTATTTAATTTTATTTAAAAAATTTTTGGGCAATTGTATATTTATTTACGCAAAGTTGTGAAACTTTTCTTTAGTTTGAAATGACTTTTCCTTTTTACTGGCTAAAAGCAAGAAACAATCACATTTCATTTAGTCTATTCAATAAAACGTTCCCTTTCTTTTATATTTAGTTACTTCTCATTCCACTAACCTATTCTAACAAATTCCCATAAAGAAAAACAAATAAGCAGCAGTTCCAAAAGTTATTATAAACTGCATAGAAATTTGTTCTTTTTCTTGAGTTCTTCCGAAATATATCATTAACCTTTCTATTTGCTTATAATTTATTTTTTCCTTAAGGAAAGATACAGAACATAATTGACTATTTTAATCTTCATTAGTATTTAAAATCATTGTTAGCTCTTCCTTTTTTTATAATCTTTATGTTATTGAACCTGCTAGAATTCCTTATAAGATACATTTATGGAATAATGTTAAATCAAGGCCAGAATTACATCAATAATTATATATATATATATTATTATATATATATCTATATATACGTTTATTACCCAAATTGTCGAAAAATCCGTTTTTTCAATACATGCATCAAAATGACCGAAAAAAATCGTTTTAAATGTTTAAAAATAAATTACATGTGTCAAATTTTTTACATTAAAAAAAATGTTAACCTGATGCTCAATATGTTCACTTACTTTTCGACTTAGACCAAAAATTTGATTTAAATATCGATTTAATAATTTTAATTCATTTAAAATTCTAGTAGCTGAATTTTTTGGATGAAACCTTCTATTTAATAAGACATTGATTCGATACTTAAGTTGGTATTTAGTTATTTACTTTATTGGAATCTGCCCTGTTTTTAGATAACACAGTCGTTAATAATTTAGTCAGAATATACTTTTTATTAAAAACAAAAAGAAAAAAAACTTTACAGTGGAGACATGTTCTGATTTTTTTCAAAAAAAAGTTTAAGATTTTAATTTACTACTCTCTTATTCTAAATAATCTATAAAACAGCCAAAGTTTTGAAACTAAAAATAAATGAACTTGAACTGTTTTACATCTTCATAAGTATTAAATGACAATGACTCGTGATGATATAATTTTTATCTCTTTTTACCTTTAAGCCAATTATAGAGATCAAAGGTGAGTGTTTATGCTCGCTACAAACATTTTTATTAGATTTCTTTTTTCCCTACTTGTGAGAAGTTTAAAATAATCTTTCACTTACTTCTAGAAAACAAAGTAACATTAGGCACAGTTAACAAAATATCATTGAAGTGACTCACCCAAGTCAGTTGAAATTGAGTCATTAGTGACACCAAAAAACAATTATTTTTATTTATCTAATTTCTGACTAATATCTTGAGGAGATGTGAAAAAAAAAAAGGCTAATTTTTTTATCATAAACTAGACAAGATTTCAATAAATCCTGATCATAGTGAAAACTAGAATTATTTATTGTTAAACATACTTGTGATTATGTCATAAATAGTTCCTATACACTATCATTACACCATGTATAGGGACTATGAAGTTTTAAAAAAACTTCAATGGCTTATTTCAAAACCAAATGACTTACATTCTTTAAGGACTAAACTAGTTGTTCAAGTTTAATGTATAAAAAACAATCTTTAACTTATTTTTAAAAAAAATCCAACAGCATTGGGAAAAAAATTCAAATTTATCCTTTTAAAAACACAAAGAATCATTGTACAGAACTTTTAAAAAGTCTTTTTTAAATAAAAATTCTTTTTTAAATTTTTAACTTCAATTTTTAATTAAGTTGAAATAACTAAAGGTAGCCAGTTAAAGGAGCGGTAGCCGAACGAGAAAAGTTTGATAAAACATACCAAAGACTCGCTCGTACCCCATATACCTGCATCGGATTTCTCTTTTGGTTATCCTTACCGCGCATTAAACCTGAATTATAGTACTGTTTAACACAAAATAAGACAACAAGAAAATATCACCCCCCCCCACCCCAGTTTTATTAATGTATAATTTCTAGAGAATGTAACATTTTTTCCAATTGAAAATTATTTCTATATAAGTTTAATGAAACCACAAACAAGGGAAATTGATAATAAAATGTACGCTTTATATATATATTTTAAAGTTAAAACGTATTTTTGTCAAATAAGTATGTCACTAATTGTTGTTTTTTTTTTTTTTTTTTTTACTTTATTTATAGTTTTTTTCAAATGTTCCTCTTATTACACTATTGTTAATACTTACTCAACCATTCATGAGATTGTTTAATTGAAAACTTATGCACTCAACCAAGACATTAATCAATTAGCAATGTATAACTATAAAAAAGAAAAGATAATTATTTCAAGTTGAATAAAGTTTAAAAGTGTTATATTCCCTAAATATGAGACAATTATCAGATAGAAAATTATTATAAACAACCTCTTTTAAAAGGGAAAAAAGAAATAAATAAACAGAAATACAATATTTAGAAAAAAGTTGTTAAAGAAAATTAAATTTTTTCTTTATTAAATCTTCACAAATTTAACTTTGGATAACATTTAAATTATTTTTCTTTCCATTTTCCGTATTTTTATTCTATTTATTTTTGACATAAATTACTATGCAATTCTAATATCACTAAATGCCTTATTGTGGCTTAGAATAGGTGACTGTTTATCCCTTTGCCAAAATAACTCCCCCTCCTACTGTATGACACTAAACTGCATCTGGTGGCATGCTTCACTCTGAGATCTGTATGTGGATACCCATTACTCACAGTTCACCTGACTGAGTGGCGTACCTGTTTAGCAATCAAGAGTCAAATAGATCTAAAAATTTTTAAGTATCTGTATTCGATATACTGTGTGCAAAACCCCGACCCCCCAAACACAACAAACTCTTAAGAAACACATGAACGTGACAATAAAACGCGAATTCCTAACTCTCTGTATAAACATAACCCTTGACTGTTGAACCTGTCTCAAATCAATCATTAATAACTTAAATGAATTATAAGCTTAGTCTATAACTTAAGTTCATTTTTTAATTATTTAATCTTCCTTACATTGGGATTTCCCCACGTAAAATTTCTACGCATTTGTGCTACCTTCGTCAGATCAAAGGGTGGGGAGGGTGTTTATTCATATAAACCTTTTCTTGTTTAATAAATGTTTAAATTGAAAGCTTTTGATAATTTTCTCTACAAAAGGTCTAACCCCCCCCCCCGTCATGTGCTCATTTTATCTTAATCTCAATCTTGATTATTCATTGAATTTTGTGCATTGATTTTTTTATTTTATGTGAAATGTGATAAACACTTCACTCATCAATGGATTGATTACAATCAAAAAATTCCTTTATTTGAATTTGTTTATAATGAAACATAATTTGACAAACAAATAAAATTACCAAGCACATCATACCCCCTCCCCGATGTCTGTGCAAGTATATACTATGAGATCATACCCCACTTATTTATGCTATCTTTACGCGCCCCATTTAGTGACCACCAGTGTTGCTAGTCTTAGTTACGTAACGTTAAAAAAAATTCTATCTACCCCAAAATATAGCTCTGGTTCTTTTTGTGTGTCTCCGACAAACGTTACACCCCCACCCCATTCTTCGTTTTGTTTTGTTTTTAACAAATTTATTTTATTTTCTGGAATGACTTACTTATTTTTTAATTTAATCTAAATTAATATATTACGATTTTACTGCAGTGTGCTTAAGAATGATTGTGTATAGTAAAACTTATTAAGCTATATTTATTCACCAGTAAGACTGGCTTAGCTCATTCGAAGCATCCAGCTCGGACTCACAGTTTCCGTTCAATCGGCTCTCGCCAACTTGCTATGAGTAGCACAGGATCAGTCAGGTAAATTGGGCAGCTGATGTATGTATGTCTCCCACCTCAGATGGCAAAACAATCTCCCTGTCTATGCTATGAAAAGGATAACTTACCTTTCTTTCTGATGATACCAATAATAGGCCACACCTTTATACAGACGAACTATAATTAATGAAAATTCATTTTCAGATTGACTCCAATAAAAAAAAAAGAGAATGAATTTAAAAATGATAACTAAAATAGTTCTGAAAATCTTTATATACCCTATTTACAATTTTCTATCATTTTCAAACTACAAATACATTTAGAATTGATTTTTTAATACTAGGGCCGTTTAATTAACTCAGTTCTGAGAGCATTCCCAAGTAACCACAAGGTTCCGAGTTGATTTTAACCATGCACCGCCGCATAAGTAGCACCTTGTATCTTGTGCATAAAGTGGGAGCTTGTTGGTAGTGTATCACTCCACCTCAAATGCAAAAAACAATTCCCTGATCTAGGCAAATGAAAAGGAATAGACTCTTCGCGTCTGAACCGACCGACCTTACTTACTACTTTAACTTTATATTGCCTTCACTGTTTGTTGAAACCGTGTTGCATCTTTCAATAAATTTTGTATATTCTGTTTTTTTTTTCATTTTTTGGTTCACTAATTTTATTTTATCGCCTTTCATAGCAACAATTAACAGAAAAAAAAGAACAGAACTTCTATTTGAAAACTCTGTCTAGAAGGTCCGTGAGAAAAGCTTTAATGTTGCTGAACCTGACTTGTTTTATTAACTTGACTTTTAAACTTATCACATAAATTTTTATATACCATACTTTAATCTTGACGCTGTAAAAAGTAAAAATTATCCAGATATTCTTTAGTTATCTTAGAATTGAATTATTAAATCTATCATAATACTCATTTCTTAGTGTACAATCCTTATCATCTTGCAACACCCCTGGTTAAAAATCGAGTGTCCTAATCATCCAAGAAATGCAAAAATGTAAATCCTGATTAAAATTAGGTGTTGCTTATCCATTGAATCCTTATTTCTAATGAGTGTATGTTTCAACTCCGCAATAATGGACCATTTTTTTTTATTCATAAAAGGAGAAAAAGACATGATACACAAAAAATACAGTACGAAAGAGGAGAAAGATAGAGAGAGAGTGAGCAGCAGAAGCAAACGTTAAGTTTCACTTGAAATAATGAAAAGAAGGAAAGAAGAAAAAGAGGAGAGAGAGATTAAAAGATTATTATAATTTTTAATAATTGACTATTTCGCATAATGTTAAGTAAACATATCAAAAGTAAATTAATCTGTTGTGCTGTATATCACAGCCTGCTCAGTAATTTCCTATTGACTCATAAATCAAGTCTAGTAATTCTTTTTTATCTTGAATGTATTGGTTGTTTAGAGTTTGTTGTTTTTAATTAAATGATTATAGCCATTTTTTAGAAATATTATACTGACCATGGGCAAAACATGATTCTTTTGTGTAAATAATCATTAGTTAATTTATCTAAAATTTATTCGGTTTATTTAGTCATCATTACCAATAGCAGCTTGCTTGCCTTTGTTTTTCTCTCTAATTCTCGATTTTAGTTAACTAAATTAATTTTTTCAACTTTTTGGCGTATTATACATATTATAAAGGCAATTGGTATTATGTATGTCCAGATAAACTACGAAATACAACCACTTTACAACAAAGTGAGTGTGTGTGTGTGTGTGATGTTGTGTATATTAATATAATATATATATAACATTATATAATATAACTATATATATAATATATATATATATACATTAAATATCACCTGTTCTCTTGATGCAAAAATTATAAGATGTCTTGAATATTACAAAAAGAATCTAAAAATTGAAATATACATAAGGATCGTGAGACTAACTTCTAACCATTACATGTTTTTTGTCCCCACCCCTCCTCTCACCCAATGATAATGGTAGTTGCTTCTGTCAGTCAAAGAAATTTTTTCAGCTTTTTAAAAAAATACATTAAAACTTTAAATCAATTCTGTATTTCCTTGCTAACTGTCATGGAATTTTAATCTTGAAAATCTTAAAACATCATTTATTTGACACAGAAGTTGAGGTGATAATCTTTTCTTGCTTAATTTGACAATAAGAAATATTGCTATGTAAGTAGCTACGGTAGAAATGTGACACATAATCACAAAGATGAGGCATCCCTAGTGGAAGGAACTTCACAATTATTCACTAGTTAATGATTACCAGCATTAGCTGCCTTCCATTTACACATGTATATCCCTGATATGCACTGATATATCATGAATTCATGAAGTGAGTTCAGTGCCTAAATTGTAAGTTTTAGAAATCTGATTTTTGTATGACTAAGTACGATATATTAGGTAAAACTATACTATATATCAGAAGAAATTTTGAACTTCAACTGAGTAAAAATCCTACATCAATCTTTCATCACACACACACACACACACACACTATATACTGTTATAATATATATATATAGATATATTGCGTTGCTCATATTATAATAAACAGTCTCAATATCATTGAATAGAGCGATAATTTAGTATGTGATCTTCAGACAAATTTGGTCTGACACATAGGCGAGAGTCAGTAACCAGGTCCATTGACTCCATATCCTGCTATAACTTATATAAAAAACTTGGAGGTAAGTTATTACCCATGTCTTACTTTTTTAATTTTAATATATTGTAATTTATTCTGCATTTTTTTTTTTGTTGTATGACACTGTAGATGCACTTGTTTCTAAAGTCGCTTTTTTTTATATTTGGTATTGTTTGTACTTTCAAAGTGTGCCAATCAGAACTCCTATTTCCTTAAAAATCACATCTATTCTTTCTGATTTATTTATTATTTTCTTGGATGTTTTGTTTGTAGTATGACTGGTAGTTTTTAAACTGTGTTATTATAAACTTTATTGTTATTATTTATATTTGTTGTGCTTATCCACCTTATTGCTGATGAACAATAATATCGATTGTTTTCACTTTGTTAATACCAGTTTGTAATAGCCACTATAATTTCATTAATCAGCCATCATTACATCTATTACATTATCATCTTGGTGGTGGTGGAGGAGGAGGATCCTTATTTCTTCTTTTTAACAACATGGTGATGGAAAATCTTGTCTTCATTCTACACTTCCTCTACTTTATATAAAAAAAATCTTGTCCCATTTTGTAGTTGGGAAAGTCTGGTTTAGCTCAGTCGTAGAGTTTCGGCTTAGATTCACATTCTTGGTTTGATACCGGCCTCGCCACTCAGCGTAGAATAGCACAGGATCGTGTGTAAATGATGAGTTGTGTAGTATTGGCGCTCCACCTCAGATTGCTAAAATAATTCCTTTGGTCTAAGCGATAGTTTAAAACATGCGATAGACTCTCTTATGTCTGCTAACTGACATTAGGCATGCCTGATAACTACTTACATGATTGGTAATATAAAGTAGAGGAATGTAGAGAAGACAAAATTTCCACACCATTTGTTTAAAAAAAAGAAAAGACCTCCTCCTCCTACCACCACGCAAAGATGATAATGAAAAGTAAATGATGGCCTGTATTATGAATATAGTGAGCTATTACAAAACTGAACTTAACAAAGTAAACAAATCTGGATATAGTTGAATCATCACAATACAGCTGATACAGCAACAAACAAAAATAAAATAAACTAATAAAGTTCTATAATACCAGTTAAAAACACCAGTCATCAAACTACACACAACCACCAAGAAAATAAATAATATAAATCAAAGAAGGAATTAAATTGATTAAGAAATAGATTCTTGTTGGCCACACATTCTGAACAGTACAAACAATACTCCAATATAAAAAAAAGAGACTTTAAGAAACAAGTCATGTACAGTGACTCAATCAACAAAAAAAAAAATGCAGAATAGAATTACAATATGATTAACAATCTATTAAAAAGTAAGACCAGGTATAACTCACAACTCCAAGTTTTTATATAGTAAGGTACACAGGATATGGCAGTTCAATCGAACCTGGTTACGACAGTTTCATCGCCTATTATCTTCGACCAAATCTTGGTCTGGAAAATCACAATACTTAAATATAAATCTCTATCAACGATATTTGAGCCACTGTTTACTATAAATATAGCACTTACTATACATATATATATATATATTATATATATATATATGGTGGTGTGGGTGTTGATAAGATTTAGAGTAAGATTTTACCTCAGTTGAAGTTCAAAATTTTCTTTCTGATATAAAGTATAGTTTAACTATATATACTTAGTCATACAAAAATCAAGAGTTCTAAAACTTACAATTTTCAGCACTAACTCAAACCTTCATGAATCTCCATGATATACAGTGCATATCAGGATATACTGGATAATGCAAGCAGCTAATCTAGGTAGATCCATTACTAGTGAATAATTGTGATTCCTTCCATCACTAGGGATGCCTCATCTTTGATTAGCTGTCACATTCTACCCTAGCTACCTAACTACACATATTTCTTATTGTCAAATATAAGCAAGTAAAAACGATATATCACCTCAAAACTACTCTTTGTCAAATAAATATCGTTTAGATTTTAACAAGACGTTAACAATAACATGTTAGCAAGGAAATTACAGAATGATTTTTAAAAGTTTTAATTATTTTTGTAAAAGCTGAAAAATTCTTTGACTGACCTAGAAGCAACTACCCATTACTGGAGAGAGGGGGGACAAAAAAACATGAGTAATGGTAGCAATTATCTCACAGATCCCTTATGTATATTCAATTTTTATTTTCTTTGATAAATATAAAGCAACTCTTCATAATTTTTGCAAAAAAGCAAAACAGGTGATATTTAATGATTATATATATTAATATATATATATAATATATTATATAATTATATATTATATTATATACACCCACACACACACACACACACACTCACTTTTTGTAAGTGTATTTCGTAGTTTCATCTGACATACATAAATACCAATTGCCCTTTTATATGTTACATAATCTGCCAATGAATTAAAATTAATTAGTTAACTAAAATCGCATATTAGAGAGAAAAAAAAAAGGGGGCACAAGCTTCTTAATGATAATCAATAAAACAAATATTTAGATTAAATAAACTAATGAATTATTTACACAAAAAGAATAATTGTTTGCCGATAGTGTCATTATAATATTTCTAAAAAAATGCTATCAATCCAATTTAAATTAAAACAACAACTCTAAACCAACCAATTACAACTTCCAACATAAAAAACAAAAATACTACTTGGATTTAGAGCAATAGGAAATTACTAGCAGGGGGGGAAAACCTTTGTGGATATCCACAAACATAATTTACATTTTGATATGTTACTTAAATCTTTGCAAAAGTTCAATATGTAAAATTATAATATCTTTATTAACTCTCTCTCACTCTTTTTCTTCTCTTTCTTCTTTTCATATCTCACAGTGAAACTTTAACGTTACGCCTTCTGCATGCTCACCTCTCTCTCATCTTTCCCCTCTCTTTCGACTGTATTTTTCTGTGTATCATGTCTCTTTTTTCCTTCCCTTTATAATAAAAACAAAATGCCATTATTTAGCGCGAGGTTCAAACACTCATAGAAAAATAAGGATCAATGCCATAAACGCAACACTATATATCAGATTTACCTTTTTTGCATTTACCTTGCGATCATTAGGACCATCTCATTTTTAACCAAGGCGTTTGCAAGATGATAAAGATGTACAACTAGAACATGATTTTATAGATTTATAATTCAATTCTAAGAAAACTAGAAAAATCTGGAAATTATTACTTTTACAAGCCGTCCAAGCTTAGTATGTATATAAAAATTTAGTGATTAACGTTTAAAATGTTCAAGTTTCAAAAAACAAGTCAGTCGCACATTAAGCTTTTTCTCACGACCTTCGACAGGATTTCAATAGAAAGTTCTTTTCTTTTTTCGTGTAATTGATTGCTATGAAACGCGATAAAAATTAAAATTAGGAAACCAAAAAATGACAAAAAAAAAACGCGAATATAACAAAGTTATTGAAAGCATGAACTGTTTCAACAAACAGTGAACAATATAAATTATAAAATAGTAGGAAAGTCGGTAGTATCAGACACGCGAAGAGTCTATTCCTTTTCAATGCATATACAGGAAACGCTTTTGCAGAGGTGAGTTGATACACCTACCAACAGCTCCCCACTTTACTGCACATATACAAGCGTGCTATTTATGCGCCGAGTTTACATGGTTAAAATCAAATCGAACCTTGTGTTTTTTAGTCGAATGCTCTAAGAACTGAGTAATTAACCGCCTAGAGTACTTAACAAAACTCATTCTAAATGGTATTTGTAGCTTTTAAATGAATAAAATATTTAAAAAGATAAAAGCATTTTCCAGAACTATTTTTAGTATCAATTCTTTTTTAAAATTTTCTTTTTTTTTTATCTTGAGAGTCAATCTGAAAATGATTTTCATTATTATATTCGTCTGTAATAAACGGTGTGGCCTATTATTGTCATCATCCAGACAGCAAGTAGTCTATCCCTTTTCATAGCACTAGACCAGGAGATTGTTTTGCATCTGATGTGGAGCACCATACCTACATCAGACTCCCCCTTACCGCACTATCCCTGCTGCTACTCATACGCCAAGTTCGAAGCCGGTACTGAACCCGAAACTTTATTCCGAGCTGGAATGCTCGACCGACGACTAAGCTATCCCTTATCTGCAATAACAAATATGCCTTAATAGTTACTAATAAACACAACTCAAGTCTTAAGCACACACTGCAGTAAAATACGTAATTAATCTAATTTAGATTAAATTAAAATAAGTAACATTCCAGGAAAAATAAAAAAAAATTTTAAAAAACAAAACAAAACGAAGAATGGTGGGGTGTAGTTTGTCGGGACACACAAAAAGAAACCAGACTAATATTTGTGGTAGATAGAATTTTTTTTAAATTACGTAACCTAAAACTTAGCAAACACTGGTGGTCACTAAATGGGCCGCTAAAAGGATAGCATAAATGAAGTGGCGTATGATCTGCCATAGTATGATACTATGCACCACAGACACGGGAGGGGGTATATGTGCATTGGTAATTTTATTTGTTTTCAAAATTATGTTTAATTTAACAAATTCAAATAAAAGGAATATTATGATTTAATTCAAATCCAATTTGATGAGTAAGTGTTATCACATTTCACAATAAAATAAAAAAAATCAATGCAAACAAAATATCAATAATAATCAAGAGTTGAGATTTAAAGATAAATGAGCACATGACGGGGGGTTAGACTTTTGTAGAAAAAATTATCAAAAGCTTTCAATTTAAACATTATTAAAACAAAAAAATGTTTTATATAAATAAAACAGCCCCTCCCCACTTTGATTCATGACGAAGTAGCACAAAAATGCAGTAAGAATATTTACTGGGGAAATCCCCAATGTAGGAGATTAAAAAAATTAAAAATAACTTAATATATAGAATAAGCTTAATATTCATTTAAGTTAATTATGATTGATTTTGACGACAGGTCAACCATCAAGGTTTATTTTATACAGAGAGCTTAGGAATCGCGTTTATTCACGTTCATAGTTGTTTTCTAGAGTTTTTGTGTGGGGGCGGTAGGGGTTTGCACACAGTCATATCGATACAGATACTAAAAAATTTTTAGATCTATTTACTCTAGATTGGACACTAACAGGTAACACCACTCCAGGTCAGGTGAACTTGTGAGTAATGGTACTCCACACTACCCAGATCTCCAGAAGTGAAGGCATCGCCACCAGATGCCAGTTTAGTGTCATACATAGAGGGAGGGTCTTTATTCTTCGCAAGGGCGATAACAGTCAGCCTATTCTAAGCCCCACCAATAAGGCATTTAATGTGATATTAGAAATTGCAAGTAATTAGTTGTCAAAAAATAAATAAATTAAAAATAACGAAAATGGAAAGAAAAATTAAATTAAATGTTTCAAAGTTAAATTTGTAGATTTTAATAAAAGAAAAAATTTAATTTTTTCTTTTTTTAACAACTTTTTCATAATATTTTCATTTCTTTATTTATTCTTTTTCCTTTTTTTAAAAAGGATTGTTTAAAATAATTTTAATATCTTAATTCTTCATATTTCAGGAATAAAAACACTTTTAAACTTCTTATTCAACTTGAAAAAACTTATTTTTTTTTTTTAGTTCACATTCTTATTGATTAATGTCTTGGTTGAGTGCATCAAGTTTTCAATTAAAACAATCATCATAAATGGTTGAGTAAGTATTACAATAGTATTCAATAAGAGAACATTTGAACAAAAACTATAAATAAAGAAACAACAACTTATGTGACATACTTATTTGACAAAAATACGTTTACTTAAAATATATATATAACTACATTTTAATATTCAATTTCCTTGTTTGTGGTATCATAAACTTAAAATAATTTTCATTGAAAAATGTCATTCTCTTAAATTATACCACTTAATAAACTTGGTGGGATATATTATTCTTGTTTGTCTTATTTTGTGTTAAACAGTACCTATAATTCAGGTTTAATGCGCGGTAAGGATAACCAAAAGACGAATCCGATGCAGGTATCATTGGGGTACGAGCGAAGCTTGGTATGTTTATCAAAACTTTCTCGTTCGCTTACGCCTCCTTTAACCTGGACTTAACACCTTTAAGTTGATTTCACACTTAATTAAAATTGAAGTAAAAAATTTAAAAAAAAAATTTTTAATTAAAAAATGACTTTTAAAAAGTTCTGTAAATGATTCCTTTGTTTTTAAAAAGCAAAATTTAATTTTCTCCAAATGCTGTGGGATTTTTTTTAAAAATAAGTTAAAGATTGTTTTTATACATTCAAACTTGAACAACTTAGTTTTAGTCCCTTAAAAATGGGTAAGTCATTAGTTTGAAATATTCTCAATTGAAGTTTTTTTAAAACTTCATAGTCCCTATACATCGGTGTTATGATAGTGTATAGACATTATGACAATAATCACAATCATGTTTACCACCATAAAATAATTCTAGTTCACTATCATCAGATTTATTGAAAATCTGTCTAGTTTATGATAAAAAAAAATTCAGCCTTTTTTTTTTCCCTCTCCCTCAAATATTAGTCAGAAATTAATAAATAAAAAATGTTTGTTTTTTGTGTCATACATGACTCAATTTCAACTGACTTGGGTTGATCACTATCAATGTATTTTTGTTAACTTGCTCCTAATGTTACCTTTTTTTCTTAAATTAGTAATGAAAGATATTTTAAAACATTTCAAAAGTAGGGGGAAAAAAAGGAAATACTAATAAAATATGTTTGTAGCGAGCATAAAACACTCACCTTACTCTCTATATTGGCTTAAAGGCTAAAAAGAGATAAAAAAATTATATCACTCACGAGTCATTGTCATTTAACATTATCACAAGATTGTAAAAAAACAGTTCAAGTTCAGTTTATTTTAGTTTTCAAAAACTTTGCTGTTTTATCATTATTTAGATTTAAAGATTAGTAAATTAAAAAATTTTAAACTTTTTCTGAAAAATCAGAACATTCTCCACTGTAAAAGTTTTTTTTCCTTTCTGTTTTTTAAATAAAAAGTAATTTCTGACTAAATTACTTAACGAATGTATCTAAAAAACTAGCAGATTCCAATAAAAGTAAATAACTAAATAACAAACATTAAGTATTGAATCAATGTCTTATTAAATAGAAAGGTTTTCATCCAAAAATTCAGCTACTACGAATTTTAAAATGAATTAAAATTAATTAAATCGATTATTTAAAGTCAAATTTTTGTCTAAGTCGAAAAGTAGGAACATATTGAGCAGCATCAGTTAACATTTTTTTTTAATGTAAAAAATATTACACATGTAATTTATTTTAATACATTTTAAAACGATTTTTCGGTCAATTTGATCAAATTGTATTGAAAAAACACGGATTTTTCGACAATTTGGGTAATATATATATATATATATATATATATATATATATATATATAATATTTATTGATTAATCTGCTTGATTAACATTATCTACATAAATGTCAATCTTAAAAGGAAATTCTAGCAGAGTTCCAATGAACCATAAGATTAGAAGAGCTTAACAATGATTTTAAACAAATATGAAGATCTAAATATTATCAATTATGTTCTGTCTCTTTCCTTAAGGAACACAAATATAAAATTATAAGCCAAATAGAAAGGTTAATGACTATATTGAAAACTCAAGTAAAAAGAACAAATTTCTAGCAAGTTATAATACACCTTTGTAACTGCGCTTAATTTGTTTTATCTTTAGGGAAATTTTAGAATAGGTCATGAATGAGAAGTAACTAAATATTAAAAGAAAGGAACCGGTGTTATTGAATAGACTGAAATGAATATTGTTGTTTTGCTTTACCCAGTAAAAAGGAAAAGTTCATTTCAAAACTAAAAGAAAAGTTTCCAAACATTTGCGTCAAATAAAATATACAATTGCCCCCAAAAAATTTTTTAAATAAATAAAAAAAAAATAAAATTTTTAAAATTCTAATGACTTATTTTTGTTACTGATAATATAAAGATGACTCGTTAATTTCTTTATATTGTACTTTTTTTTTTCGTGCAAATTGGAATTTTTTTTCTTTATGACAGTTCAATTTCTTTTTCTTTTAATAGGAGTAAATAAAAGAGTATATTATATTCGTATGTTATGCATAACAAACATGACTCAAATATCTAAGGGTTCTTGCCAACTCATGTCTTTTTCCTGGACAAAGTGAACCCTAGGCTCCCATTAAAACAAGTAGAAGTATAGCTCATCTAGAGAAGAAAGAAAAAAAAGATTCGAAATATATTTTTTTAAATGCATTTCCTGACTAAAACAAAAAGTCGTGCTATTTCCAGTCATTGTTTTAGTTGGTTTATTTCCACTGTCCTCATTGCAGTGTCCTGGATATCACAAAATTTCCATATTAAACATTTTAGTATAAGTTGTGTGGTTTGTTTATATTTAACTAAATAGAGATTTTTAGATTCTCACTAATATTTACTGGGAACTTTTTAACGCACCTTACCAAATAGATACCTGATTTCTCAACTTTTTATCTTATTTGTGATTTTTTTAAACCTTAGTGTTTTTCTTTTAACAGTTCGGTGACGAATCTAGTTAACTTTCCTGGACTTGGGGTAAGTTAAACGAATTCGTCACAACTAAAAAGCAACAACATTCATACGAAGAAAAAAAATGAATAAATAAAAAAAAAGTCACCAGATGTAAAGAAATAAAATTATAATCGATATCATTTATTCTAAATAAATAAGAAAACACGTCAGCTAGATGAATAAATATATTCAACTGTTTTATTGAAAAGAGGGTGGTGACAACAGTAGAAAGAAGAGCAACTGAATCATGCAGAGTTTTTTAAAATATCCTACCTAAAGGGAAACCAATCAATACTTATAAAAAGGTTACCTTTTTTAATGTGAAATATTTACTATTCAGTTGGAGGTCGTGGTATAATGGTTAGAGTTGTAGGAAATGGACTCGTCAACAAGAGTCAAATCCTGGACGAAGCTACAGTTCACATAGCGCTAATAGAGTAGTTGGATTCATACCTTTCCCAATGGTATTAGGCTAATATCCTTGGGAAGGTATAAATCCAGCTACTCTCCCTCCAGCTATGGTTAAAATAGTAGGGCAGCTTGGCTCTTTAACCTTGTTAGGTTAGACAACCAGTCTAGGAGAAGGAAAACTGAATTAAAACCTGTTAAACTACTTTGGGTGGTCACTATTAGAATAGGCTCAGTCCTAATGGTGATCTATTTCACTATTTAAAAAAAAACAACTAAGAAACAAATGCAAAACAAAATATATAAGTTATTTTCAGTAATTTTTTTTAATCAAATGAAATGTTTTGTCTGGTTGGATGATTAAAGTATTTACCGGTTCTTTTTTTTATTATTATTAATGTATCCGTAAAATATCTCCCCATAAAAATCTGACCAGTTTTATTTGCAATATGAGATTTTTGCACGCACACGTATGTATTTTTTGCCCCTCCCCCTAAAAAAAATAAGTTTAAATATCAGTGCTCTCCCAATAAAAGACAAAAAAATATTTGAAATAATGCGACAAAAGAAAAATTGACCAATCAATAATGATAATAAAACTACGACTACCAACTAACCGTACTACCAACTGTGGTCTTGTTGAACCAGTGACGGTTAGCAGAAGAAAAAAAAAAGGCCTTTCTCTTTTGCCATTTTAACAGAAATTTAAGAACGGTTATTTTCAAGTATACGGTAACAAGCCCTAGCAATGCTTCCTTAGTTAATGAACACACAGAAACTTGCTTCATTCCAATCACAAAGACATATATGACACACAAAAAGTTAAACTATGTTATGTTATGTTTTCCCCATCAGCAAATCTTAAAAAAGGGTGGGTGTCACGACATTGCCTGTTGATGACGTTTATTCACGATACACAGCCATGTTGACAGGGGGAAAATATGATTGCCTATGAGCGGGCATCTAGCGCCTGTGAACAAGTCTTTCAAATCTTATGCTCACTCATGAGTTCACATTCATATTGGTGGGGGAAAAATTAAATTAAATTAATTAATAAATAGATAAATAATAAATAAAACAATTAATGTTAAATAAAGTTTTCGTGTAAAAAAAAATATAATTAGATATTTTGCCTTGTTTTACTGACAATTAAAATCATTAATTTAATTAATAAAGCCATCATCATCATCATCATCATAATATAACACCTGCCCCCGCTGAGGCTCTAAATGATGATATTCTCTTTAGCAAGTAGTAATAGTAGAAGTAGTAGTTGATACAGCTTAGTAATACATAGATAACACTACTAAAGCTCATCTGGGATTTTGTGCAGCTTTTAATACTACTATTACCTGTTGGGGGGACATGGTAGCATGAGGTGGGAGAGAGGGTAGAGAAATCGAATCCATTTTCTAGAATTAAGTAATTAATTGCTGTCATTTGTCATCCAATGATGGAAATAACACAATTCTGAATGCGACAAATGATGCAGTTGTGGCTGTTATTGTTAGGTTGCAACTCAGCATCAACTGACAACTGTTTGAATTACAGAAATACAACGGGGGGGGGGACCTCAGAGCTGTTAGTGTTGTTCAGATTCTAACTTGGAAATTATTCTCTTATCTAAAAAGAAAAAAGATCTCAAAAGAGAAGGTTTGCATTAATTTAACCACTAGACTACTCTCTCAACACACACACACACACACACACACACACGTAGCACAGTTAATTTATGTGTCTTTAAATTTTACCCACATTGTACGTACACACACCTTGTATATAAAATAGATTAATTTTACTAAACGGCCGTGAATCTTTACCTCAATCAATGCAACCACTAAATATTCCCATTGAAATTGTTCATCCCTTTATTTTATTGTAAAATTGTGAACATGTCTTACTTTAGAAATGTTTTAATACTTAGTAACAATATAAATTATCTGTGAGTATGATGATGGTGTATAATCGTGGAGGGACTGTGGAAATAAAGTACATTGTCTTGTTTTAAAAAATTATATTTTAGTAGATTGTCTTTTTGCTAAAAAGAAAAAAAATAGAACAGTAATAGCAGTTGTCTTGTCTTTAAAGTATACATTTCCAGAATTGTCAAGTCTCAAAAAACACCCAGTAGTTTCTGTTAAGTGAAAGGATTCAAAAATCAAGAATAAAAAATGACAACAAAAAACACAAGTAAAAAAATAAATAAATAAAAAATTACATAAGTTTAATCAACTGAAATGTTTAAATCAAAGAAGAATCTATGATCCTGTAAGAAAAAAACTCAAGCCACCAATGTCATTAATTTGAACAATAAAGTTCCTAAAAAAAAAAAAAAAAAAAAAAAAAAAAAAAAAAAATACAATAAATTTCACACACACACAAACGAAATGAAATAAATAAATAAATAAATAAGCACAAAATGGGGATAAAACGCATCTGAAAAAAAAAATAAATAAATAGAATTTAGCCAAAAAATTGAGGTGATTTTTCAAAAAGATGTTTCTAAATTAAAAAAAAAAAAAAAAAATCTGATTTCATTTCAGACAGTTATATCAGCATTTTAGGGGAGGGGGTCACTAAGTACTAATTTCATATTAGTCATTAAACCAAACACAAAATAAAAACAAGCAAATAAATAAATACAATAAAAAGATGAGAAAAATGTTTTTTGTTTTTTTCTGTACTAAACCAGACCAACTAAATATAAAGAAAATAAAAACATCCAACAAGAACCTTTACATTAATATTGTCTAAATTTTTTTGTGTAAACTTTTCAGGGTTTGATTTTTAAATTATTGATACATATTCATTTCCAACATTCCAAGAGTATTTAAAAAAAAAATGAAAAATGCAAGAGTAAAATAGTTAACAACTTAACATCTATAATAATAATAATCTTGAAAAAATGTAACAAAATCGAATCAGTGAAATTTCTATTTTAATTTTTTTTTTTTCAGTAAATGAATGAAATGCTATTTGTTTGTTGTAGCTTTATAGTTACAGGTTGTTGTGCACATGGAGATTTTTAGAAGTTACAACAAAAAGTACATTGGAGAGATTTCTAAAGTTAAAATTACATACAACAGTAAACTGTTGAAGTCATTGCGATTGTTACTAATATACACAATATTTACGGTGCTTATGGATGATGTAGTACTACTAGTAGTAAAGGAAGTATCTTTCGTTACACAATTTTAAAAAGATCTACTAATGTGGCAATAATCGTAGAGATGAGTTATAAAACAAATGCAATGAAATAGACTAATGAATAAAAAAATAAAAAAACAACTTTGAATGCATCATGGAATCTCAATGTAGATTGTAGACAACAGAACAACACAAATTGCAAAATTCTACACGCATTTTTAAAGCAGTATTTTAATAGTCTAAGAGAAAATAAATAAATCTACATTCAAATAGTAAATAATGAAAGATCAGTTCATTATTGTAGTTGCATAGGAAATGATAAGGTATCATTTGAAGCTTTTAATTTTTATATTGTGCAAGTAATACTACTACAAACTACAAGACAAGTTGTACTGCTACTATACTTATACCAAATTTGAAATTGTTTAGTCGTGCAAGTACCATAATAAATAGGGTAACCAGAAGAGTAGATGTCGATATAGCAACAGAAATCATTCAGGATTTTTTTTTTGTACAGACACAGAAGAATAATAGATATTGCATTTTTTTTTTTTACAAACCATTATGCAAATGAACAAGGAAAATCATGAAATAAATCAGAATGCATTTTCTTTCTTTCTCGTTTTAATTGGCACTAGAAACTAACCCAAGTTTTAAAACATGTAACCATACAATCAATTATATAATTATTATTCTATGTTTACAACTTAGCTAAAACCCCAGACATTTAAAATATAAAAAGGAGCAACCGCTTCATAAAATTCATGATGATAAAAATTAAATTGAACCGTATCATGTAGTAAAAAAAAGCACGTAGTATTGAATATACTACATAATCAAGCACTTTAAAACAATGAATTTCAAATTTCATGAATGATTTCCAAAAATGTATTTGTATTATTATTTTGCCTGTAATAGTACTACAGTAGTAATATCATAAAAACCCCTTTCTTTGTACATTTTACAAGAGTGATTGCAGCTGAATACTCCCCATCATGGACTGACTTCAGAAAGGGAGGAGACTTTATTCATATCAAATTATAGACCTGTTTGACACATTTAACGATCATGACATTTATATATATATGTGTACACTAACGTTTTAGTTCAAAACTCAGAGGCTGTCAACATATCATTAGTGAGATTTTAAAGTAATAAAACAAAGCATCAATTGTTTAAATTTCATGATACCAACGAAATAGGAATGTCGTAGTGCATTATTGTAACGATTTAACACAAACCCACAACAATAAAACACACACACACATATATATTATATATATGTATGTGTGTGTGTGTGTGTGTGTGCAAATAAAAATATAACAATATCAGCATGTGATTATTGTTTTATTAATAACAAATGTATTAAAGAATGTAAATAAGATAATATAATGGTATATAATGTGTAAATTATTCATTTTAATAGTAAAATAAACTATCTGAAAAATTTTAAAAAAATAGGAACCAAGATAACACTTGACTAAATTTAAGATTAAGAGGAGAATGAAACTACAGAATGTAAGAATTTTATCGTTTATTTGTAGCAGCAGTTAAATAAATAAATAAAATGTTTAAAAAATTATAAGTATGAACATTTTTTAAAGTTAAAATCATTCAGCATAAATGTTTTTAGATAAGAGTATAGAAATATATACTTTTAGTTAATTTGTGACAATAACGACAGCAAAATTTCAACACTCAGTAGATAGAATAATGGACAAGTTGTGGGGGAAAAAACTTGTAAAATAAAACAAATGATGCATTATTATATATTTTAATATAACCATTGATGCATAATTATTATTATTATTATGCAATTCAAAAACGGAGACTATTTATTATTATATAGTACTAACATCCAAGGGCTAATCGGGAAAACACCATCTCTCCTAAATAATATTTTGTTAATGAATTTGAAATATACATTACATTGTAATTACTTTATCGAAACAAAACAAGTAATAAGTCTTGTAATTTTATATATCATATATATTAAAGATTTCTGATTTAGATAAACATTAAAAAAAAACTTAATTAAAAAAAGATGATTATGAGACTTAAAAGGCTTTGAGTTTAAATAACAAGACTCATGTTTGCACAACTTTTTCTTTTTAAATTTCCTAATATTTAAATAATACAGCATTTTCTTTTTTTATCAAGATATAATTTATATATATATTTAATTTAAAGATTGTTTTATGCAATGAAACTAAAATAAAAAAAGACATATAATTTAAAGAAAGAAAATTAGCAGGATATAAAACGTGTGCACTTTGTCCAAGTTTTACTTTATTTTTCTTGTCTGCATTTTTGGGTTTTTTTTTTTTACCAAACCAACTTAAAAGCTCAGAAAATAATCTACACAAAAATGGTAGAAATAATAAAACAACAAAAACTTTAATTCAAAATAAAAATTAATAATAAGATCAACGAGAAAAACGAAAAAAATATTTATTAAAAGACAAAAAGAACCAAAACACGAAAAATAACAAAAGTCTGTCATTGTCATTTTAGTAAACGACACATTTTCTTACTACATCAAGCAATTTTTACTTTTTCTCTATTTTTTGATACTATAACTTACACCAAATAAAACTATAACAACTAAATACTTTATCCTAAAACTAAAACACATACACAGGAACGTTTTCTAAATAAAATTAAAACCTACTAGTTAGATTTTCATCCGATGAACTTTTAAGGTTCTCTACTATATCTTAAGCATAATACTAAGATTTTAAAATATGTAAAGAAGCTGTATCAATTATTAACAAAGGAAAGCAGACAATACACCTAAAAAGCTATAAAAGAAAAGGAAAAACAATCTAACATTGCAGTAGGCGGTTGTATTTATCATCATCAGCTACTATAACAAAAATTATTCAATTTCAATGCAAGTAACAACTCGGAAAGGCGGCCTCCTCCATCAACAACTTACTTCATTAGCTCGACTTACATTTTACTTTTACTGCGAACAGAAAGAAAAGAAAAAACAAAACTCGATGTAAACACGAAGACAAATTCACTTACATCCTTAGTTGGAAGGGTATTTGGTCTCATATCCACCAGATCCATGAAATAATAATGTTAGCAGCCGAAGCATGTAGCTCTGCCGCCTCTCCCGACAGCAAAGTACCTTAGTTACGAAGACCATGCCAAGATACAAACGCTGGCAGCGGCCATTTTGATATCAACACGAGGCTGTGACGTCAGAGAAAATAAGGGGGCAGGGTTCAAGTTTTGATCACTCCAATAATGAGATAAGACATGTTTTGTTTTTTTTGTTTGTTTTTTTTGTTTTTTTTAATTTTACATATTTTTTAAAACTAATTTTTTTATTAAGAAATTAAAAAGTGCCCACATATAACACATGAGGGAAGTTATATCACACACACACACACACACACACACATATATATATATATATATATATATATATATATATATATATATATATATATATATATATATATATTCAAAGTATATTATTTTCAAATGAGAGGAAACGAAAATTTTCGTTTCATCTCGCTTGAAAATAACATTTTAAAGGAGCTTCATGACATCACCCATTGATATTGACCCGATGATGGTTAATATATCCAATATATATAAAAACTGAAATGTTCTAACGTAGGCGGAACTATTTCATCCTCTGAATGCTTTTTTTTTTTTTTAATATTTTCTATACTTACATACCATCAGATTTATTTCCATTTTCCTTATGTATATATATTTGTGTGTGTGTGTGTGTGTGTGTGTGTGTGTGTGTGATTAACAAAAATAATGATAATCACCACAGAAATAATAATTATTAATCATCACACCCTTTTTAATTATTCTCAACTTCTTTCAAATTTAGGTCATCATCAAGAGAATTTAATTTATCTCCAACATTTTTAGAGTTATTTTCAAAAACTTTATATATCATATATATTTAAGGGCCGGTTTAGCTCAGTCGGTGGAGCGTTCGGCTAGAAATCACAAGGTTCTTATTTCGATACTGGCCCTCGCCAATTCAGCGTATGAGTAGCACAATGTGATCTGTGCAGTAAAGTAAGGAGCTGATGGTAGGTGTGGTGCTCTACCACAGACGAAAAAAAAATCTCCTTGGTCTAGCGCTAGTGAAAGTGGGATAGACTCCCTCACTGATTGGCTGATACTGACTTTAGGCCACCCCGATGATGAGATGTTTTGGAGATAACTTAAAATTGGTTGACTTTAAGACTTTTTCGGGGACAAAATGCTTTTATAAACCAATTTTTAGTAGGGAAGCTCTGCCAACTTTAGTTTATATATATATATATATATATATATATATATATATATATATATATATAAACTAACGTTGGCAGAGCTTCCCTACTAAAAATTGGTTTATAAAAGCATTTTGTCCCCAAAAAAGTCTTAAAGTCAACCAATTTTAAGTTATTGATGATTTTTAATTTTTCATAGCAAAATCAATATTCCAATGTGGCACTAAATCTATGACAAAAATTATTTTCTATTATTATTTCATATCTATTGCATATTATTTGTACCAAAAAGATAATTTGGTTTTTGCTCAGAACCAAAGATACAAGATTTTGTTAAAATTTTTAAAAATTTCTCACTTCAATTTTTCTGAAATTTTGTCCAGGTGTGGACTATGTTAAAGTTAGACAACCCCAAAATTTGAGCTCCCAATTTCAAAAATTGACAGAATTATGTTGAATTTTATTTATCCAAATTTGAGTGTTCGGTCGCAAAAAATGGCAACTTTTTATAATCTATTTTGGCCCAAGGATTCCAAAAATGCTATCAAAAAAGTCTGAAAGTTAACCAGTTTTAAATTATTAAGGATTTCTGATTTGCAAAATTTTAACTGATGTTGTATCATCGGTTCTAAGCAAACACCAAATTATCTTTGTACAAATAATGTTCAATATATATGTGAAATAATAATAGAAAAAAAATTTGTCATCGATGCAGTGCCATATCGGGATATTGATCTAGCTATGAAAAAATCAAGAATCATCAATAACTTAAAACTGGTTAACTTTCAGACTTTTTCGGGGCCAAAATGCTTTTATAAACCAATTTTTAGAAGTAGGGAAGCTCTAGAACTCATTTTACAGACAAAAATAGATTACAAAAAGTAGCCATTTTTCGCGAACCCCACCAAATTTGGAGAGCTAAAAATCTACATAACTCCGCCAATTTGGGAATTGGAAGCTTAAATTTCGGAAACTGTCTATCTTTAACATAGTCCACACCTGTACAAAATTTCAGAAAAATTGAAGGAGGTGGGTGACAATTTTACTTTTTTCTGGATGGTTTGACATGGAATTGCCCATACATCTTTCCTTTACACTAACAATCTTCAAAAATACCTAATGTCTGGCCCTAGCCCACAGTAGAGTTTAAAAAGTTTGAATTCAGAGTTTTCCTTCTCCTAGACTGTTTGCCTAACCAAAGTTAAAGGGCCCAGTCTGCTCTACTATTTATCCATAGCTGGTGGGAGAATAGTTGGATCCATACCTTTCCCAAGAGTATTAGCGCTATGTATTAATACTATGTGAAATGCAATCAGCCCCCTTCAGGATTTGAACTCCGGCTGCTGTGTCCATTTCTTACAATGATAACCATTACACCACAAGTACCTCCTCCTATTATATGAGACAGGAAAATTGTGAACCTTCTTTTTTGGTAAAAAGTATGCATTAAAAATAGTTCTTTTTTTTTTCTCTCTAATGAAAATTTAAAAGTTGTTATTTATAGCTTTAGAGCAGACTTTCTGAATGGGGTCGATAACACCCTCTCGGGGGGTGAAAGTTGTGTTGGGTAGGGAGGTAATAGATTGTCATATAAAAATAGATTTTTCTCACAAAAATAGACGTTTGTTTGGTTTTATGTCAGCAAAGTCAAGAAATAAGAGTTAGTTATTACTGGTTTGGTTTGGTTTGGTTTGTTTTTAATGTGATAGTAATCTTCACGGGTTATTTAATGCCACAGCCATCGGTGTAAAAGATTGCCCTGGGTATGACATTAAACTGCATCTAATGGTGAAGTTTCAATTTTGGAGCTCTAAGGAGTGTGGAGTATCCCTTCATCACCATTACTCCTAGGTCCACTCTGACCCGGAGTAGTAGTACCTGTTAAGGTCTTATCTGTGGATCAAATAGAAAACCAAATGTCTTCAGCATAAAATAACCAAACAAGGGTTGACATGCTTGTAAAATCCAACCAATCAACCTTGTAAAAAACAGTTGTGGTACTATTTACAATGAAAAAATTGCATTTAGTAACTTTTCCACAAATAATCATCACCATGGTCGGCTATTTTGAGCCATACCCTGTTATATTTTTTTGTTAGACTTATTTCATGATGCTTGTCTTGATTCTACGATGTCTTACCAACAAACTTCTCTATCTTCTTATTTTATGGTCAAGTCATGATGAAAATAAACACCGGCTCTCGCCAGATCATCAAAGTCAAACAGCAATAAGTCTATTCAGGCTCAGAATTGCGGAGACATGGAATAAACTGCCCGCATCTGTTGTAGGCTGCCGAAGCACTGAATCTTTCAAAGCCTCCATGCTTCCTGTAGTCCGCCAACACTATACCTGATGCTACTCTCCACATACACATGCACACACATACATGCATATTACTACTGTGAACTGTTCATGTTCCTGACACAACATTATTCTGTGTACTTGACATGAGACTTTGATGAGTTGTGGTGCACCTGAGCACTGTACTCAATAAATTTCATTATATTATTATTATCCGGTTTTTCTTATCCACCGAATTCTTATTTCTTTTGAGAGTTGTCACCCTAGCTATATAATGGGCCATTCCATTTTTATTATAAAGAAAGAAAGAGAATAAAAAAGACATACTGCACAGAAAGAAAGAAAGAAAGAAAGAAAGAAAGAGAGTAGGGGAAAGATAGAGAGAGGGAGTGAGTGCATGGAGGTGATAATGTTAATCTGTTTCAATCAAACCTAATGAAAAGATGAAAAGAAGGAAAGAAAGAAAAAAAGTGAGAGAGAGTTAAATCAAGATTAGCTCAGTTGGTAGAGCATTCGGCTAGAAATCACAAGGATCCTAGTTCGATACCGGTCCTCGTCAACTCAGCGTTATGAGTAGCACAGGGATCTGTGCGGTAAAGTAAGGAGCTGATGGTAGTTGTGGCGCTCCACCTCAGATGCAAAAACAATCTCCTTGGTCTAGCGCTAGTGAAAAGGGGATAGACTCCCTCGCTGATTGGCTGATACCGACATTAGGCCGACGACTTTACTTTACTTTTTACTTACATATTGAATGAATTTCCAATAGCTCTTAAGTAAATATATCAAACATCATAATAATTGAATTAACATATTGTGGTATACCCACAGGTCCAGCTAGTAAAGATATTAACATTATTAAGTGGCATTGATTTTTATGAAAGAAAAGCAAGAAGGATTGTTGCAGTTGAATAAAGAAATTTAAAAAATTCTTTCCCAGATGAATAATTTTGAAATCATAGAATGAGTCAAATTTTACTCAGAAAGTGTAATTGAAAAATTATTGAAAAGAATAAAATTAAATAAAACATTAAATAAATAATTTTAAAAAAGTTAAATATCATTTCAAACCAAAATTAATTAAATCCGATAAACTTTAAATAATAAAAAAATTAAATATCATTTCAAACCAAAATTAATTAAATCTGATAAACTTTAAATAATAAAAAATTAAATATCATTTCAAACCAAAATTAATTAAATCCGATAAACTTTAAATAATAATAAAAAAATTAATTATCATTTCAAACCAAAATTAATTAAATCCGATAAACTTTACCATCAGATTTTAAAATTCTAGACACCATTTTAGATATTTAGTTCTTCTGTTGGTAAATCCGAGCTGGTATTTAGTTTGGATTCAGTTGGTTAATCCTTGTAATATTAGTCTGTAGTGTTCCTTAAATCCTAGATAGAAAAGAGTGTAGTATCAGTAGATCTCTTTGTAATCCTTGTCTGTAGTGTTCCTTGAAATCCTAGATAGAAAAGAGTGTAGTATCAGTAGATCTCTTTGTAATCCTAGTCTGTAGCGTTCTTTCTGGCAGAAAGTCCAATTATCAATTGTTTTGAGGACAGCTTAACAATCTTAAATGCTTTTCTGTGCTCGTTTCTGATTGGATAATTTGTACCAGGTGTTCCTGCTGCTGTTGGGAAAGTTCATAAATAGGAGTGGTGATTTCACATATATCTTGTACCCAGATAATCCAACATACCTATGAAGAATATCAAAACCTCAGCTTTTCAATCAAAATTTTCACAGACCAAAAATATGTGGCACCCAGTGAGGATCGAACTCACTACTCAGTAGCAATGGATCTGCAAGATTAGATTATTAACCATGCTATCATGACAGCAGGGTCAGCTTCAAGCAGTAGGTTGCTTAGTTAGATTTTATGACGTCAACCCTTGTTGGGTTATTTTATGCAAAAGATATGTTGTTCTATTCATTCTTGATGGGTATTCAAGTTTTTTAAACTCAATTTTTTATACACAATTTTTTAAATTCATCTCTTTTCTATTTAACCATAGATGGGACCATAACAGGTAGTACCACTCCGGGTCAGGGTGGACCTGGGAGTCACTGTGATGAAGGGGTACACTACATTCCCCAGAGCTTCAAACTACAACCTCACAATTAAATACAGTTTAACATTGTACCTAGGACACTAAGACCCTCAGCCACCATCCTCTAGCACATATATGAGGAAAAGGATTGGGGGGTTTGCCATAAGAGCAATTGGATCAGAACTATCATATAGGTGCTAGGGATTGACGTGACCAGTGTAATAAACAGTATTAGCATGCAAGCGTATGGTGATGAGGAAAGGAACAAAACACAGTTTTAAGTTCAAAATTGTATTGAAAATAACATGGGAACGGTGAAATGTCCAGCTTGACTGTGGTAGTGGGGTGGTGATGTAGGCAGAATATTGTGTATTGGTAGTAAGCTTTTTTGGTATCGTCGAATGATGTAGAAATGTTCGCTTGTTGACTGCCTGTGAGGTCAGGTTTGGGTAAGTAGGTGGGGGTGTGATCGGCCGCGTTTGATGTATCTCTCGCTTGCTGTCCTCGTTGATTCATGTGTTTGCTAGACGCCTGAACCTCTGACTGTCGTCTGCCTTTCAGAGCTGTTTATTTATAGAGAACCGCTGTCGAAAATCGGATCCATTGAAGTTATTTTCATTTCACCCGGGAATCGCTTTCATTGGATGAAAATGCGAATTTTATTTACCAATTTTATTTTATTTAATGTCAGGAATTGATTATCAAAGCGGAACTCCCGATCGGAGCCCATGCGCAGATATCTGTTAAAATGGTCATTCTGTTTTAGTCTCCGATAGAGGACACTTCCGATTTTGGGGTCTCCGCCTTATGTTTGTTTTGTTGGCGAGTGTATGTATCTTTTATTATGGATTGAAGTGCTGAATTAGTGAATCGGTAGATTTCTACATTTGCTTATACAACACCAGCAAATTGATTGGAGAGGGTCTCTCTGAGCGCCCATCTAGCAAAAGTTGACTGCAAAGTAGTTTTTACTAAGCTTAGCTTAATTGCAAAACAGGGCTTGAAGTATGGGGCACACAGGGAAGATCGAGTAACCATCTGCTATATGAGACACACATAAATTAAACAAACTAATCAGTTCAGGTTTGGCACAAGGTTACAAATAGGAGCACCCAGGAGATCTGAATTCAGTATCAATGTATCTGTGAGTCTAGTGTAAACCTTTACACCACTGCAGGTGGCACTTCAATGAGGCAAAGTACCTGCAAAAAGTGGATCTGGGAGTAATGGCAATGAAGAGGTTATCTACATTTCCTAGAGTTCTAGAACTGGATCCTCATTATCAGATGTGCTTTAACGTTATATCCAGAACACTCGTTTAAACTGGTCATTTAATGCCAGATCAAGTTATTTTGTTTATTTCTTACAGTACCTACTGTTGCTTAAATGGTCACCCATCTAAGTATTAAACAAGCTCATCACTGCTTAACTTCAGTGATCTAGCAGGAATTGGTGCTCAATATGATTAGACCGTAAGCAGCATGTGCTGAGTTTTGTTTACGTTTCTCATAATTTTAAGTTGTTTTTTTTTTCAAAATTGAAAGTTTCACAAAAAAAACCTGACGGTACAGCATCATTAATATATTGCACATTATATATCTTATTATAATGGAGATTGTGTGTTTTTTTATCTGTAACCAAAACTATATTACTACTCAAGTGACAATTACCTTAGTTATTTACATCGTATTCTCCATGATTATCATTGTATCTTAAACCACAATTATTAATAAAATTGTTTTACATTATTAATTGTTGACCATATCTACATACTGATAACATTCAATTGTATTTATATACAACAAAATAGTGGTTTACAGTGTGAACAGGAAGGCTAATTTGCATATTGATATTAAAATTTGATTTTAATAAATATGTGTTTAGTATTATTGATTTCTAATTGTTTGGTTTATCTTAATGAATATGAGCAAAAATCTCTTCAATAAATCTTAAAAGAAATCCATTAACAAGAAGAAATAACTGTAATTTTATTCTTTACTTCCTATTTTAACTAAATAGTTAAATTTAAAAAAATTAGCAATGAATTAGCAATGAAAGACGGAAGTGATGGACGAGTAAGTTTCAGTTGTTTCAAATCTTTTTATCTGCATTCTTTTTATCTGCATTTTTATTTAGTTTCATTAGCCTTTCTAATTTGATATAATATTTTATTACTTAAACTTGCACTTGTGCATATATTTGCTTGTAAAAATAATTCTGAGACTATCTTCTATTAATGATATATGATTGCAAGCCACTGGTTTTTAAGTCTATATTTACCAACCCAATGAGGGTAGGATGTGACACATAGTAAAGTTTATTTTGATGCCCCTCCCATGTATAGATGGTGCCAAAAATTGCTCTGTATATAAAACAAATTGGAATTTCCCATTTGGATATGCCTAAGGCATCGGAGATTAACCTTGAATCTCCCTCATTTAGGAAGGTGGAAGAGGTGTTGCCTGGGACGATCACCCTCCGAAGCTGAGCCAAATAATTATTATTCACTGCACATGGATGATTGGAATGGTTTACCGGCGCCAAATAAATACTTAAATGTATACAACTTAAACTGAATGGAAGCTGAAAAAAATCGACTTTGATGTTGAAGAAGAAGAAGAAGAAGAAGAAGAAGAAGAAGAAGAAGAAGAAGAAGAAGAAGAAGAAGAAGAGAAACTTAATTAGAAATAAACTTAATGAATAATAATAATAATAATAATAATAATAATAATAATAATAAAAAGAAGAAGAAGAAGAAGAAGAAGAAGAAGAAGAAAGAAGAAAAGAAGAAGAAAAAAAAAAAAAAAGGATTGAAAAGGGCTTGGAAACAGAGGAAGAATTGAAACCATTCAGAACACTGCACTGCTGCAATCTGCCAGAATACTCAGAAGAGTCCTGGAGACCTGAGGAGACTTGCTGTTACTCAGATTCCAGTGAAAGACCATCAGCTAATGCTGATGTGAAAACTCAAAAGGAGTAAACAATAATAATAATAATAATAATAATGAAGAAGATGAAGAAGAAGAAGAAGAAGAAGAAGAAGAAGAAGAAGAAGAAGAAGAAGAAGAAGAAAGAAAGAAAGAAAAGACAGAACTTAATTAGAAATAAACTTAATGAATAATAATAATAAATATAATAATAATGATGCATTCCTACCTTAAACAAAGTGACCTCTGACCCATCATTAAAACCACTGGGCTATAACCAAGGAAAATAAAATTACTTATATAAGAAACCACCCCTTTTATCAACCCCAGAATAATATACTGCATTTATTTTCTTTTGTCCATGTAAACCCTTTAAGGTTTGTAGATTCCTTTGGGCATTTTTTCAACAAAACCTTGGAGAGAGAGCAACAATCTGAAAATTATTGAAATAAAGTATATCTTATTACTTTCAAGGTGGCAAATATTCGATATTTCTATAAAAATTGACAAAAAGAAACCCCATAGGTCAGTAAAATAAATTAAATAACATGATTTTTTGGCAAGGGTCACTTATAAGCTCATTCTAAATTTGTGAAGGTCAGGATCTAACATTGTCCCAAAATTTAAAGTTAATTAATGACATCATGGGATCATATTACCTTTAGGCACCCCTTTTTGATCTCGATTAAGAAAGGACATGTTTTTCATTTACACCGTCAATATCTGGTTGTTTGTTACGGGTTAGGGGTTAGGGCTAGGGGTTAGTTTTATAATTTTTTTTTTAAATCTAAAAATCGTCTGTTAAAACAACCGGATATTGACGGTGTAAATGAAAAACATGTCCTTTCTTAATCGAGATCAAAAAGAGGTGCCTAAAGGTCATATGGTCCACATAATGAACTAAAGTCAAAATCCTCATCATCAGGTGGTGTAAATGTGGTAGTGTCATTGTTGTATGCTCATCTTGCGTATGTTGTATAGTATACCTCCATACTTTATTTCTTCTTATATAGTATCCATAGAGAATACCTGTATACCTGTGACTGCATACAGGTACACTTTATCTTCTTTGCTTGGATACTTAGCTCCTGTTTCTTCTATCTTGCTATCTTCCATCTGTTGTATTAATCACCTCACAAGACTTTTATTTTCTTGATCAAGATTTATTTAACCCATACTTATTAGCCTTGCTAATCTTCAATCTGTTGTATAGTCCAATATACCCAACATCGGTACTTAATCAAGAGAGGAGATTCAGGTGATATATAGAGAGAGACAGATACAGAGATTGAGACTTACTTGTTATTTTATTTCTTCTTGCTATTTGTGTGGCTGTTTCCTTTTTTTCTTCTATGGCCGTCATGTTGTCTAGTCCTCTTTTTCTAAGGGCTTCTTTCGGGCTACTTTTTTTAGTCATGTAATTAATTAATTCACAAGACTTTTTTTCTTGATCAAGATTTATTTAACCCATACTTATTAGCCTTGCTAATCTTCCATCTGTTGTATAGTTATATATACCCAACATCAGGTACTTAATCAAGAGAGGAGATTCAGGTGATATATAGAGAGAGACAGATACAGAATTGAGACTTACTTGTTATTTCATTTCTTCCTGCTATCTTGTGTGGCTGTTTCCTTTTTTTCTTCTCTGGCCGTCATGTTGTCTAGTCTTCTAGCTATTTCTTCTAAGGGCTTCTTCTGGGCTAATTTTTCGTCGTGCAATTAATCACCTCACAAGACTTTTATTTTCTTGATCAAGATTTATTTTTCTTGCCCATGTTATTCCGTGTGGGGAGTTAACAACCTCAGCAGAGAGATAGGCATCCTCTCTGCTCAACATCAGGTTGAAAACTAAATCTAACTAGTTATGTTTTTCTCATGGCGCGCAAGATTCGCGCCTCTTTAGGGGTCAGTTGGGTCATCCAATGGAAATCTACCCACCTACGCTTTCAACTCCAACAAACCTATTTCAAACTAACTACATGATACCATGACACCACATAATATGTAACACATCTATGATCTTTTTTACCGTGCACCATATATTTTCCCAGGTTAAAAGGTAGGCAATTAATTTCGGATAAAGAAGACAACGAACAAATGAAGATAAAAACATATATTCAGAAAGGTACAAATTGCAAACTTAATGGCGTTTGCTGCAAGACTTATCTGCTGATTCCTTTTTGGAGCAACTAGTCATGGAAAATCAATGTGGGCACAAATCTACGATATTGGTTGATTCTGCCCCTAGTGCCAAGGGCAGATAATTAATACCTAATTTTTCCAATACATCTTGGCTAGGGCTGGATCTGTCTATCTCTGGGCTGGTGGCTGAATTTTTCTGTTATTCTGGATCTGATCTGGGAAGTCTTGTATTGTTATTTTGATCTTAATTAACCACGCAAGACTTTCTCTTTGTTTCAAGCTCATATTTTTATTTTTTATGAAAATGTTAAATACTCCTCAAGAATGAATAAAACAAAACATCTTCAGCATATAATAGCCCAACAAGGGTTGACATGCCATAAAACCCAACCAACCAATGTGATAAAGACAAATTGACTGTATTAAACTGGTCCCTGACCAGTCCCCTTGAAAATCATGGAAAGAGCTGAAAAATACCATTGAGGAAAATCTTGCAATTTACTTTTGTGCTAATACCCATGAGAGATATGGAGGTGTGTGGTGTAATGGTTAGAGTCATAGGAAATGGATTCGTCAGCCCAAGTTCAAATCCTGGATGAGGCTGTTTGTTTTTCGCATAGCACTAATATTTTGGGAAAGGTATGCATCCAACTATTCTCCCTCCAGCTATGGGCAAATAGTATGGCAGTCCGGGCTCTCTAACCTTGGTATGATTACCAATCTAGGAAAAGGAACACACTGAATTCAAACCTGTTAAACTCCGCTTAACAAATTGACTGGGTGTCACATCCTACTTGTGTGGAGGGGTTGGTAAATATATATATATATATATATGTAAGAAAGTTTTGTAGAAAAAACAACAAGATGTTAAAAATTTTTTGCTGACAGAAATCTGTTTCGACATTATGAATATGTCTTTATCAAAGCAACATTGTAAGCGGAAAAACGAAATGAATATATCATCTATTACGAGGCACAGAACGCTCTCGATCAATACCGAATTTTTTTTTTTAATTTTAAAAATACGTATTTATTGTTAAAGATAAAATAAATTTTATTTTTAAAAATTATAAGCATTTTTATCATAAAAAAGCTCAAAAGAGTTTGCAGTAAAAATATTCATAACGTCAAACAGATTTCTGTCAGCAAAAAATTTTTAACATCTTGTTTTTTCTACAAAATTTTCTTACATATTGTCGGATTCAATATCCATTTTTACCTTTCATATATATATATATATATATATATATATATATATATATTGATAATCTCTTATACTTTTTTATATATTTACACCAAACTCTTTTTGAGTTTATTTTTGGATTAAAAATGCTTCTGTTTTTTTTAAATAAAATTTATTTTATTTTTGATACAGAATGCGCATTTGAAAAAATTCAAGCATTCCAGCGTGTGTTTGTACCCCCTATTCTCTTCCAACGGTTTTTTATCCCTTCTTTCCTTCATATGTTTTGCTCGATGATGATGACCCATTCTACTAAACAGTCGAAACAGATTCTGTCAGCAGATTATAATTACTAATTGTTTTTTCAAAATGTTAAATTCATATATATATATATATATATATATATATATATATATATCAAGCTGCTCGAGGGGGCAAACTCAAATTGTACCAGTGATATAGCTTTACAGTCACCTAAATAACAATCCCAGTCAGTAAGGTCATCAAAACAGGGAGGCACAATAAATACATATTTAGTTATTACAGCAGAAATCTTTTTCCCAAGGGCATTAGCACTATATGAAATCCAAAAAGTATTAGACTCTTCATTTCACATAGCATGAATACCCTTGGGAAAGGTATGAATCCAACAAATCCTTCCCACTCCATCTATGGGTAAATAGTAGGGCAGACTGGGCTCTTTAACCTTGGCTAGGTAACCAATCTAGGAGAAGGTTTTACAAGACGTTAGAATGTATTTTGTTCAATATATTCAATAATTGTGGCCTTCTGTCAAAGCTAGTTTAACCCATCCACTATTGAAAATGGATATTATATATATATCAGTTGATGGTGGGAATGATTCTATTCAGGATCTTTTTAATATAATTGTGGAATCTCTATTCCGTGAAATCTCTACTCTGAAAAATCTTTGTGTTTGCTCGCAATCACCTCGTTCAACTGTCTGTTCGCAATCACCTCGTTCACCGACTGCCAAGAAATTTGGCTCATTTATTTCTCCACTCCTCTCCCACAAACCACCTCACTTCCGGTCTGTACTCTTATAAAAGAGTACAGACCTTCAGGCGCCATTTCTTTTCCTAGCCCGAGGTAAGAGGAGTTTCATTTGTTTTTCTTTATATCACAATAATTGTATTAAAAATTGGTAGTCTTTCATGGAGAGCTCAATGTATAATAATTTGATAATTATATAGAGAGCAATACTTGTAGACTGTCTGAGGAACCCAGAGATTCTCAAAGACAAGAATCTTTCAATAACATTTCAATATATTCAATAATTGTGGCCTTTTGTCAAAGCTAGTTGTACTTTTAAGGAATGTAAGTATTAATATATAGATAATTGCAGAATGAGTGATCTTTGAATCAAATGTTGTTTTCTTGTGATGGACAACACATTTTTCTCTAAATTTGTTGGTAAGTCTCTGATTTCATGATTTCTTGTAAGAAAGAAGAATTACATTACCAGAGATGGCAAAGCAGCCCCCCCCCCATAACATAAGGAATTTCTTTACTCTGCTGAAATTTGCCTTAGGGAAGAGAATTCCTGTAAACATTCAAGAGATGGATTTGTGTTTCTCTCATAGGGATATATATATATATATATATATATATATATATATATACCAACCCCTCTGCACAAGCAGGACATGACACAAGGTCAATTTCTTAAGCAGAGTTTAACAGGTTTGAATTCAGAGTTTTCCTTCTTCTAGACTGGTTACCTAGCCATGGTTAAAGAGCCCAATCTGTCCTACTATTTACCCATAGCTGGAGGGAGAATTGGATTTATACCTTTCCCAAGGGTATTAGCACTGTGTGAAATGCAAACAGCTTCATCCAGGAATTGAACTCTGGTCAACAAGTCCATTTCCCACAACTTTAATCATTACACTACAGGCGCCTTCATCAAATCAGTTGTATAAGTCAGGTCAGGAATTGTTCCTTATCAATGGTACCATGTAACACAGTAAATCCTGTGATATGTTACATGGAGAGGAGATGGGCACTGCCAGGTAACACTCCTATTGCCCAGAGAGATGCCATGGAGGGGAATTGGTTGGCATGTCACCCTGACAATCTAAAAGGTTATGGGGTTATGAGGATGAGAAAGACAATATAAGGTCAGGACTACAGAATTGGCAGGGAATCAAAGTCTACGAGAAAAGACTAAACAAAACTTTGCCAGGTTATCAATTAGCATTTTTGTCTTTTAAAAATTAGCTTCATTAATAAGGTAGTCACTAATTGGATAGATAGATAGATAGATAGATAGATAGATATAAAACAAGCATAGATATATATATTAGATAGATAGATAGATAGATATAACAATAATAGATAGATAGATAGATAGATAGATAGATAGATAGATAGATAGATAGATAGATATATAGAAAGATAGATAGATAGATAGATAGATATAAACAGACAGATAGAGAGATAGAAAGAAAGAAGAAGCAGGTATAGATAGATAGATAGATAGATAGATAGATAGATAGATAGATAGATAGATAGATAGATAGATAGATAGATAGATAGATAGATAGATAGATAGATAGATAGATAGATAGATAGATATAGAGATAGATAGATAGATAGATAGATAGATAGATAGATAGATAGATAGATATAAACAAGTATAGATAGATAGATAGATAGATAGAAATAAACAAGAATAGATAGATAGATAGATAGATAGATATAAACAAGCATAGATAGATAGATAGATAGATAGATATAAACAGACATATAGATAGAGAGATAGATAGATAGATAGAAAGAAAGAAAGAAAGAAAGAAGCAGGTATAGATAGATAGATAATTTAGAGGTCAAGATAGATAGATAGATAGAAATAAACAAGCATAGATAGATAGATAGATAGATAGATAGAAACAGGCAGATATAGATAGATAGATAGATAGATATAAACAGACATATAGAAAGAAGAAAGAAAGAAAGAAAGAAAGAGGCAGGTATAGATAGATAGATAATTTAGAGGTCGAGATAGATAGATAGATAGATAGATAGATGAATAGAATAAGAAAAATCTATGAATAGGTACATAATTAGATAAATTGAAATAGAGAGACAAATGATATGTCAATTGAAATAGATAGATATACACAGACATAGATAGATAGATAGATAGATAGATAGATAGATAGATAGATAGATAATGAACAAACAGATTTATTAATAGATATTTAGATAAACAAAGATAGACATAAATAAATGAACAGACGTTGATAGATAGATAGATAGATAGATAGATAGATATGAACAGAATGAGATAAATCTATAAATAGGTAGGTATTTAGGTAAATTGAAATTGATGGATAAATGACATGAATGTCAACTGAAATAGCTTGCTAGATATAAACAGGCATATATATATATAAATAGATAAGATAGATATCTCACTAGCTAGATAGACAGATAATGAACATACTGAGATAGATAGATAGATAGATATGAACAAAATCAGAAAAATATATAATAAATTTACATAAATTAATCTAAATCTAAAATAAAGTTATAGCTGAATAGTACTGATAATGATGGGTTATATATGATAATCTTATTATAATGGAGATTGTGTGTTTTTCTGTCTGTAACCGAAACTATATTACTACTCAAGTCACAATTCCCTTAGTTATTTACGTCACATTCTCGATGATTCTATTTCTATTTAAACCTCAATTAATAATAAAACTCTTTGACATTATTAATACTGTTGGCCTTACCTAAATACTAATAACATGCAATTGTATTTATATATACAACAAAATACCAGTTTTCAGTGTAAACGTAAAGCTAATTTGCATATTGATATTAAAAAAACTGATTTTAATAAAAATGTGCTTGGTATTATTGATTTCTAATTGTTTGGTTTATCTTAATGAATATGAGTAAAAATCTCTTCAATAAATCCTAAAAGAAATTCATTAACAAGAAGAAATAACTGTAATTTTATTCTTTACTTCCTATTTTAACTAAATAGTTAAATTAGGAAAATTTAGCATTGAAAAACGGAAGTGATGAAAGAGTAAGTTTCAGTTGTTCTATTTTCCGATTATACCCCCTCAGTTTCAAATCTTTTTATTTGAATTCTTAATTAGTTTCATTAGCCATTCTGATTTAATCTAATATTTTATTACATTTAAACTTAAATACTTGCACCCGGAGGGTGCATATATTTGCTAGTATAAATAATAGAGATAGACTTGTGATAGGATTTAGCACATTGAGATGACAGGAAGTTCACATATCTACAACAATATGTAAATAAAAAAGTAAAGTCGTCGGGGTGGCCTAATGTCGGTACCAGCCAATCAACAAGGGAGTCTATCACCTTTTCACTAGCGCTAGACCAAGGAGATTGTTTTTGCGTCTGAGATGGAGCGCCACACCTAACATCAGCTCCTTACTTTACCACACAGATCCCTATGCTACTCATACGCTGAGTTGGTGAGGGCCGGTATCAATCTAAGAACCTTGCGGTTTCTAGCCCAACGCTCTACCAACTGAGCTAACCCGGCCCCTTTACAACAATATGTAAAATGAATAAAACATTTCACCATGCATGCTTTTTGGTAGATAAAATAATTTTAAGATTTACAAAAGGCAATTTTTAGGACCATTCAAAAAAGTGGTTCTTGCTCGTTTGAAAGAAAAGTCTGTAAAAAAGACATTCTTTAACCCATTGAGGAGAGAGAGACAGACAGACAGACAGACAGACAGACAGAAAATGGGCAGAGAAGAGTGTGCTTCAATATCTATATCAACCTAGGAAGTAGGAAGCGCATGGTGTAATGGTTAAAGTCATGGGAAATGGACTCGTCGCCCCGAGTTCAAATCCTGGACGTGGTAATTGCATTTCACTTACCACTAATACCCTTGGGAAAGGTATGAATCCTACTCTACCTCCAGCTATGGATAAATAGTAGGGCAGACTGGTTTCTTTAACCATGGCTAGGTAACCAGTCTAGAAGAAGGAAAACTCTGAATTCAACTCCGCTTAAGAAATTGAACTCCGCTTAAGAAATTGACCTTGTGTCACATCCTGCTCGTGCGGAGGGGTTGGTAAATACATACATATATCAACCTCACCTTGTGCCATGCAATGCACACATGAACTTTTGTGTGAAACATTCTGCTACTATCACTTGGTCATGTTGATCTTTCTGATAAGATAAAGTGCAGTATTCTTCAAAGCTGTAGCCATGTCAGTGCTACTGTATGGCTGTACCATTCTTTAGACTTAAATGAACCACTTAGATAAAAAAGCTAGTACAAAGATGCTGTATGCTAACTTGAACAAATCCTGAAAGCAGTGTAGCGATTGTCTGCCCCTGTTTTGACCAGAAGAGTTATCTTCCCTTGCTGCAGGTTTTCTGCCTCTAGGGGGCCATGGTATTTAGTCAGCAAACTGCTGTAAGATTAAAAGGTTATGACAAAGTCATAACTCGTTGGAACACAAACAAACTCCGACAAAGGTTGAAGGACAAAACATTTTATATACAGCACAAGAATTAACAGGGTACATAATACATACATACATAAGTAATATAAATACATATACAAGAGTAGACATAATGACACATTCATGAATGGTAAAATACAAGATATTTAGGTATCAAAGAGATACCTAAATGTACATAAAAACGTAGTTACGGATACATGACTAAAGAATAGTGATATATCGTACAAGAGACTTACTAGCAGTGAGTGGCCAGTGTTAAGGGTCGAAGCCCCAACGAGAAGAGGGTGGTCATAAGACTACCTCATTGTGTCTCGTAGGTCGAGCAGCAGTGGAAAAAAGAGAGAGAAGAAGTTCAAATCAGCCGCTTAAATAGACCAGGCCCCTAGCGGGAACCAGCGACATTATACGGGCAGACAACTCTCCAGGCAAATACGAAAATAACCCCACACTGCGAATTTTGAGTTCTCTTCCTCTGGGACAGTCCAACACTACACATGGGTTAGACACTTGTGTCTTTACCTGTATGTGGGGGCCTTTGCCCCCCACCACCACCAGCCTGCTATAAGTAAGTGACATTTCTTCAGGACTCTTTATCACTTCTGTAGGACAAAGTCCTACTTTCTTTATACACGTTTGTATACTTGTTAACTATGTTAACTATGTAATCATGTCTTGTATGTGTCTCTCCATCGCTTACAGAATAGATATTGTTATTATTCTACAACTTTGTTGGAATGTTTTATGTACACTCATGTAGCCATGCTGGAAGGTTACTTTAAGCCTTCCAACTTTAATATAGGAATGTCACATCCTATAGCAGCATCCCACATAACAGTTGTACAGCCATTTTCCTCCTATCTCACAAACCATTTGGGAAAGATGAACAAAACATACTGGACACTGCTGGAGAAGCAAGGATGAGCTCATAAGTGACATTCTCCTGTGGAGACATGGACACATCAGTGTGGGTTGTCCAGTAAAAACCTACATTGATCTGTATGGCTGCACCCCTATAACCATATCAGTGCTACTGTATGGCTGCACCACTCAGACTCAAATGAACCACTTAGATAAAAAGCTAGATGGGAACTGTATAAAGATGCTGTGTTCTGCCTGGAAGCAGACTCTTCAAAAAAATTGATTTCTAAAAAAAAGTAGGCGGAGTGTTCTATTGTTGGTATCTGTCGGATAGTGAGGAAGTCTCTCCCCTTTACACTGTTGTTAAGCCAGGGAGATTGTTTTTCATCTGAGGTGAAGCACAAAAACCTACTTTCAGTTCTCCATTTTACCACACATCTAAACTGTAATACTCATGCACCGAGTTGGCAAGGTCTGGTATGGAACCCGGTAACTTTTGGTATCAAGCCGAATACTCTACTGACTGATCTAAACAGGTATAATTGCTAATTAGCTAAATATTGAATATAAGTAACAAGTTTCTTGTTAAATCATAGGTTAATAACTCGGTAGCAATATCTCATCTACTGAAAGGGATGTCAACATACGCCTAGATAAAGCATGGATAGCTATTGATAAGTTAATGAACATATGGAAATCTGATCTCTTTGATAAAATAAAATGGGAATTCTTCCAAGCTATAGCCATGTCAGTACTATTGTATGGTTGCACCACTTGGCCTATTGACAAGTTATCTATCATATGGAAATCTGATCTCTTTGATAAAATAAAATGGGAATTCTTCCAAGCTATAGCCATGTCAGTACTATTGTATGGTGGTACCACTTGAACTTTAATGAAATACCTGAAGAAAAAGCTATATGGGAACTAAGCAAGGATAATACAAAGCAGCAGCTGTATGGCCACTTACCTCCAATCTCACAAACCATCCAAGTAAGATGAATAATGCATGCTGGGCACTGCTGGGGAAGTTATGATAAACTTATGAGCAAAGTTTTCCTATGAACTCCTAAACACGGACATACCAGCATTGGCCAACCAGCAAAAAATTATATTCATCAGCTCTGTGCAGACACTGGATACCATCTAGAGGACCTGCCAGGAATAATGGTTGATAGGGATGGATAGTGAGACAGAAAAAGAGAGAGAGAGAGAGAGAGAGAGAGAGAGAGAGAGAGAGTCAAGGGAATCTATGCTGTCAGCATTCCTTGATAATAATTATGAATTTAGGCTATCACATCATATTTGCTTTTTTTTTTAGCTCAATTGGTAGAGCATCCACCTAGGGACCACAAGGTTCCAAGTTCGATACTGGCCCTTGCCAACTCAGTACATGAGTAGCATAACTTGAATTTGTGTGGTAAAATGAGGAGCTGAAGGTAGGTGTGGCATTCCACCTCGGACGCAAAAACAATCTCTGTTAAAATTCTGGTTGCCATTTTAGGCGTTTAGTTCTTCTGTTGGTAAATCCAAGTCGATACTGAATTTGGGTTCAGTTGGTTAATACTTGTAATCTTAGTCTTGTAGTGTTCCTTGAAATCCTAGGTAGAAAAGAGTGTAGTATCAGTTGATCTCTTTGTAATCCTAGTCTGTAATGTTCCTTCTGGCAGAAAGTCCAATTAGCAATTGACTTGAAGACAGCTGACGACGATCTTAAATCCTTTTCTGTGTTTGTTTCTGATTGGCCAATTCTTACCTGGAGTTCCTGCTGCTGTTGGGAAAGTTCATAAATAGGAGTGGTGATTTGGCATACATCTTAATGGAGGCGTGTGGCATAATGGTTAGAGTCATAGGAAATGGACCTGTCAACCCGAGTTCAAATCCTTGACAAAACTGCTTGCATTTCATATAGTGCTAATACCATTGGGAAAGGTATGAATCCAAATATTCTCCCTCCAGCTATGGGGAAATAGTAGGGCAGACTGGGCTTGATAAGACAACGTGTCTAGGAGAAGGAAATCTCTGAATTCGAATCTGTTAAACTCCGCTTAAGAAATTGACCTAGTGTCACATCCTGCTTGTGCGGAGGGATTGGTAAATATATATATATATAAATACCTAAGATAAACCAACAATCTCCCTGTTCTAGCAATAGAAAAGGGGATAGACTCCTTCATTGTCTGACTGATACTGATAAAAGGCCACTCTGCTAACTTTACTTACTTACATGCCTGCCTCCAGTCAAAATCTCCAGTTGCATAGATGCCAGACTTTTACTTGTTATAGCCTTGTTCTATTTCCTATTCACTGCTAATTTGAATAAACTCGGGATTCATCTTTAAATTCATGGCTGCTCTGTACACCAGTGCTTGATTTGGGATGAAATGCATTTCTGTTTTTGGAAATTTATTTTAAGTTTTATATTTAATCCCATGAAATTAAAACTATTTCACTTTTTTTCGGGGGCTTTCACAATAACCAGTGACCTTGAAAATATCAAAAGACCATTATCTCATCTGAGAATTCCCCCCTCTCTCTTACACACATATTTCCTCTCCTCTTACTCTCTTAATCTCCTTGTTGCCTCTCACCCATTCTCTTTGAATCTCATCACTTATATTTTCTTGCTTGTCCACTTTTTATTTCTCTCCC
>CM042162.1:23258697-23276197 GCA_023376005.1 Doryteuthis pealeii | reverse complement strand
TACACAGAAAAATATGATAAGAAAGAAAGAAAGAAAGAAAGAAAGGAAAGAAAAAGAAGATGCTACACAGAAAAATATGATAAGAAAGAAAGAAAGAAAGAAAGAAAGTGAGAGCAAGTGAGTGCATGGAAGTAATAATGCTAATGTTTCAATCAAACATCATGAAAAGATTAAAAGAAGGAAAGAAAAAAAAGTGAAAGAGAATTAAATCAAGATTATTATACTTTTTACATATTGAACTATTTAGCAATAGCTCTCAAGTAAGCATATCAAATGTTGTAATAATTAAATTATCATACTGTGGTATATCCACAGGTCTTGCTAATATTCTTTATTTTTGCATATCATTTTATTTCTTTTTTTTTAAATTTCATTTTTTATTTTGTTTCTTATTTTTTTTTTTTTTGTATATCTTCACACTTTCTTCTTTCATACGACACTAAACTGTATCCAATACTGAGATGCCCAATTCAAGAGCTTTTAGGAGTGTAGAGTCACTTCTACATTGCCATCTATATCCATATCCACATCCACTTTGACTTGGAGTGATAGTATATGGGGTAGGAGAATGTTATGGGGTAGGATGAGGTTTGGGGGTTTTATGTTTCAATGTATCTGGATATTCTTGGTTGCATGTTTTTTTGGTTTTACTTTTTAACCCCATCTCATTTGTTGGTCTCGCTGAAAAGAAGGAATTTAAGGAACGAAAAAGAAAGAGACAAAGGCAGGAGGCAGTTTTATGACTTAGGCTCTATTGATCAGGTCATAGTTGCCTGTGGCAAGGGGATATCCCCCTGGCTAGTAGGAGTGACTAGACCCAGTTAAGGCCTCAACTCGAAATGCCTGAGAGATTCTTTTGGGGGTCGGGGGACAGTCCTTTTTGTCAAACATGCATGGGGAGTTCTTCCTGTGAAGGCCCCATGAGAGTTTGTTGGGGGGGGGATTTTTATTCTAATTTTATCTTTGTTTTATTTTAATCCCCACAAGTAACTGCTAGGGTCTCATCTCTAGATCTGTTTGAAAAATTATTAGTACTAATTTGTTTAGTGTTTTTGTCATTAGTGTTTGTATGAAAAAATGTTTCAGGTTTGAGCCAATTAACGGATACAGTCTATTTGGCGCCAGATGCTTTTTCTATTATGAAAAAATTGTCATGAATGACCATTGGACTCTTGAAACCATAGAATTCCTTGCAAAAAGAGACTGACTTCAGCATTAAATAACCCAGCAAGGGTTGACATGCTGTAAAAATAATCAAACGTAACCTTCCTTTTACCATATGAGCTATTTCTTTCCTTCCTTCTCTTTCTCATCATTTATCAATGTAATAAGTAATTGAGAGTTTTTTCCCCTGTTTTATTAATACCTCCCCCTTGTGGAACTCTTTGACGTTTCTGAGAGTATATAAGCTCTCAGTATAAACTGTAACAGTATTCTAAGTAGAATAAAGCTTTCTTTAGCCTAACAGTGTATGTTCATTTATTATTACAACCACTTTCACTACTTTTTTTTATCTTTCACTCCTTTCATAATACTTTTTTCTTTCTTTTTTTTTCTTCCACCTTTCTCTTTCCTTCTCTTTCTTTTCATGACTCACCTTCAAATCTTTTTTTCTCTTTCATTCTCTTTTCATAACCCTTTTTTCTTCCTTATTTCTCTTTTTCTTCATTTCTCACCTTCACCCCTTTTTTCTCTTTCATTCTCACTATGCTTTTTCTCTTTTTTCTTTTTTTCTTTCACGGTTCTCTCTTTGCTTTTTTTCTCTTTCACTCCTCTCATAAGCCCTTTTTTCTTCCTTCATTCTCTTTCTCTTCGTTTTTCACCTTCAAATCTTTTTTCTCTTTCACTCCTCTCATAAACACATTTTTCTTCCTTCTCTTTCTTTTCATGTCACATTTTTACCCTTCACTTTTTCTTTCTCTTTCACTCCTCTCTTTTTCTTTCTTTTTTTCTTCCACCTTTGTCTTTTTCATCATTTCCCATCTTTATCCTTTTTTTTCTCTTTCACTCCTCTCATAGCCTCCCTTTTTTATTTCTTCTTTTTCTTTTTCTTTCTCTTCAATTCTCACCATCACTCCTTTTTTCTCTTTCATTCTCATGACCCTTTCTCTTTTCTTTCTTTCTTTCACGTTTTTCTTAATCTTCACTTTTTTCTCTTTCATTCACACAACACTTTTTTTTTTCTTCTTCCCACCTTTTCCTTTTTTTTTTCTTCCTTCCACACATTTTTGCTACAAATTTTTTCACCTCTTCTCTCTTTCTTATTCCATCACTTCTTTCTTTTTCTTTCTTTCTTTTTTTCTTTCTTTTTTTTTTTCATCTCAGTCCCATTTTCTTCCCGCACTTTCATCCTACATATGAACTGTCTTCTCACTTTTCCCTCTTAAACTTTCATTTTACTACACCTACACTTTTTTCTTTAATGCACTCTCACCCCCCTCTTGTTTTTCTTTTTTAACACTAATCCCACCCACCCCCACTCTCTCTCTCTCTCTCTCTCTCTCTCTCTCTCTCTCTCTCTCTCTCTCTCTCTCTCCTCCCATCACCGTTGATCAACTTCCCGCGTACTACGTTTTAACGGAAGTTCTTCATTCATCGTTCCTGCTGTTTAACGCTACGGACTTGCATAAAACACTATCGTTTTCCTGCCCGCTTTTCTGCATTCAGGTAATCTTGATTGATCGGCCTCTGGTTGGTAGTCAGAGGTTTAGTGTTGGCAAGGGTAGACCCGAAGAGAGAGAGAGAGAGAGAGAAGAGAGAGAGAGAGAGAGAGAGAGAGAGAGAGAGAGAGAGTTATTACGTGGTCGCTGAAGAGTGGTACGAGTGTGCTAGTGTATTTGGCAGTCAAGATACGACGAAAAGCCGACGGGAAAGTAATATAAACATCGCTTGTTGCTTATTTTTTTGGAAGGAAATCAATTTAGAGAATAGTGTAAGAAGTGTAGCATAAGTGTTATATAAGTGAAGTGGAATTATTTTTTTTAAGAAGAAGAAGAAGAAGAAGAAGAAGAAGAAGAAGAAGAAGAAGAAGAAGAAACGTGAAGTGAGACGAACCAAATGGAGAGAAAAAAAGTCAATTGAAAAAGAAGGAAAAATAAAAAATAAAAAAAATATTAGTCAAGAACTAATAAAATGAAAAAAAAAAGTTCTTAGACTAAAAAGCTCATTTGATGACGTTATATCTGCAGTTGATTACTTTTTTTTTTTTTTTTTTTTACAAATGGAATCCAAGCACTGCAACACCGATGGATGAAGTGTGTGGGGATTTTTAAGAAGAAGAAGAAACGTGAAGAAAGTGAAGTGAGACGAACTAAATGAAGAAGAAGAAAAAAAGGGGGGATTTGGCAAGAACTAATGAAATGAAAAATTATATGATGACGTTATATCTGCTGTTGATTACATTTTTTTTTTTTTACTAATGGGATCCAAGCACTGTAACATCGATGGATGAAGTGTGTGAGGTTTAAAATAAAATTAAAATAAAATTGAATTTAAAAAATACCAATTTTTCTGGAGCCCTCAGACAAGAAGAACCCTTTGGGCATGCGCAGAAAAAATACCTTCTTCCTGGCGCCAAAAGGAAACCTCAGCCATTCAGGCGCAGACTTTGAATTGCAACAGACACTACAATTGGCACAGGGAGACATTTCCTCTCCACGGAATAGCTATGAACCTAGAATAAAAGTTTGAAACCTAAAAATCCCTTATGCCCTTGTCTCTTCTTTTTTCTTCCTTTAATTCCTTTTCAGCTGACAACCCATAAGAAGGAAGAACCACATATAATGGGGTTTAAAAGAAACAACCAGTGAACAGGCACTAAAAATAACCTAAAATCCTAATCTTAGATATGTAAAAGAAAATTTGGTATGTACGTGTCAACTTATAACCCAGCAAAGAGATGTTATTCAGATTCGAAATCTTGCATATACCTTGATATTCTTATAACTAAGAAACACCAAAATTGGTTATTGATTTTTACTGATTAAGGGATATGATTAATTAATTAAACAAAGATCAAACGATTTGCGATAATCGTGGTATGGCTGCTGCTGCTGCTGCTGCTGCTGCTAATATAAAAAAGATTTGCTCGCTGCTGGCTATATCAGCAGTGATTCAAAATGGCCGCACGGCAAATTCGTGCCCTAATCGTTTCAGCTCGGAATTTCTCGCGTATTTCCTGTCCAATCTAAGAAATATTTATTTGGTTTGAAAGAAAAGAAAATATTCTTTCTAAATATGTAATTTGTATGTGATTTTATTGATTGAATTATTTTTTTACAGCGAATTTAATAACAATAAGAAATGAAAACATTTAAGGTTTAATAATAACTCAACTTTTTAAAACAGCACACCACTTTATCGAACAGGTTCTGCTAGTAATAATAATAATAATAATAATAATAATAATAATAATAATAATAATAATATAATAATGGAAGGAGTTGGAGTAATGATAATATGCATAACGTTGACACCTAAGAGATGACATGATAGATTATGGACAAAAGTGTGAGAGAGAGTTAAATAAAATTATTATACTTTTTTACATATTGAAGTATTTTACAATAGCTCTTAAGTAAACATATCAAACGTGTAATAATTAAATTATCATACTGTGGTATATCCACAGATCCTGCTAGTAATAATAATAATAATAATAATAATAATAATAATGGAAGGAGTTGGAGTAATGATAATATGCATAACACTTGACACCTAAGAGATGACATTGATAGACTATGTGACAACAAAAAAAAAAAAAAAAAAGGAGAGGACTTGGCAACACTGAGGAATGCGTGAATGGAGCCACACAAAGCAGCGAAGAATATATATAAACAAGAGCAAAGGGAGATTGATTACAACAGACAGTAACGACAATAACAGGAGAATGAAAATAAATAAATAAAAATCTAGAAAACAATTATGAGAAGAAAAACAACCATTTGGATACTTTCATTGATAAACTAAGGACACTATACATGAGATGACCTAAACGTAGTTACGGAGTGGAGAAACTTGGAGAAACTGGATCTCTAATTATAGCAGCACAAAATAATGCCACCAGGAGTAATTATATCAAAGCAAAAATTGATAATACACAGGAGAATAGCAAGTCTAGGCAATGTGTTGATAGAGATGATGAAACAATCACCTAGTAAGTTGTTATAGGTGATACACCCTATAAGACTAATGGAATGCGCCGACGGGTTACTATAAGTAACAGGGACAATTGTGGCTTGAGAGTAAGCCAATGCGAGTCAGCTCACAATTCTATTTGTCGGACGTAATTCCCACTTCTCTGTATTGTATTTGTCTACTTTTTGTTAATACATTTTCCTACATTTGTTACCCGTCGTTTTGTTCTTATTTGACCCCTTAAAACCTCACATCATAAGTGAATGCAGCAAAGAAGTACAAAAAGAATATAAGAACACGTATAACTGGGTTGGTAAGATGATCCACTGGGAATTCTGTAAGTAACTAGCCCTGTCGGTAGGGGTTTTAGAATACACCAACTGCACCTCTGCAAAGAGATAAGAACACCCCCCCCAAATCGGGCCACCTGTTGGCTGTGGGTGGCGAGAAGTAGAATCAATACGGAGAAACAACCCACAAAATCAACCCTGAGGAAATGACCGACGACTTAGCAGCAGGAACAAGTTACAGAGAAAGCAAGTAAAGATCCCCTCATCTATCACCCCCTCTATTATATTTGGACACTACTCCATCGTCTATGAGAGACGAAGGAGTAGTGTCCAAGTTTTATTTTTTTAGATCTACTTAGCCTGGGCGGGTTTATATGGAGGATGAGCTGTTGCCCAAGCAGCAAACCCCTCTCCACACTACCGCTGTGATCCAAAGGAAAGGTAATAAACCAATGCAGTTTGGCCGCGGTAGTGTCGCAGGAGTTGCTGGGTAGCACTGGATTTCAGCATCACATCACTTTAGGGACTCTGGCTCCTGATTTGTTTTCGGGGTTTACTCCCCTAGCCTTTCCTTGGGATGGGTTATTTGTTGGATTATTTTTTGATATAAGGTGTGTTACAATTCCCCACCTGGATTTATAGACTAGCCGAGGTCACGGGGTTTATTCCTTCGCCAATCACTAGCCATAATGCGTAGCTGATACACTACTTAAACACTGATACTTGCCACAGCTGTACTTGCAATCATTGAGGAGGGACTTAAAATACGCTGGATTCTTTACCAGAAGAACCAAAGGATTCTTTATCAGCGGATTACCAAGGATCCAATTCCACTGGACAAGTGCTCTTGCTTAAAGCCTACAGGATGACCCATAAGATTGTAACATTATTAACAAATAATATCTACTTAAAGTAAATATTTTCCCAACACTTCCTCAAGCGATGCCTTCAGACATTGTTTACTTTGAACTTTGATGCGGACTGTCATATGTACCAAACCACAACTTCCGAATATCTCTGTTTAATAAAGATATATATCAGTGGCGACGAGGAAAGGTCAATTCACAAGTTGAATCAACGTCCGTCCAAGAATTAATCAAAAAAAAAAAACAAAAAAAAATTACACTTTTATTACAAAAACTTGGAACAGAAGAAAAGACAAAGATATTAAAACTAAATTTCATGGAGAATTTAGCTCAGGGGGAGGTGATATAACGAATATGCAAATACCTTGGTACCCCCCCCCCACTGTAATCTGATTGGACAGTTCATATATAGACTGTTGTTCCCGCGTCCAACTGCCGGACAAGACAGACTACTCGAGAGACGACGACCATGTTGGTTGGGCCGACATATTGCTATCGAGATAACCACGATTACTGGTGATAATACCAAACCACAACTTCCGAATATCTCTGTTTAATAAAGATATATATCATAAACAAAATCCCTTCCAGCAGATTGCAACTGTTTTTTGCCTCACATACATACTTAAGCATTCATAGCACTGAACAAACTTAACGTAAACTTTTTACTTGCTGTTGATGTAACTCATAATAACAAACTGGATTTATTAAACAAATATGTCCAAACTTTCATTTATGTTAATCCTTACATATATAACAGCGCTAGTATTTATTAAACAAATACGTCCAAACTTTTTATCCACTCTAATAATTACATACCTAACAGCAAGGATTTATCAAACAAATACAGATGTGTGAATTTTAAGTATTAAACATTGAATATAGAGGTACGTGGTGTAATGGTTATCGTCGCAGAAAATGGACTCAGTGACCCGAATTCAATACCTTAATGAGATTGTTTGCATTTTAAGAGTTAATTAAACAAAAAAAGTTACTAGTTTTGGCTAGTTTCCATTAAGGAGTTTGTGGGGATTAAAAAAATACAAAAATAAAATAAAAATAAAAATAACAATACTCCCATGGGTCATTCCACCAGAAATTCAATCTGCGCATGTCCGACAAAAAGGACTGACTCCCTTCCTCAAAAAGAATCCCCCTGCCATTCCAACTGAGGCCGTAATTGGGTATAGTTGGTCCTTTTTAGCCAGGGAGATTATCCCTCGCTACAGGCCTCATTCAATAAAGCCTGAGTAATAAAACCACCTTCTGCCTTTGTCTCTTTCCTTTTCTTTCCTTTTCGTTCCTGAGTTCCATTTCAGCTCACCAGCCCAGAAGAACTAAGAACTAAGCTTTTATATTGGGCTAAATTACCAGTACCAAACATACCTTTAACCTAGCCCCATAAGTTGCAACTGTCGGTACAAATGCACAATAGCGTGCTAGAGATAATATCATTAGAATCACATTTTACGTATAAGTTGCATTAAATGACGGAAAATCCCGAAATAGCCTAACCCTAACCCTAACATTAACCCTAATCCTAACCCTAGTGTTTCGGGTATTTCCGTGAAATGTAATGAAATGAAAAGCTGTTTACATGTCATCATCCTGTCGCGCTGGCAGCGCGGATTTCCATGACAATCTCTTACCACCCTTCCCCATCATTCATTGCCCCCCCCCAGAAGGTCCTTTTCGCAGCATCCAGTTTCCGCACAGAGCTGATCTATGTACGTCTTTGCTAGGTGACCCACTCTGGCGCAATTTTAGGGATTATCTTTCCTTGTTGCTAGGGTTTGCCGTTAGGGGGCGTTGCGACCTTGATATAAAAAGGCAGTCCCGCGAAAGTGATTCTCTCTTTCTTCTGCGATCTACAGATATGAAATAGATCAAGTTGTGTATCCGTTCATTTAGACTTGAGGGAGGGGCTCCGAACAGCTACGAACAGTGACAAATTTTCATCATATGCCGCAACTATTTTCAAATACTTTTTGCATTTAGACATTTCTATGTGTTCCTCGAACACGTGGTGACTCTTTTATATGTTTGGGAAGAAACTTGGTTTCCTCCTTGAGGTTTGTTGAATTAAATTTTATATAGTATCAGTTGTCTTGTCTTTATCTTGTTGTATACTCTCTTTCCTTTCTTACTTCTATTCTTCTAGCGTCTCTTCTAGCGTCTGGACACTCGTCTTGGAGATTTCGTCAGGTCTTCCATTAGGGATTTCTCTTTATCAGAAGCCCTGTGTCATTGGTAGTTTTTAGATAATAACACAAGACTTCGATTTAACTTAGATCATATTTTATTCTGAAATCCCCACCAGACTACCTGCGCAGATTGAGTCGGCACCGTGCATAACACGACTTACCACCGTCGTGGTTTTTGGCCGATCTGACTAAAACTCACTCTAATCTAAACCGGAAGAGGGCCTTCTCCACCGATTCTCACGGTATCCACCTGAGTAGGATCAGGACTGAGGTCAAGCCTTGTCATTCAATCCTTCAAGGCCGCCGGCTGAACTTATAACAGCCATTTTGGTTTCTACACTACTGTACATAAATATTAGGAATCTAATAATTATGTAACAATCTTCATACCGAGTATTCTGTGTTGGGTTACTCTCTTTTACGCAACTTAATGCATTATGAGAACGGGAGTTAATACCCCTCCCAGAATTCATGTGATATTATCTCTTGCGTTCTATTGTGCATTAGTACCCAACTGTCATCGTATGTCGATTGGTTGCCAATGGCTGGAACCAGTTAAATCCAATATTATTTTTCTGATTGAACAAAGCCAAAACGTATTGCTCCCATTTCGCTTAAAACCTTTTATGAATTTAATACAAATAGGATTCATTTTGAAGAAGCGTAGTTGAATTCCATCCAAACGGAAGCGGTGAATGCATTAAAGGCTTGCGATCTCATACGTACCTGCTGGTCCCATTGGACATGTTCATGGAAAAATCAAATAAAAATCCAGTGAAAACGGAACCAAGAGCTTTACATTGTTCTTGTTGAGGTTGATGTTTGTTGTTGTTGTTGTTGTTGATGATGATGATGATGATGATGATGATGATGATGAATTAAAACTGAAGCCGTTGAGAATATAAAAAAAATCGGACGCTGTTTCCTTAAAGTGTTTAAACTCTCTTTCACTTTCTTTGCTACTACTACTACTACTACTACTACTAAGTAAAAGTAAAGTAAAGTCGTCGAGGTGGCATAATGTCGGTATCAGCCAGATAGCAAAGGAGTCTATCCTCCTTTTCACCAGCGCTAGACCAAGGAGATTGTTTTTGCGTCTGGGTTGGGCGCCACACCTACCATCAACTCCTCAATTTACCGGTATCGAACCAGGAACTCTGCGATTACCTAGTCATGTACTCTACCGACTGAGCTAAACCGGTCATGACTACAACTACTACTACTACTACTATTACTACTACTACAACCACTACTACTTACGAATGGAAACGGAAAAAGAAAGAAATCTGAAATATTTTAATGTATTATTATGTTCTTTTATGATGTACAAATTAATTACTATCACGTCACGGGCAACACATAAAAATAGTTGCTTTAATTACAAAATAATAAAGTGGATTTCCAGTATTTTACAGGGTGTCCATAAAGTCCGTGTGCACTTTGAACATTATAATTTTTTAAGTGGACACGGACTTTATGAACACTCTGGACATATCCTCCTACTCCTATTCCTTATTATTCTTTAAAGTGCACACGGATTTTATGGTCACTCTGTATATATCCTCCTACTCACCCTCCTCTCTTCCTTATCATCATCATCTCGTCATCATATCGCGCCGACTGCACGGTTTCCCATTACTCTCTTTCTCTCACCACCCATCCCTATCGCTCCTGGCAAGTACTACTCACGACATCCAGTATCCGTACTGATCAACGTATATCTTTACAGGTCTGCCGACTCCGTCTCCAATGTCTATATTCAACGTACTGGGTTTGTTTTTGACATTCTTAAAATATTTCTTAGGTTTATACTTACCTACCTAGTTGCAACTCCGTAGATAAGGTAACCTAACTTCCTCCACCCTGGTAAGATGCCCAGCCCAACGTATCTGATTGTGTATGAGGAGCATCTCAGTACTAGATGTATTAGCGCGAGGGAGAACAATGGTGTCTGATGTCAGATGCTGCTGTAGGGGTTATTTTCGCATTTGCCTGAGGAGTTGTCTGCCCGCTTGATGTCGCTGGTTCCCGCTAGGGGCATCTTGTATCTAAGCGGCTGATTTGAACTTCTCTTCCTCTTTCCTCGCTACGAGACCACATGGGTTAGACAATTGTCCATTCGATGTCTAAGATTCTCATAAGAAAGGTGTGATGAAATCTTTCTAAGGTTCTGATGTGACGGTAATATGCCGTCCAGAAGAGTATGAAATCATAGATAAGAAGCACGCTTTATTCAGAGAGAGAGAGAGAGAGAGAGAGAGAGAGAGAGAGAGAGAGAGAGAGAGAGAGAGGGGGGGTTTTTACGGCATATCAACACTTTTCGGGTTATGTAATACCGAATCAAGTTAATTTGATATTCAGTTTCTTACAGTACCTATTATTGCTTAAAGGGTGCCCATCTAAATATTGAACAAGCCCATCGCTGCTTAACTTCGGTGATCTAAACGGGAATCGGTGCTTTCAATCAACATGACTTGAACGTACGTCTACAAGAAAGAGATGACCTCCTGACAAACTGACCATAAAGTGTCAAAGAGAATATAAGAATTTGTTATAAGAAATATACATCAATATAAATTTCTATCAGTCCAGTCTAGTTGGGAAGTTCTAATTGTGGTGTTCTCACGTGCTTTCAACATGAATTGACCATATATCTATCTATCTGTATATATATATATATATATATATATATGTGTGTGTGTGTGTGTGTGTGTGTTGTGTTGTGTGTTCTTTCTGTGTTTCTTTCTTCCTTTCCAATTATCTGGCTATCTTTTTTATATCAGGATGGAATTGGTGGATGAATCCACCAAAGGTTCTTACACTAGTACTTTCTGCACTACTTAAGAATAATAATAATAATAATAATAATAATAATAATAATAATAATAATAATAATAATAATATATATAATATATATATATATATATATATATATATAGAGAGAAGAAGAGAGAGAGAGAGAGATAGAAAGAGAAGAGAGAGAGAAACAGACAGACAGGAGGGAGGGGCAGACAGAGACATAGAGAGAGAGGGGGAGGGAGAGAGAGTATGTGTGTGTGTGTGTGTGTGTGTGCGCGCGCACGCGCGCGTGTGTGTGTTTATAATGGTGTTCAGGTAATCTTCGATCGAATCAGTTGGAAGATCATAGTATGGTATTATTTGTTATTTATTTTGGTTAATGGTTTCTTTAAAGATTTTTATCGATTTGCCAGGTGACTGTTGCTCCACCTTAATCAGCTTGTGTTGTGATCACGTCTTCTCTGTTTTCGAGTGACAATAGAGCTTCACGCTGTTTTCTTGTTAAGTTATCACGTGGTAGGTGTTGTTTTTTTGTGTGTGTGTGGTTTTTGATGTCTTCTTTCCCTATTTCCAATGTTTGGATGGTTGCATCTTTATTGTTGGGGGTTGAATGAGTTCTTTCTTTGAGTGAGACCAAAATGTTTGGCTCGTGATCGGATAGTCGTGTTCTTCTGAAAAAAAAAAAAAAGACAACAACATTTCCCATCAGTTTCCAGTGTGTGGTTGTTAAAGTATAGACCTTTGGTTCATAAGTTCACACACACACACGCACACACACACACACACACAGAAGAGAGAAGAGAGAGAGAGAGAGAGAGAGAGAGAGAGAGAGAGAGAGAGAGAGAGAGAGAGAGAGAGTTCTTTGATATAATTAAGGGCGCTTGGTAACTTCCAGTTTCGCAACTTTGCGATCTTCAGACCAAGACTCTAATGTCTATACTATCCTAACTGATGGTTGGTTGGCATCCGTCCGTCTACCGGAGACGATGGCGTAGTGTCCACCTTTTTTTATCATTATTATTTATCTTCAGCTGCGTGAGTGGCTGATCAGACCAATTTCGAATGACAATCTCTGGTGCAGTGACTGCAAACAAACAGTGATGCTTGCTGGAGTTGCTGTTGTCTCTCCCTTTTGGCTCTCTTTTCTGCGGCGGCTACTTTCCTCTCTTTTTCACTCCTTCTCGTTCCTTGTTTGATGAGGAATCGCCAGGTCACGCTGTCTTTTGTACAGGTCTCCTATGTGTTGGTGTCGATGTGGTATGCCTTCATGTCCCTCTTGCAGACATCTTTAAAGCGAAGGCGTGGTCTCCCTACCAGTCGGGTGCCCTGCACTAATTCACCATACAGTAGGTCTTTGGGGATGCGGCCTTTGTCCATCCTCCTGACGTGACCGAGCCAACGTAGGCGGGCATGCTGTTCATGTTTTCTCGTTCCAGCACGTCTGTGTTGGGTACTTTCTCCTGCCAGCGTATGCGTAGAATGCGGTGTAGGCATCTGAGGTGGAAATTGTCCAGTTTCCTCACGTGGCAGGAGTATGTGATCCAGGCTTCGCTACTGTAGAGGAGAGTGCTGATAACACATGCTTTGTAGACGCGAAGTTTGGTTCTCTTGGTGAGACTGGCATTGTCCCAGACTCTCTGGCTCAGTTTGGCCATAACTGCCGCCGCTCTCGCGATTCTGCTGTTGACTTCACTGTCAGTGGTAACTGTATTGGCAATGGTGGACCCAAGGTACTTGAATCTCTCCACTGCTTCCAGGTTGAGCCCGTTGATGGCAATGTTCCGAGGGGTGTCTACACTTTGGGCCATGACTTTTGTCTTATTTAGATTTATGGTAAGCCCGAACTCCTTGCAAGCCTGTGCGAGTCGACTGACAAGCTGTTGCAGTCCGTGCTCAGTGTGTGATGTTAAGGCTGCGTCATCGGCGAATAACATTTCCCTAATGAGGACCTTTGTGACTTTGGTCTTAGCTCTAATGCGAGTGATGTTGAACAACTTGCCATCAGCTCTGGTGTGTATGTAGACTCCCTCGCTGCAGTCCTTGAAGGCGTACTAGAGAAGCAAGGAGAAAAATATCCCGAACAACGTAGGTGCAAGGACACAGCCCCGTTTCACTCCGTTCCTGACTGGAAATGCCTCGGATGTTGCACCATTAAAACAAACTGTGCTGTGCATGTTTCGTAGAAGGAGCTAATGATTCCAAGAAGTCTGGGCGGACAGCCTAACTGTAATTCTTTTATTTTATTCCTTATTTTATCTTAAACTTTTCTTTTGTTAACTTGACTTTAAAATGCCTAAATACTTTCCATGTGCCCATGACCTCCTCTAGCCCCCCCTCCACATCCAGTGTTGACTTCTTCTATATATAGCCAGTTAGACAGAACCCTTCCTTTCATAGCAGCACTGCTTAGAAAATATTGAAAACGTGGACTCTCCAACTTGAGTAAAGTTACTCGTAAAACTGTAAGTTACTTTTTTTCTTTTTCAAGAGACATATGCTGGCCAGAATGAAAATCTTTGTTTGATTCGGCATTACATGACCCGAACAGTATTGATATGCCCTAAAACCAACTCTCTCTCTCTCTCTCTCTCTCTCTCTCTCTCTCTCTCTCTCTCTCTCTCTCTCTCTCTCTCTCTCTCTCTCTCTAAGTGTATGGACATAATCCAGGAAAAACCGCACGCAAAATTTGGACGTGTTCCACTATCTATTAGGCCGACAGAATTCTATATAAGGTAATTCCCCATCATTTCAACTTATAGAGCAATAGAGGTTGCTTCAAAAGTGCCCATCTACACTTGAATTAATATACGACAGGTTGTACTGGTTTATATAGTACTAAACGCAAGAAACGACCCCTAATTATTCCGTTAGGCATCCAGGTGTCATTGCGACCACTGGTATAAAAGGGCGGGACCGCGAAAGTCAAATCCTCTTCAGACATCTAGACGTAAGAGGTAACACACCAGCTGTGCTTCCAGTCCATAAGGACAAGGGGACCTCGCCTTCCCTCAACAGGCATTCCGTGCACCTGCTACACGAGAGCATTTTCATCCTTCAACTTCGCTGATCAGCTTTCATCAGGTGCAACATCAAACATACACATATTCTGGCATTCGCATATATATATATATATATATATATATATATATATATATATATATATATAGCGTCACCTTAGCGACAAAAAACAAAACAACAATTTAGTTAAATATTAAATAGTTTTGATAATTATAGACAAATATAGACTAACTTGATAAGGGTTCAGAAAAGAACCGAAAGTACTTGGTTTACCAATAATAACACTTTCGGACAACTGATTAACGCATTTTGTTGTGATAACATCAAAAGTATTGTGAGGAAACTTGAAAGAAAAAAGAAAAGAAAGAAAAAAAAACTAAAAACAATAAGAATTTTATTATGTCTAACTAAATTTGTTTGAATATATATATATTATATATATATATATATATATATATATGTATATATATAATATATATATATATATATATATATATATATATATAAAGTGTTGTTATGGGTCCAACGGGAGAAAATTAAATATTTTATAAAAAGGAAGGTCCGCAAAATGGATTATGTTGTTTTTTTTTAATTAATATTTTACTTTAGCAACACGTGTTTCCGATCTTCAGATATCTTCTTTAATTAATCATATAAGAATATGGTTAATTAACGCCTGAAGAAGATATCAGAAAATCTGAAACACGTGTTGCTAACGTAAAATGATAATAATCCATTTTGCGGACCTTCTTTTTTATAACACACACACACACACACACAACACACACACACACATATATATATATATATATATATATATATATATATAATCCAAAAGTCCGGAGAAGAAATCTTCCATACGACATTTTTTATATTGTTTTATATTTTTTTATATTTGTATACATATATGTGTATATTTGAGTGACTTTGAAAGGAAAAAAAAGGGGGAAAAAAGGAGTGAAGCAGTAAAATAAAATAAAATAAAATAGAATAAAATAATGAGAAAATAAAATAAATTAAGGTAGATAGGTACACATGAATAATAAACAAACTAATAAATAAATGAACTGGGGTTGCCCTTTTAACTAAAATTGGAATAGATTGATTTAACAGAAATTCCTAACAAATTACAGACAAGTAGTCAAATATCTTACAGCTGAGCAGACTGGACAATATAAACAAAATAAAATCTGTTTTCAAATGCCTTAAAAGTAATAAAGAACTCATCATTCGCATCTGATGAGCTGGGAGAATTAGACACTTTGTCTAAGCTCCCCGAAATAGGCTATAATGCAAAATCTCTAAGTCTTTTGTTATTTCTTTACTTATATATATATATATATATATATATATATATATATATATATATATATATATCGTGGGGAGAACAATAGTCAACCAATTATGGTTCTTCCACAAATATAAAGATACAAAAGAGTGGTATAGATGTTTACAATTGCCTTCTAAATACAGAGAAATGAATCGAATTAGCTTACGAATGTGCCAGTTGTTTCTTTCTCCCCCCCTCCCCATAAGGATCCGATTCCAACCAAAAACTGAAGATGATTTACTCAATTCACGCATTGTTCCAACTTCAGATTCTGTCGTAACGAATTTCGGAATAATTGGATTAATTTTGCAAAAAATCGATACACGCAACACATTAAAATTTAATGCACGAAAGAACAAATCTTCTGCACCCCCCACACCCATATATATATATATATATATATATATATATATATATATATATATATATCCCTCTCTTTCCTCTGTTAGTGGGAAAGTCCATGTGTATGATCATGCTTGAAGAGGGAGAGAGCGGGGGAGAAATGAAACAGGGACAGAGAGAGTATACGTCTTTTGAATTACACACGCGCGCACACACACACGCATACAAAAGCATATATTATCTCTACACACACACGCGCGCGCGCACACTCGTACATATATATATATCCCTCTCTTTTCCGCCCTCTTTTTCTCTTTCTCTATCTGTCTCTCTCTCCCTCACACACACACACACACACACACACACACACACACACACACACACATATATATATATATATATATATTATATATATATAAAGACACATAGAGTGGAATTACTTGTGAAGTAAACCTCAGCTGCAATTTTTAAATTACCTTCCACGTGTGACCTTCAGTGTCAGGTGGTCACTGTAAATAGATATCATAAAATGGACAGCTCAAGATTATTGCATATATTGGGTATATATACTAAGACATGTGATGTTGTGAAAACAATTTATTTGTTTTATACTGCTCTTCAGGTCAATATTTGAACACTTTTCTGATTCATGCGAAAAAAAGGTTTTTCTTTTTTGTTGTTTGTTGTTTTTAGTGTTTTTCCTTTTGTTTTTTATTTGCCTTTTTTCTTTCTTTCTTTATTTATTTATTGAGGGAGTAACAGTTCAATTATATTTTAGTCTTAAAAATTAGATATCGGCAGTTGGCTATCTTCTTAGTTCTTGTGGGACGGAAAGACAAAAGAAATATACCGGGTATGTGAATTGAAGCGAATTGAAGACGTGAACTTTAAATGTAAATCTTCAGCAAAAAGAGAGAGAAAAAATAAAGATAATGACAGGAAACTTACTCTTATGTGAGTAGATTCCCTATATCAGTTTTTTGCCGCCATTTTCTCAGCGGGATATTCTGAACAAGTTTCATAGATATCATGATATCGGATTTTGAACTTTCGTTTCTCTGCTAATGACTATTATACCACTCACACCATCTGTGTATATTGCTCGATAATAAAAGAAAAGAAAAGAAAAGAAAAGAAAAAGTGTTAAAACGTATATTCAGCCAATAATCGAGTTGCTAATGACATTCAAACGCAAACAAACACAGCCATTTTTTTTCTCGGTTCTGTTTAATCATGCAGTGATGATAAGAAAACTTGACTCGCGAATTATTCATGAAAATAATCCGATACGGTTAGGAGAGTTCTAAAATTTACTCTGGTCTCGGTTTCGATTTCGTTTCGGTTCTTTGTTTAACTTTGTTTACTTTAAACCGCTTACAGCAGCTCTACCCACTAAATCCAAGTACACAAGTAAAAAGTAAATTCGTCGGGGTGGCCTAAAGTCGGTATCAGCCAATAAGCGAGGGAGTCTATCCCCTTTTCACTAGCGCTAGACCAAGGAGATTGTTTTGCGTC
>CM042162.1:23201197-23248697 GCA_023376005.1 Doryteuthis pealeii | reverse complement strand
TTTTATTTTTTATCTAAACCTCAATTATTAATAAAATTGTTTTACATTATTATTACTGTTGACCATATCTACATGATATTTACCGCGTACCCCACTTGTACGGGTCAGGCACAAAGTCCCTATTAACGTGGGACCACCCACAAGCCGAAGCTCATGGAGTGGCAGGTGAAAAATTGCGTCGATCCGTCGGCATTCCCCCTCAAGGGGGGCGCCTCAGGCACTGGGCAATAAACCAGCCCTGCCCCTTTAAATCAAGGGGGCAGGTGTTGCCTGGGGGGATGGCCCCCTGGGATCGACGCTATTAACTCGTAAAGATCCAGGGCCGAAGCCACTGGACCCCCGGTGTTGACCATCTACATACAAAAAACATGCAATTATATTTATATATACAACAAAATAGCGGTTTACAGTTTGAACGGAAAGGCTAATTTGCATATTGATATTAAAAATGTAATTTTAATTAATATGTGTTTAGTATTATTGATTTCTAACTGTTTGGTTTTATTTTAATGAATATAAGCAACAATCTCTTCAATGAATCTTAAATGAAATCCATTAATAAGAAAAAATAACTGTAATTTTATTCTTTACTTACTCTTTTAAGTAAATACTTAAATTAGAAAAAATAACAATGAAAGACGATAGTGATGGAAGAGTAAGTTTCAGTTGTTCTATTTTTCGATTATACCCCGTCTGTTTCAAATTTTTTTTATCTGCATTTCCCATTTAGTTTCATTAGCCTTTCTAATTTAATACAATATTTTATTACATTAAAACTTAAATACTTGCACCCGGAGGGTGCATATATTTGCTAGTAAAAATAAAAATATTTATGTTTATTTACACACACACACACACACACACACACACACACACACATATATATATATATATATATAATATATATATATATATATATATATATATATATAAAGTTATATTACTTAAAGTAGCCCCGAGCGCACTACACACTGGTCAGTCAGAACTTTGCACTAAAAGAAAAAATTAACCTTTTCTTTGGCCAATACGGTTTTGTTTTACCGACCTCGTTATGTAATCATATAAACAAATGCACGAGGTACTATCAAAAAAATTCGATGAATGATAAAATTATCTGCCCTATTATTTAAGGAGACGAGATAATTAGTTGCCATAGCGACAAGGAAAAAGGCGCGAAAGTATATCTTTTTCGCACGGCATGCAGTTGGTGGAGGATGTGAGTTTTCCTATACCCAAGGACTTCCGAGCCTTCAGGGAACCAGGTATAATCACGATACCACTTTGCGCTGTCGATACCAAGTCGGACATATCCCATAGACAAATACGAGAATGGCTACACAGATATCCTCTCCTGCCATCTGTCCCTATCCGTCTTCGACCCTGGGAGACACTTTATGCTGCATCCAGAATGTTGTAAATTAAATACTTTGTTTCCTTTGATTAACCTTAACCTTTGATTAACCTTAACCTTAACTACGAATTATCTCCCCTGCCCGCTAGGGGATATATATATATATATATATATATATATATATATATATATATATATATATATCACAGTTACTTACAAATCCACGAAGCAAACAAATATATTTACTTCTGGATTTTATTAAAACCGATTTAAGAGTGCTCAGTAAAAAGAACTAAATATACGTTTTAAAAACGAATGCCTTAAAATATTCCGACTGCAGTTTCACGCAATGGCCAATCCTCAAGGAATTGCTTTGCCCAACCATCGAATGGGTGCAAACCAGTTATAAATACAAGCCGATGGTTGGACAAAGCAATTCCCTGAAGATTCGCTATTGCGTGAAACTGCAGTCGGAATATTTTAAGGCATTCGTTTTTAAAACGTATATATATATATATATATATATATATATATATATATATATACGAAACGCGGGCATTTTGTTTTCTGATTGAATTGTTATAACTGGTGCGTTTGTTTTGATATTAAAACCTATTTCAACGGTTTATTTAGTCTTGTCTTTTTACTCTTTACTTTTCAATTCACAGAATTTACATAGAGCTTGTTCATATAGGATTTTGCTGGTCGGCCTACACTTGTTCATGTGTAGATTCCTCAGGAGAACGTCATTTATGAGTTCGACCTTGCTTCTCCTGCAGTATCCATCATGTCTTGTTCGTCTTTCTCGGATGACTTGTGTGATAGGGAGCAAGTGGCCGTACAGCTGCTTTCTTGATGGGTGTTGTTTCCAAGATTTGTTCAAGACAGCACGGGCATTCTTGTGTAACTCCTATTGTCGGGAAAAAAATGAAAACTACTCACCTGCAATCTTCTGAGGGAAGAAAGCAGGAATAAAATTGCGTAGTAATATATACATGTGGTTGGTGTCTACTTTCCTTTTGACTGGTCGAATGGTAAATAAATACCTTGTCACCACTGTGTGGTTGTTGAGGAGTTGAAGATCCGAGTTATGGGTCCCTACAATTTATATGTATAAGACTACGGAAAATATAGTTTCTGTTGAGTTGTATTTGATGTTCCCACTGTCGAGTTAGGAGCATCCGCTCCAACTCTGTCGAGTCAGGAAGAGCGAAAGCTCCTCACTGTCCGTGTCTCTCTTGGTCTTTCAGCTAAAAGGGCCTTTTTATAATTCTCTTTTTGTCATTGTCTATTGTGATCATTAAGCTAAAATATTCCTCAAATATCAGGTGATTTGCAATGATGCAATATCGAATGATTTTGGTATCTGTGGAATTCTGGTGACATAAATTATCGGATGAATTTAAACCATTGTTTCTATTGTTTCTAAAATATTTCTAAACTAATATTCATTCGATTCTCTTTTGTTTACCTAATTCTAAACTCATGACATACCATTGTAAAACTAGTTATTTAAGAAAACTTAATTATTTTAATTTGGTCAATTCCACATGCCGTAAAAATATAGGGGCCGATCCCTATACCACTCACGAAGGTACTACGTTTCTTCTGGACTAATCCTACTAGACCTAAGGTTACGATTAATTTTTACCCACTTGCAAGGTCGCAACAAGGTTTGTTGCAAGCTCCCTCCCCCCCCCCCCCGTTTAAACTTGACCAGGAGGTCTTTATTTGTATCCTCACCCAAGTGAACTGGCAATTCACCAAACTATCTAACTTTTTCTCTGGTCACTTCGTTAAAGTCCAAGTGGTGCAGCTATACAGTAGAACTGATACAACAACGGCTTGGAAGAATCGTCGCTTTAACTTATCAGTGAGATCAGGTTTCCATATGATTGATAATCTGTCTATAGCAGACTATGCCTTCCCTATGTGTGCATTAACATTTCTGTAGATGAGATATTACTACCTTGGCAATCCTTAGTAAACAACTAAAGTATCAAGTCACTGATACGGCTTGGAAGAATTCTGGCTTTATCTTAACATTTTGTCTCTTATCTTTTTTCCCTTTTTTCCCTGAGAATCGCTAGGTGCCCCTGCTAGTTTAAATTCTGTCTCCTTTATCCCGTATTACAACTCTTTGTCCTCATTTCAACACCAGGAACCTCCAGATGTTGTATAGAAAACTTTATTTGTCATTATGCTAGACAGACATTCATTGATAGTAGCAGACTATGCCTTTCCTATGTGTGCATTAACATTGCTTTCTGTGGATGAGATATTACTACCTTGGTAATCCTTAGTAAACAACTAAAGTATCAAGTCACTGGAAGGCTTGGAAGAATTCTGGCTTTATCTTAACATTTTGTCTCTTATCTTTTTCCCTTTTTTCCCGAGAATCGCTAGGTACCCCTGCTAGTTAAATTCTGTCTCATTTACCCCGTATTACAACTCTTTGTCCTCACTTCAACACCAGGAACCTCCAAAAGTTGTATAGAAAACTTTGTCATTATGCTTGACAGACATTCATTGATAGTGTAATTTGGAGAGGCGATCTCTTCTTCCGTTTTCATCGTTTGCCCTTTAAAACAAAAAAATAAAACGCAATGCTTATCAGGTCTTCTTTATGTTTAAGAACAATGATCCGAACGTCTGTTGACAGGTGTCAAGTGCTTCACATCTATCTTTGTTTACGGAGCCGTTCAGAGATTGTCGATCTCAATAACCCAATCTCCAAAGTTCAGGGCTGAGGTTTTCTTATTCTTTGAATTCCTGCTATTAAGCCGACAATCGTCTGCTCGCTCACAGCCACAATTGAGACGCTGACAAAAAAACAAAAAAGAAAAGAAAAATATCAAGAAAAGAAAATAAATAATAAAAAAATAAAAGAAATGAAAAAATAAAATAGACAAAACAAAAAATAAAATAAAATAAAAAGATAGAATAAAATAGAATAAAATAAAATAAAAAGGTATTAATTGCTCAGAAGGTTTTAAAAACGAATAAACACTAAAAATGGCGGGAAGAAAAAAAAGAAGAAAAGATAACCGAAGGTAGAAAAGACCTTGGATAAAAGAAGAAAAAAAACATAAAAACATGTCGTCTGTCGATCACAATTGTTTTTTTTGTTTTTTGTTTTTTTGTTGCATTGTTTAGGCTCTTTAGCCGACAGCAAGTTAATCATCTTTTTTTTTAATTCTTTTCTTTTTATCTTTTTAATTCGATAAAAAATAAAGAAAGTTGTTTGAAGGATGGTAGACATCGCCAAATGACATCTTTGTCCTGAGAAACTTTTTTTTTTTTTTTTTTTTGGGTATTTTTTCTAATTATTTTCCTATATATTTTTTTATCTTTATACACGTGGAAAGTGTTATGACGTAATGGCTATCGGCGCGGAAAAAACTAAATGATATCGGTGAGTTGATTTCAAATTCTGACCGAGACTACGTTCATCTATCTCTCTCTCTCTCTCTCTCTCTCTCTCTCTCTATATATATATATATATATATATATATATATATATATATATATATATATATATATATATAAAGGACAATTGTATGTATGTATATATGTATGTCCGGCTGAAACTACGAAAATAAATCAGTTAACGACTAAGTAATGTATAATATATATATATATATATATATATATATATATATATATATATGTATATATATATATATATACGCATTCACTGTTACTAAATAAGATTTTTTAGCAAAAATTATAAAGTTTCATTCATATTCGCGAAATTGTAAAAATTAAGAATTTAACAAAGAGGGGGTGGGGAAAAAAGAAACAAAATTACTGTTCTTCCTGGTAGTGAGACCAAACTCTTGTAATAAAGTTAATGTAATATAAATAAGGAGAGCTCCATTGTCATTGGTTGGAGGTCAGGTGACTTGTACAATGGTCATCAGGAGGCCTGGTCATTTGCTGAGGGGGGGAGGGTCGGTTTGATCAGCCTCGATTGGTCCCCTGGGGAGAAAATCCGTTGCTGAAAGACCAGAAATTTCCAATGATCCCAAGGATATAACAACGCTGATGACTTCCCCCTCAATCATCTTATAGATGTATTTTACGAGAAGATATTTGAAAATCAAAATAGCATTAAAGTAGCATTAAAATTCTACTTAAAAATGTCCGTGAATCTCAAAGTCAGGTAAATCAATATGAAAGCACAAAACAATATTTTTTTTCTTTTTCTTTTTTTTTTTTAGGCCGGATAAAAATAAGTAAGAGTATTTACAGTTTTCGAAGGAGCTCTTATTTCTCCGTAGTTGTAGGCAAATTGTCGGACAAAGAAGGAACAAACACGAAAGTAAATGCAGACACTTGTATTGACAAAAATTACATAAAATTGTTGCAAATTTTAATGGTATTTGCTACAGACTTATCTGAGTTAAGTTTTTTTTTGAGTAATGGTGATAACAGGGTATTCTTTTCATCGGTAGGAAATGTTGATAAGACGCTTCGTCTCGGTAGTTTCTCGTCCTTCAGTAAGTGTGCTATAGTACCTGCCTTTTAACGTATGCAGATACAATGCCTTAGAAGTGAGCTGGTTGTAGAGTTCTGTGATAAGTGGGTCCTGTTTTGGGCTTGGTGATGAGAGCTTTTAGTTTTTACGTCTCTCCTCCAGTAATGTTATGCGATAAGTCGGCCCTGTTTTTGGGCTAAGTGATGAGAGCGTTTATTTTTACGTCTCTCGTTGGTAACGGCTCCCTGATAAGTAAAGTTTTTGGTTTTTGGCGCCAACATACGATGTTGGCGACCCGCGACAGGGGGAGATAATTGGTTATGGAATTTCCAGTATAAGGTCTTTTTACGTGGGGATTTTTAAGGGGCATCAGGCGAGGATAAAACTTGCTACTCAGTTGTAATAGATCTGCAAGACTAGCTTGTTAATTATTACACCAAAGGACGCTTCTTTTACTTTTCTTTTTAAGCGCCCCTGTCAACAGTTAGATTACGAGATGCAACCAATCTAGGAGAATGACAACTAAGGTTAACTAATACTAACTAAGAGTACTGGACACAATGTATAGATCAATATGTCCCGCCTTGTTTCTAAGAGAAGTCTGTCATCATTGAGAAAGGAAGAAATAAGCCAATTAAAATGTATAACGTTGACAGGACAAGCGGGACGCTACCATCGTCTCCTTATACAAGAACAAAGGAGATCGGAGCGACTTCAGCATAGTTTGAGAAGTCTTGCGCGTGTTACACTGGCGCGTCTGCAGACTTTGCACCTTGCACCTATCCAGAAACACAGTGTGGATTCCGACCAACCGTGGACATGATCTTCTCACTACACCAGCTTCAGGAAAAGTGCCGGGACAGCAGATGCCACTCTACACCGCATTGATAGACCTAACGAAGGCATCCGACCTGGCCACCCGAAGTGTTCGCAGTCACTGCACCAGAGATTGCCATTCAAGATTTGTGCTACTCAGCCACTCACGCAGTTGCAGATTTTTTTTAAATACCAAAAAGTCACTACACCATTGTCTTTAGTAGACGGAAGGATGCCAACCATCATTAAGAAAGGAAGAAATGAGACTAATTAAAATATATAACGTTGACTAAACAAATAAATGCGTAAGAATAATGAAGAAATCGTGGTTGAAGAATAAGCAAATTATCTATTTGTATCAGTTATTTACATAATCAAGACATTTGATTATCATAAATGAAAAATGTTTAAATTAAGTCTTATGGTCTTCTTTGCTGGGCATTATATATTTTCCCAGGTTAAAAAGTAGGCAATCAAATTTGAATGAAGAAGACAACAAACAATGAAGATAAAAATGCATATTCATAAAAAATAAATTTGCAAACTTAATGGCGTTTGCTGTCAGACTTATCTGCTGAGTTCCTTTAAGTTCTGAGAGAGACTGGGTTTAGACGTCTTGATGCCGTGTTACTCAACACTACAAGTAACTAGCCAGTGATTCAATTTGGGTGCTAATCTACGGTATTGGCTGATTCGCCCCCAGATAATTAATCCCTAATTTTTCCAATAGTCTTTGTATGTCAAGGGTTCATAGTTGTTCGTTTGTTTGTTTCGTTTTACGGCATATCAATCCTCTTTGGGGTTATTTAATGTCAAATCAAGTCGTTTTGATCAACAAAAGACTCAGGTTACTTACAGTACCTCCTGCTGCTTAACTTTTTGTCTACTAAATTTAACCCACGGCTGTACAAAAACTTTCTTTGTATTTTTTGCCTGTATGATGGGATATTTCAGAGTTCTCTAGCTATTCACCTCAGAACTCTGAGTCCTTCTGCTCAATCATAATGAACTAACCATCAGTTTTGTACTTTGTTTGGGCGTGATATGCGCAGTGGTGGAAGAGCCGCTGTGAGCGGTTTAAAGTAGATAAAGAGCCAACAGTTTACCCAATTAAGTATTGAACAGGCTCATCGCTGCTTACCTTCGGTGATCTAGAGGGAACCGGTGTTTTCAATTTGACTATGTCACAGTTTGCGTCACAATATCTTCAGGAGTTGAGTAAGTTTATATTCATAAACTTAATTAATTCATAGTCAAAATCATTAATATATAGAATAAATCTAATTTATTAACGATGTCTGTATGAAAATCTGAGTTAGATTTGCATCAAAACAGACCATGTTATTAGTGCATTTAAAATCCTGTAATGTGTCTTATATATCACTAAGAAATAAAAGTTTACATAATATATGTAAAATTTGGATGTGATAGAAAGAAAAATTCTAACCTCAGATCTAAAATCGTTCTATACTAAACTCATTTTGAAACACCTGCTTGTTTTCCTGTAATGGAATATTTCTTGTTCGTGTTAAATAGCAAACACGCAGTAGTTCAGTCGGTAGAGCATCGGACTAGGAATCACAAGGTTCCAGGTTCAATACCGACCCTCGCCAATTCAGCGTATGAGTGCGGTGAAGTCAGGAGTTGATGGTAGGTATGGCGCTCCACCTCATACGCAAAAACAATCCCTTTGGTTTAGCGCTAGTAAAAAGGGGATATACTCCCTCGCTGTCTGGTTGATACCGACTTTACCCCCCCCCCCCGAAGACTTTACTAACTTATAGTTTATGGTAGGTGGTTTAGCTCAGTCGGTAGAGCGTCTGCTTAGCAATCACAAGGTTTCGGGTTCGATACCGGCCCTCGCCAACTCAGTGTATGAGTAGCACAGGGATCATCTGTGCTGTAAAGTGAGGAGCTGATCGTATGTGTGGCGCTCCACCTCAGACGCAAAAACAATCTCCTTGACCTAGTGCTAGTGAAAAGGGGATAGACTCCCTCACTGTCTGGCTGATACCGACATCAGGCCACCCCAACGACTTTACTTACTTTACTTATATATCAATAGGGCCGGTTTAGCTCAGTCGATAGAGCGTCCGACTGGTTCGATACCGGTCCTCGCCAACTCAGCGTATGGGTAGCACAGGGATCTCTGCTGTAAAGTAAAGTGCTGATGGTAGGTATGGCGCTCCGCCTCAGACGCAATAACAATCTCCTTGGTCTAGCGCTAGTGAAAAGGGGATAGACTCTCTCGCTGTCTGGTTGATACCGACATTAGGCCATTCCGACAACTTTATTTACTTAACTTTTATACATCAATAATCCAACCGTTATCATAATTTAATTATTACAACGTGTGATATGTTTACTTGAGAGATATTGTTAAATAGTTTAATATGTAAAAAGTATAATAGTCTTGATTTAACTCTCTCTCTCTCTCTCTCTCTCTCTCTCTCTTCTCTCTCTCTCTCTCACACACACACACACACACACACACACACACACACACGCACGCACACACACATATATACTTTGCTTCTTTTTTTCTTTTCATATTTTCATTATGTTCGATTGAAATAGATTAGCATTATCGCTTCCACGCACTAAACTCCTCTCTATATATTTCCCTTGTTCTCTTTCTTTCGTAGTATATTTGTTTCTGTGTTGCATGTCTTTTTCTTTCTTTTTTTCTTTATAATAAAATCGGAATGGTCCGTTATTTAGCTGAAGTGACGATACTCATAAGAAATAAGAATTCGGTGGATAAACAACAGCAGATAATCAGGATTTACATTTTGCCTTTCATCTTGGACGATTTGGACGGTCTCATTTTTAAACAGAGGGTGTTGCAAGATGATAACGGCCGTGCAAAATAGGAACACGGGTATTAATATGTAAGTAAAAGTAGATTTGGTGACCCATTGTTGGTATCAGCCGGACTGCGAGGAGTCTATCCTTTTCGCTAGTGCTAGATCAGGGAGAATTTTTTTCATGGGGTGGGGCACCACACCTACGATCAGCTCTCTACTTTACCGCACAGATCAGATTATCCAATCCGTGCTACTTATGCGCTAAGTTGGCAGGGATCGGTATCGAACCAGGAACCTTGCGATTCCTAGGTGGGTACTCTACCGACTGAGCTAAACAGGTCTCTTTATATGTATTTACTCAACCCCTCCACACGAGCAGGATGTGACACAAGGTCAATTTCTTAAACGAAGTTTATCAGGTTTGAATTAAGAGTTTTCCTTCTCTTAGACTGATTGCCTAACCAAGGTTAAAGTCCAGTCTATCCTACTATTTTCCCATAGCTAGAGGGAGTGTATTTGGATGTATACCTTTCCCAAGGGTATTAGCGCTATGTAAAATGTAAACAGGCTCGTCCAGGATTTGAACTCGTCTCGCGATGTCCCTTTCCTACGACGATAACCATTACACAAAGAGCCTCCACCGTTCCCTTTATATATAGATAAATGTAAGTGTGAAGCCTCACCTCAGTGAAAACAATCTCCTTTGTCTAGTGCTAGTGGAAAGGAGGTAGACTCCCTCGCTGTCAGGCTGTTACATACAATAGGCCATTCCGCCAGATTTACTTTTACTTATATATTAATACTCGTGTTCCTATTTTGTTCGACCGTTATCATCTTGCAACATCCTCTGGTTAAAAATGAGGACCATATAACCTTTAAGCACCCCATCTGCGATCTCGATTCATAAGGACATGTTTTTCATTTACACCATCAAAATCCGGTTGTTTAACAGACGATTTAGGGGTTAGGGGTTAGGGTTAGGGTTAGGGGTAAGGGTTAGGGGTTAGTTTTATAATTTAAAAAAAAACTCTAAAAATCGTCTGTTAAACAACCGGATTTTGACGGTGTAAATGAAAAAAATGTCCTTATGAATCGAGATCGCCGATGGATGCTTAAAGGTTATATGGTTCAAAAAGGAGACCATCTAAATCGTCTAAAATGATATGTAAAACGTAAATCGTTATTATCTGGTGTTGTTTATCCGCCGAATTCTTATTTCGGACCATATGACCTTTAGGCACCCTTTTTGCGATCTCGATTTGTAGGGACATTTTTTCCATTTACACCGTCAAAATCCGGTTAATTGTTAACAGAGGATTTATAATGTTTTTTTTTTTAATTATAAAACTAACCACTAGCCCTAACCCCTAACCCTAACCCTAACCTCTAACCCTAACCCTTGACAAACAACCGGAATTTGGCGGTGTAAATGGAAAAAATGTCCCCACGAATCGAGATCGCAAAATGGGGGCCTAAAGGTCATATGATCCCTTATTTCTTATGAGTGCTAAACAAATACAGCGATAATAAAAAGAAAAAAAGAAAAAATAGCAGAAACACTGCTTTGATGAAATGATCAGTTCGAAACAACTTGCTGCTTTTGTCTTTTTCTTTTTTCTTCTTCTTAAGACTTGTTCTACTTGAGTGTTCAGCGTAGTGTTCTGACTGTGAATCGAGACAACGAGGCTTGAAAACTACGAAACGTAAACAGCAGCCGTTAATCCTCTTCAACGTAAGAAACTACCAGAACGAGGCTGTATGTCATAATGAATCGTTTCTCTAAGTATCTTGTCAAGGTACGATAAGCAGACACAAAATGTCTACTGAAGCCATCGTTACGGGCTCGGAGATTTTATATGTACACTAGGGTAGGTCGATTTTTCACTTTTTTAAAAATATCAAATTGTCCATCTATGCTAAATACTGATACCAAAAATTACAACTTTTACTTGCACCATTGTTTGAGGAAATAGCATCAAAGATCGTCCACTAAGATGCACTAAAAATCCTCGTTTTCTAAAGGCTAAATTTTGCGAAAACCAGGATTTTTAGTGCATTTTAGTAGATGATCTTTGATGCTATTTCCTCAAACAATGGTGCAAGTAAAAGATCTAATTTTTGGTATCAGTATTCAGTATACTAACACATAACTTTCGCATAGATGGACAATTTGATATTTTTAAAAAGTGAAAAATCGACCTACCCTAATGTACACTGCTAAAGGGAGGCAGTTTTATATATTTACCAACCCCTCCACTCTAGTAAGATGCGACACAAGATTAATTTATTAAGCGGAGTTTAACAGGTTTGAATTCAGAGTTTTTCATTTTCTACTACATTTTTTAGGGATATAGATCACTAATTAGGACTGAGCTATTCTAGTAGTGACCCCCAAGCGGATTTAACAGTTGCCTATCAAGGTTAGAGCCCAGTCTGCCCTACTATTTGCATAGCTGGAGTGAGAATAGTTAGATTCATACCTTGCCCATATAGTATTAGTGCTATGTGCGTGGTGTAATGGTTAGAGTTGTAGGAAATGGACTCGTCGACCCGAGTTCAAATCCTAGACGAAGCTACAGTTCACACAGCTCAATACCATTGGGAAAAGTTATGAATCCAACTACTCTCCCTCCAGCTATGGGTAAATAGTAGGGCAGACTGGGCTCTAACCTTGATAGGCAACCAGTCTAGGAGAAGGAAAACTCTTAATTCAAACCTGTTAAATCCGCTTGGGGTGGTCACTACTAGAATAGGCTCAGTCCTAATTAGTGATCTATATCCCTAAATGAAATGTAAACAGTCTCATCCAAGATTTGAACTCGGATCGACGAATCCATTTCTTACAGCTCTAACTATTACACCACACTCTCCCACGGGAGGTAATTATAATACCGAATTTTGCTTGAAGAAAAACTGACTTTACAGAAGATCATTACGCAGAAATAATCGCTTAATGGAAGGGTCTTTTTCCCTGAAAACCAGCAGCCGAATTCAACGAAAGATAACTTTTATACATTAAACGGATTTTAAAAAAAAAATTCTGTGTAATTTTAAAATTACATCATGTTGCAAATAGTATTTGTTGATATACGATAAAAAATATCAAATGATAAAATTGATTAAAACAGAATCTATTAGAGAAGAAATTTGAAAAACACACACATGTTATTAATTAATGTTATTTTTATTGGCTTAAATTGCAATATTTCAATCTGTATAAGATCATCATCAGAGCCTGTATATTATGCAACAAAAGAAAACAGTTTTTAGAAAACTGTTTACTTCGTTATACAGATTGAAATATTGCAATTTAAACCAATATAAACAACATTAATTAAAAAGAATTTAGAAATTGAAATATCTTTTTTTTCTATAAATGCATCGCTGAATTTTTTATTCGCATAATATTTATTGTTTGTAGCATCGTGATCCTTTGAACGAATTCATTTAAGCCCAAACTATTTATTTAAAGAAAACTTGTGGGGGATTAAAATAAAATTAAAATAAATAAATAAATAAAATAAACTTATATGAGCCTTCACCGGAAGAACCCTCCGCGCATGTGCGAGAAAAAGGACCAGCTTCCGAGCCCCTGAGATAATCCCTCGGTCATTCCAGTTTAGGCCTTAACTGGGTCTAGTTGCTCCTACTGGCCAGGGAGATATTCCCTTGTCACAGGCGGCTATGACCGGTCAATAAAGCCTAAGTCATAAAACAACCTCCCGTCTTTGTCTCTTTCCTTTCGTTCCTTGAATTCCTTCCTTTTCAGCGCGACCACCAAATAAGATGAGGTTAAAAGCGAAAAACCCCAAGAACACGCACCAAGAATATCCAGCCAGCTCTAAACCTTTAAAACACAAAACCTCTTGCTACCCCATAAGTGTGCGTTTGTCGTAGCGCTATGGTTACCGGAACAATTCAGTGGGGTTCGAGTCTCACTAGATGCTCCACAGCTTTAACCTTGTGCCAGACTAAGTTAAACATAATGAATAACTATGGCATCTGTAGTAGAACGGTGGTGAGAGCATTAGTCTCTTTGTTCGTTATTAGTTTAGTAAGTTCGCTCCTCACTGAGTGCTCACCACTGTTGTAGCCCTTGATCAGACGAGGCTTACTAAGTAAGTCTATAAAAAACATTTCTGTATTGATTTATTTGACGCAAGTTTGACAAAAGGGCATGTTTTCAGAAGCGACTACCCAGCAGGAATCAACGTCAGTATCGGCGTTTCTATTCATCACACGTGATCGCTAAACGGTTTTGATACTTTCTTAAAAGGAAAAGAAAAAAACTTATCTAAAAAAAAAAAACAATAAAAAACTTCGAAATACCAGGAACATATTTTCATCAGGTCTTTCAACCCCTTCACATCTCTCTCTCTCTCTCTCTCTCTCTCTCTCTCTCTCTCTCTCTCTCTCTCTCTCTCTCCGAAAAAATGCGTCAATCGATTTGAGAAGCGACGTCACAATGTTACGTGGGAAATTGAAGTTAATATATAAACACAACATTCTGAGATAATAATAATAATAATAATAATAATAATAATAATAATGCGAAAAGATAAATACTTAGACCTTGCCAGAGAACTGAGGAAACTTTGGAGCATGAAGGTGAAGGTCGTACCAATTGTAATTGGTGCCCTGGGAACGGTCCCCAAAGTTATGGAAAAGAGTTTTGATGAACTGGAAATCAGAGGAAGATTCGAAACCATCCAGACTACAACATTATTTGAGATCGGCTAGAATATCCACCAGAAGAGTCCTGGAGACCTGAGGAGACTTGCTATCACTCAGCCTCCAGTGGCTAAGGTGGGTGTGAAAAACTCGAATGGAGTGAAATAATGAAATAAAAACGGATCACCTTATCCCAGCAAGAAGACCAGACCTAGTGTTGATAAACAAAAAAGAAAGAACTTGTCAACTGGTGGATTTTGCAGTGCCAGCAGATCACAGGGTGAAGTTAAAGGAAAATGAAAAAAATAGACAAATATCTGGACCTTGCCAGAGAACTAAAAAAGTTATGGAATATGAAAGTGAAGGTGATGCCAATTGTAGTTGGTGCACTTGGAACAGTCCCAAAAGGATTGGAAAGGGATCTGGAATGTTTGGAAATCAGAGGAAGGATTGAAACCATTCGGAACACTGCATTGCTGCAATCTGCCAGAACACTCAGAAAAGTCCTGGAGACCTGAGGAGACTTGCTGTCACTCAGACTGCAGTGAAAGACCATCAGCTAATGCTGATGTGAAAACTCAAAAGGAGCAAATAATAATAATAATAATAATAATATAATAATAATAATAATAATAATAATAAAAGGAGTCTGGATGAATTGAAAATCGGAGGAAGAATCGAGACCATCCAGACTACAGCATTATTGAGAACGGCTGGAATACTCAGAAGAGTCCTGGAAACCTGAGGAGACTTGCTGTCACTCAGCCTCCAGTGAACCACCGGCTTCTGCAGGTGTGAAAAACTCGAATAGAGTGAAATAATAATAATAATAATTGTAAGATATTTTGTAAGATAAAATGGACAAGAGAGGATCTCCGACAGATGGTCCAAAGGAAAAGGAAATTGATAACAATGCTCAAGGTTCTACACACGAGAGATGACATGGACAGACTATATGTGCCATGAAAAGAAGGTGGCAGGGGTCTCGCCAACATTGAAGATTGAGTTGCCGCGACAATTCGAGCACTCGAAGAATACACTAACAAAAGTAAAGAAAGACTAATTGCGACAGCCAGAAAAAAACAATTGCAACATATGGACAAGTAGAAATACAACAAAAACTAGAAAACAGAAATGGGAAGAAAAAGAACTATATGGATAGTCCAAGCAATAAACTGCAGAGATCGCACATGAGAAGACCTGGACATTGCTAAGAAGGGGAAACCTCAAGAGAGAGTCTGAATCTTTTATGATTGCAACATAAAACATTAGGCGGGAAAAAAAACAGTTACGTCATTATTTGGATGCGATCTTCATAAGTTCTTCGACGCCTTGTTCGCTCAACAGTCAAACATATCCGGCAAAAACTGCGTGATATACTTAAGTGCACTTCATAGGGTAAACTCCACAGCCCTATTCAAAATGATTTCCTAAGTTGAATCTTGTTCTATGCTCGGATAGACAAGGAACATTTGAAGAAGACCGGAGGGTACAACAGTTGAAACGTTGTGTTTTTATATACCACAAAAAGATGAGGATAACAGTCCGAAAAATCAAAATAATATATCAAAATATATTCACATCAAGCCTCATCTCATAAATACAGACAAGTATTATTATTTACTAAGTTTAGCTTTGATGTGACACAAGGCCAGAAGTATGGGGCGCCCAAAGAGAATCGAACTCATTAACACTGGTTTGCGAATCTAGCTTGCTAACCATTACACCACGCGAGGTGCTTTAATACAGACAAGTATAAGTATTGTCTAAGGAGGTACTATTTAAAACTACGGAATATTTCTTCTTTAGGATCATTATCTTCATTTTTCTAGTCTTTTTTTCATAAATCAGGATCCAGCTGGTAGAGAAACTGTCCCATACTTTTTACCCTAGCGCTTTCGATCATTTCCTCGGACGTCATCGGGGGATTGTTGGTTACTACAACCAACAATCCCCCGATGACGTGTTAGTTTTTTTTAATTCTCGTTTGAATTTATTTATTCATTCATTTATTTATTTATTTTTAATTTAGGAGAGTCTATTATTATATTTTTGAGGATTACTAAGTGTGTAATTAGGATTACTAAGTGTAATTAGTGTGTTATTGAAAATGTTTAGCATATTATTGCCCGTATTAAATGCTATTTTATTAATGTTAGATTTTTTTCTATACAAATCGCCTCGAGAATTTGTAGGTATTAGTATAAAAACGTCATTGGCATAAAATAACCCAACAAGGGTTGACATGCCGTAAAGTCCAACCAACCAACCAGCTATAATGAAACCATAGGGAGTCAAAGACCAGGGGGTCGTTATTTTTCGCCATTTGTTTTCTTTTAAAATGAGCCAGCTGTTTACAACCAGATCGTAAAGGTCAAAGGTCAAAGGTCGTCTGTCTGATTAATGAGATCATTGAACTCAACCAAGATCGATAAAAGATTTCCTATCACTTGTTTCAAAACAGTCAAGCGTGAGAAATTACAGGTATTATTAGAGCGTTTTAATGGTGGATTGTCTGGTGTAATGGTTATCGTGGTTGAAAATGCACATGGGCGTGGCGAGTTCAAATTGATTATATTTTACGGTATGTCAACTCTTGCTGGGTTATTTTATGCCGAAAACGTTTTTGTTTTAGTGCATGTATTATTAGAACGGTATAATGCAAGGTTGTCTGGTGTAATGGTTCCCATTTGAGAGAAATGCATATGGGCGTGGCGAATTCAAACCATGGTCGATTGATTATATTTTACGGTATGTCAACTCTTGTTGGGTTATTTTATGCCGAAGACGTTTTTTTGTTGTTGTTTTAGTGCAGGTATTATTACAGTGGTATAATTGTGGATCAACTGATTTAATGGTTACCGTCGTAGAAAACTGGTTATGTTTTACGGCATGTCAACCCTTGTTGGGTTATTTTATGCCGAAAATATTTCTGTTTCTAAGCAAATAAATATACACACTAGAAGCGGCTACCAGGCGTTGCCTGGGTAGAGGGGGATAATAAAAAGTTAGTCTCGCAGATCCATTGATTGTTATGATTTTATATAAATGATTTATGTTTTATTCACGAACGCAACCAATGACTTTTCATTCTCTTACTATTCAAATTTTAATTTTTAAATGCCTTCACGAATATAAATAAACTTCATTATTTTTGCACAGAATTTGTTTTATTTTCGTTGTTTCATACGGACATACATACACACAACTGCCTTTTATATATACAGGGTGTTCGGGATAAATTTGACATATTCATATTTGGTTATATTTCTCGGTAGGTTGCTTCCAGTACCTGCTTTTGCTTAGACGGTCAACCATATAAGTATTAAAAAGGCTCATCACTGCTTAACTTCGGTGACCTGCCTGGTGACTGAAATAGTTACGGATTTCCCACCGGTACCAGAGGTCAGTGTTCGACCCCGGTTATAAATCCAGAACTTTAAATGCTGATTTTCTAAGCAGAGAGGCCTGTGTCTATTGACGCAATACGCGTGGTGTAATGGTTAAAGTAATAGGAAATGGACTCGTCGCCCTGAGTTCAAATCCTGGACGTGGTAATGGCATTTCACTTAGCGCTAATACCCTTGGGAAAGGTATGAATCCTACTCTCCCTCCAGCTATGGATAAATAATGGGACAGACTGGGCTTGGTTAGGCAACCGGTCTAGGAGAAGGAAAACTCTGAATTCAAACCTGTTAAACTCCGCTTAAGAAATTGACCTTGTGTCACATCCTGCTCGTGCGGGGGAGATAGTAACTATATATATTGACGCAATACGATTAACCCATCTCCTGCCTTTTTTTGTCTCGTTCGATCACGTGGTGTGCTAAATTTAGTTAATATCAAGAATAGTTATTAACCGAGAGGCAGCTTCTGTGAGATGGAACCGAAGCAAAAACAAATTGATTATTTTTAAGAGAAGGCGAAATCCATTGTTTCTCTGGAGTTTGACGATAATTCGGATTTCATTTGGAAGAAAAACGATGTTTTTGGCCAATTACTAAAAAGAAACTCTTCTTTACATTGTGGCGTTACTTTCGTATTTGCCTGGAGAGTTGTCTGCCCGTTTAGTTTCGCTGGTTCCCGCTAGGGGCTTCGGGTGTATTTAAGCGGCTTATTTGAACTTCTCACTCTCTTTTTGCCGCTGCTCGACCTACGAGACACTATGGGTTATACTCTGGTCTACCCCCTTCTTGTTGGGCTTTGCCCCCCCTTACATTACTGTAAGTGATTCTTACAGCATGGACTATTCCTAGTCTCATGTCTGTTGCTTTTATGTTTATCCTTTTACATGTAACTTTGTATTACTTATGTATGTATGTTCATGTACACCTCTATGTATTATGTACCCTGTTTATTCTGTGCTGTATATAAAATGTTTTGTCTATCAACCTTTGCCGGAGTTTTATCTTCAAGTATTATCACTTTGAATCTTACAGCCTAGATTCAAATGCCCGAGGTATCCTTTTGGGGGTAGGGAGTCAGTCCTTTTTGTTGGACATACACAGAGGGGTTCTCCCAGTCAAGGCTCCATGGAAGTTTGTTGTCTTTTTATTTTATTTTCATTTTTTTTAAATCCCCACACACCTCAGCTAAATAATGGACCATTCCGTTTTTATTAGAAAGAAAGAAAGGAAAGAAAAAAGACATGCTACACAGAAAAAATATAATAAGAAATAAAGAAAGAAAGTGTAGGAGAAAAATAGAGAGAGGGGGTGAGCACGCAGAAGCAATACTGCTAATCTGTTTCAATTGAACATAATAAAAAAATGAAAAGAAGGATAGAAAGAAAAAAAAGAGTGAGAGAAAGTTAAATCAAGATTATTATACTTTTTACATATTGAACTATTTCGCAATAGCTCTTAAGTAAACATATCAAACGTGGTAATAACTGAATTATCATACTGAACTATATTTGTTTCACATTTGGAACTTTAATCCTTACAACATCACCCTTTTGATTTATGCTTGATTTCTTGTATTTCTTTTTGGAAAAAAGAAAATTCTACAAAGTGCATGTTATGTATCTATATCACACACACAGTAGGAAGCGCGTGGTGTAATGGTTAAAGTCATTGGAAATGGACTCGTCGCCCCGAGTTCAAATCCTGGACGTGGTAATTGCATTTCATTTAGCGCTAATATCCTTGGGAAAGGTATGAATCCTACTCTCCCTCCAGCTATGGATGAATAGATAAAGTGCATGTTATGTATCTATATCACACACACACACATATACACACACACACACACACATATATGCTGAAGAATAGTGATACCCAAAATGAGACTAAATTGCATTAAATAGATATTTATTTCTAGAATCTAAAAATATTACATTTTAAACGTAACATCAGGCTTTTCATATTTTAAATGAATTTTATATATTAATTTTTCATGGCAAAAATACTAAATTAAGGTTTTGAAATAAAATAACTGGTGCATTATAAAATTTATTAATTGATAAATCAATACTGAAAATTCCATTAAAATCGGATAATTACCTGATTTTTGGTCATTTTTTTTTCATCCCAAATGTTATTTTAAAATTGTAAACAAGCGCCTAAAACCATTGAAAAAGAGGCAGAATGGCGGCTCGAGTTGAAATTGACCAAAACAAATTGTTTTAAATCTATTAAAAATAAACTGCATATGTAATGATATTTTTCTTTTTTTAATGATCGTCATTATGTTACTACTTATCATTTTAGACAAAAGTTTGACCTTAAATAATAGATTTAATTAATTTTAATTAGTTTTTAAAAAGCTAGCAGCCGACAAAAATGGGTATCTCTACTGAAGAAAATGGTTGAAAGTGAAAATGTATGGTACTAATGCTCAATAGCGAGCAAGAGATAATATCACTAGATTTTGTATAAAGGCCGGTTTACCTCAGTCAGTAGGGAACTTGTCTAGAAATCATAAGGTTCCTGGTTCGATACCGGCCCTCGCCAACTCAGCGTATGAGTAGCACAGGGATCTGGGTTTTAAAGTGAGGAGCTGATGGTAGGTGTCAGCACTTCACCTCAGACGCAAAAACAATCTCCTTAGTCTAGCGCTAGTGAAAAGGGAATAGACACCATCGCTGTCTGGCTAATACCGACATTAGGTCACTCCGTCGACTTTATTTTTTGAGTATAAAAACATTACATTTCATTACATTTTACGGAAATACCCGAAACTTTGGTGGCACTAGGGTTAGGGTTAGGGTAAGGGTTGGGATTAGAGTTAGGATTAGGATTAGGGCTAAGCTATTTCGGCAGTTTCCGATATCTAATGTTATTTATACGTAAAATGCGATTGTAATGATATTATCTCTTGTGCGCTACTGTGCATTAGTATCAAACAATATTTATGATGAAATTTATTGCTTTGATTAGTCAACACAAATGTTTCGATCTCAAACTACGGGGAACACTCTGACATTAAAAAACAAACAAAAAAAAAACATTCGTTTATGACGTAAAATCCTTGTTTACAAAATTAATTTACCCCACCCGATTGAAAAAAATACCAAAAATCAGGGAATTATCCGATTTTAATGAAATTTTCAGTGTTGATTTATCAATGAATGAATTTTATAATGCAATAATTTATGAATGAAGGAATTTTATATGGCAATAATTCACGGCAACTTTGGCAGTGCCTAAAATATATCATTCTATCCCAGATGAGTATCATCACTTCTCTACAACATAATTCAGCTAGAGTTCGAATTCGCTTACTACAATGTCGCCGTCCAGCAATCTAACCACTACGCCACAGTGACACCTCCTCTCTCAAGAAACTTCACGTCCACGTGAGTACGATAAGGTCATTACTAGATACGCACAACCACCACTATCACAACCGCCATCATTCATTTTGTGATATCTAATTTCATTATATATTCCCATTTCTATTCAGTTTGCTTAGAAAATTAAAAAAATGAGTTGTTGTTAATTGTATGTAATTGTTTTTATATTTATTCTCAAGAGGAAGCAACATTTATCCAGCCACGTGACTCAGAGAGTTGTGCCTGTCCATAAACAGTTTTGTGGTTGCATTTTCCCACAGTTTAATTGAATAGCAAATTTTACGAGTCAACTTTTAATTATAAATCACTAATAAAAAAGTATTGTTGTCTTATCAAATTGTTTTTTGTTTTTTTGGGGTTTTTTTTTTAACAATAGGAAATAATTTGTCTGATCTTGTAGGGATTACATCCATGACTTGCCACGCCTCTTCTATTTGATACTAGGGGACACGCGAGGTAATTAATTCCCATGCCTGTCCATAGCGACTAGGTGGTGTGGTTAACAGTACATATAAAAAGGACCCATCTATGGGTTAAATAGAAAAATGTATTTATAAAAAAAATGTATTATCCATTAAGAATTGATTTATTTCAAAACTTTATCGGCATTAAATGACCCACTGAGGTTGATATGCCGTAAAACAAAACAAACCAAACCAAACATATAAAAAGGAAGGCACTAAAGTCACATTACTCTTTCGACATCAACAGAAGTAACAACATATCTGTTGCGTTCCTGTCCACGGACAGGGTGCTTTCACACACACACACACACACACACACACACACACACACACACACAACAAACAAACAAACAAACAAACAAACAACAACAACAACAAACAACTCATGTCACATGGCACACTATAACATACTTAACATATATCTACATATTCTATTCGGTACCAGTTATATTTATCTATTATTATACTAAAGCTGAGTGAATCAATGATTATTTGCTAAAGGCTGTTTTCCTATTTAGTTTAATGACACAAAATTCATATCAAAATATTCCTTAGTTTTGGAATTAAGTTATGTTTGAAAAAAAAATTCCGGTAATTTATGAGAAAGTGCGCCCCGGTCTCCTGCCTCAGAAATTGCTACCCGGTGACTATTAAAATAACGTCCCCAGCTATGTCGGTATTACCTGAAAGAAAACAACCAACTTAGGGCGTTAAATGTATTTTAGAGGGGAGGGGGCTTCTCTTTTTTGGCGTAATTCTTATTTATTTATCGTAATTTGTCGTAATTCTTGTTCATTTATAGAAATTTGTCGTAATTCTTGTTTAGATATGAAGATGGATATATAGTTTGGAATAGACTGAGATAGATAGATAAACAAAATAATATAGATAGATTTTTGTCGTAATTCTTGTTTATTCAAACTAAAAACAAGACATTAAACAAACATGAATGAAAGAAAATCTGAGACGACATAGCTGGGGACGTTATTTTAATAGTCACCGGGTAGTAATTTCTGAGGCAGGTGACCGGGACGCACTTCCTCATAAATTACCAAAATTCCATTTTATTTGGTTCTAATTAGTCGTAATTTGCAATTAAGTCAAAAATTTGCAATTAAGTCAAAAACTCGCCCGTCTCTTACTTCACATTCTACCTGTCACTTTCCCCTACTAGTTTACTTATTGTAATTTGCAATTAAGTCAACAACTACTTGATAGTGAGTTCGATCCTTGCTGGATGCGAATGGGTTGGGTAAATACATACTTCAGGTTACCATGTTTACAATGAACCTGGCGTACGGGGGGGCGACTTCCGGTTCGATCGGAGATTTCAGATACCCTTATTTTAAGGGTATCTTAAAAAATGAATACGTAAAAATGATTTTTTAAAAATATCTATGATAGTTTCGTTGAGTCTGAGATCAAAGTCTTGACCTCTTAATCCCCGACGTAGACGAGTACGTCATCTAATCAGCTTATAAAAGCCAGAATTTAAGATTAGGCATTAAGATTACAAGCAGAACTTTCCCATTCTACTTTTGCAACAAATCATATTTACCATGCTTAGCGTAATACGACAAAAGACCATAAATGCTGAACCATCAGTCAGGTTGGCTGGTTGTTTTGTTTTACGGCATATCAACCCTTTTCGGGTCATTTAATGCCGAATCAAGTCATTTCGATAAACGAAGGACAGTTTGCTTACAGCATATGCAGTTCTTAAGTGGTCACCCAATCAATGATTGAACAGGCTCATTGCTACTTAACTTCGGTGATTGATTGGTTGTATTATTTTATGGCATATCAACCCCTTTCGGGTCATTTAATGCCGAATCAAGTCATTTTGATAAAATAAAGGACACCGGTCGTTTACAGTACCTGCTCTTGCTTTAGTGGTCATTCAATTAAGTATTGAACAGGCTCATCGCTGCTTAACCAGTTATCTAATGGGAACCGGTGCTTTCAGCGTGACTTGACCATAATATGTGTTGGTTGTTTGGTTGGTTTGTTTTACGGCATATCACGGCCTACTAATATTATACGGCCCCACATGATACATTAAGAGGCAAAAAATAACAGGCCGATTGGCCTGATAGTCAATCTGTAGATTTAGGCTGGAAAATGTTAAACGTATACAAAAATACACAAACTGTTTTTTTTCTTCAGAAATTTAATATGAAAAGATTGTACATAAAAAGAATAAAAATCGTTATTAAAAAATTATGCAGTAATACAAAACAAATAATCGTAAAAAGAAACTTACCAATAACCTATTCATAAATCAATTTTCTTTTGGCCGTTGTCTTTTTAAAAAAGTAATTTACTGCTTGATTTCGAATTTCATCAGATGCAAGCCTTTGTTTGTTGTTGTAAAATATATTTACAACAATTTTTTATGCAAATTTAAGTCCTTTTTCACTGTGTTGTTCACACGTAAAAATATATTTTGGAAAATAAGTTTCCCAAATTATTTCAGCAGACTCTCTTATTGTTTATCATTATGTTTTGCAATAAATTTATTAGCATAATCAAGTATAGCAAAACAAGTACTAACAAATTCTGCCATTTGGTTAGATGGTATCGTAAGTCCTCCTCGAGAAAGTAAATCGAAATATTGCTTCTCTATAGCATTATCCCTATCATTGCCTACCATGACCAGGGAACACATTTAACATTGAAAACGTTTAATTAATGTTTTGGAGATATAACCTGAAATTGTGTAAGCCACTTGTTTGCTGTCTGGTGACAAAGAGAGTTCTTGTATTTCTGATTCGTGCTGGGCCAAATCAAGAAGTATTGAGTGGTCGTTTTTTAGAACTGGATTCAGGCCTTCCTCTCAAAAGTTGATGTTTTATTTTAAAAGAGACCGACATCTGGTTTGTGGGTCCGTCGAATTTTCGGTGGCTTCCTCAATTCTGTTGTTATCGACAAAAGAGACGGTTTTCTTTTTTTTTCTGGATGGATTGTAGGAATTGGATGTAAATCCCACTTAAGTGTGTTTCGCTTTCCTTTCAAAATAAATTTCTCTTCAAAATGTTTTATACAAAGAACTGAATTCTTCGTAAGTAAACAGTCATGTCGGTTAACAAATTTGATCCATTTCTCGAGAATTTCGGGTTTTCCAAGAAAAAAAAGAAAATGTTGATAATTTTTCACTATCAGTATGATATCCACTAGTGCAGCCAAATGCAACACATTTGTTAACCATTTTTGTAAACAAATTATCTCGAAAAACGTTAAAAAATCAATATTTAAATGCAAAAAATTATGCGTTAGTAATTTTACCAAAATAGCGTCTATAAGGCAAAACAGACCGTATACGTGATTGAAAAGCATAAAAACAAGGTAAATCACAGCCGTTTATAATTCGTAGATTAGTGAAAGACAAAGTATAAATAACGTATTTTAATTTTGAAAAGAATTAAAATTAAATTAAAATAATGACTAATAAATTCTAACGGTATTATTTTATTATTTTCTGTTGAATTTTTAAAGTTACCTTTCTTTCTGCGTCAAGTTTATAAGCGGCCCAGAATGAGTTAAAATGTAATTCGGCCTGTTATTTTTACCTCTTAATGTATCATGTGGGGCCGTATAATATTAGTAGGCCGTGGGCATATGAACCTTTTAAGGGTCATTTAATGCCGAATCAAGTAATCTTTTTATAAACAAAGGATCGGGTTGCTTAAGTGGTCACCCATTTTGGTATTGAACTGGCTTATCACCACTTAACTTGGGTGATCTGGCGGGAACCGGTACTTTCAGGATGACTTGACCGTAACATGTGGTGTATTAAGGATTTTATTGTTTGGTTTGGTGGAAATTGACCATTTTCTTCCCGTGGCTTGAGTATGAGGTCAAGGCTTCGCTTCTATAGAGGAAAGTACTGAGAACGCATGCTTTCAGATGCCTACGCCGCATCCTACGCGTTCGCTGGCAGGTCAAAGTGCCCAACACAGACGTGCTGGAGCGAGCAAACAGGAACAGCATGTTCGCCATCATCCGCGAGAGACACCTGCACTGGCTTGGTCATGTCAGGAGGATGGACAAGGGCCGCATCCCGAAAGATCTACTGTATGGGTAATTAGTAGAAGGCACCCGACCGGTAGGGAGACCACGTCTATGCATTAAAGATGTCTGCAAGAAGAACATGAAGACATACCACATCACCACTAATACACGAGAGGTTGGTGCAGAAAACCGAGCGACCTAGTATCTCCTGTGCGGCACGCGTCCTCGCCAACCCTGTCTGTTGGAGGCCAGATCTTCCAGAAAGATGGGAGGAGCTAGAGAACAAAAGTCACACAGGGTTTAGTACCCAGTTACCTGCTCAATGAATCAATGATTGTATTGCAGAGTTGCTGATGAGGCCTAATAGGCCGAAATGTACATACAGAGATTGATTTTTCTCGATTTGTTTAGCCTTACATTTAAATAGACATTCCCGCCTAATTAATTAATTATTAATCAATTAATTTTCAAAATTAGGTACGACTTAAATTAAGCATATATATATATAATATATATTATATATATATATATATATATCCGCAGATGAAAGTTGGAACTTTCAACAGTAGAATGTTAGAGTTGTTCAAGTCCAATGTGAGTGCTCGGTGATCAATATTATTGAACAGGCCAATATAACTGGTAAATAAAAAGCTTGAAAATCGGTCATTTTGTGGTTATAGATCTATTTCTACCCACAGGTATTCCCTGATGCCTGTGGTTAGAAATAGATCTATAACCGCAAAATGACCAATTTTTAAGCTTTGTATTTACCAAAACACACACACACATATATGTGTGTGTGTGTGTGTGTGTGTGTGTGTGTGTGTCATGCATTTCTTCATAAATATATGTATATATTCTATACGTATGTTGGTGTGTACGAATATATGCATATATGTGTTTAAACTTCGAGATCCCCAAATTACGGGTCCGCCACTGGGTCTTAAAAAGTTTTGGTGATCTCTAATCTCGTAAGTTCGATCCTCACCAAGTGACCTTGTGACATATTAAACTAAGCTTATTCATAGATTAATATTAGCAATAATTTTACTTGTCATAGCACCAAACAGCTGTCATCTTTTTTTTCGACCCCTCCGTTTCTACTTGGAGGTGGAGGCGTTGTAGTTGTATAGAATTAAAAAAAAAGAACATCGCAGATGGTGAATTGTTTAGAGCTGAGAAAAACAACAACGAATCAACGTGACGATGAACATAGTGATTTAACATCCCCACGAAAATACAAAGCCAAGTTATTCGGAATCCAGAAATTGAGGTTATTGATGCAATTGCCTAAAGTCACGTGTTCTATTCACTGACATCTGGCATTCGTGTTCTTTCTCTTCTTTTCTTTTTTTCTTTTTTTCTTTTTTTCTTTTTTTTTTTTTTTTTTTACATAGACACAGCGTGAACATTTTACCTCAGTGCACAGTATTAGGAATGAAGGTGAAAAATTCGATTTTAAAGAATGCATGCTTTTTTTGTTGTTTTTTTTTTTTTTTATACAAACATGTTAATTAAAGAATAATTTCCGTCTAAATGTGACTGATTGGTTGAATAATTGATTGATTGATTAATTTTAACGGCATGTCAACTCGTTTCGTGTTATCTTATGCTTAGTTAGATGTTAGGGATATATTGGTTGATTAATTTTAACGGTGTGTCAACTTGTTTATGGTTATTTTATGCCTAGAGTTCACAGAATCATTGTACATTTATATTGCATTTATTGTGTAGTTGTTTCTTAATAATTTTCTCTTTTTTTTTTGGCATTGTCCCATCGAATACGGATAATTTTTAAACAGATCCATTGGCTCCCATAGATAGGACCCAAATCAGGTACTATCACTCCGTGTAGGAGTGGAGTAATGACAATGAAAGAGTACTTTACACCCCAGATATGCAGAAGTGGAGTTTCATCATTAGGGGTACCGTGTTCCCCCGAAAATAAGACCTACCTGCGTAATAAGCCCTAGCGTGATTTTTAAGGAGAGTGGCAGACAGACGAAATAAATAAGCATGCCTCACAATCACATCATGCGACGCTAACACTCGACATCCCCTGAAAATAAGACCTAGCGTGATTTTTCAGGATGATTTTAATATAAGTCCTCCCCCTTAAGATAAGCCCTAGTTGAGAGCTGCAGATAGACGAGATAAATAAGCATTCCTCACAATCATATCATGCGACGCAAACACTCGACATCCCCGGAAAATAAGCCCGAATGTTATATTTCGGAATGAAAATTAAAATAAGCTTATTTTCGGGGAAACACGGTAGTTTAGTGTCATACCCAGGAGACCCATTTTATCCCCCACCCTTTTCGGGGTGGAACAGTCAACCTTTTCTAAACCCCGTCGACAGGGCTGTCGGTCTAAATTTCTTCAATGATTTGTTGTTATTTACACTATTTACACGTATTGCAATGCTTAGTGATGGGAAATTGGTTTAATCGCCAATCTCCAAGGGCCTATATAAGCATTAGTATATCCGTGATATACAAAAAGTGAACACAACGGAAGGGAAAACAAGATAAACTCATTTCTACATACCAAGAACAATTAACATTGTGAATATTCAATATACCTACAAGTGGTATTCTGTACTTTCCGTATAAACATCTCTATAAAAAATTTTTTTTTTTAAATCCCGTAAAATATCGCAATTTAAAATAATTAAAGATTGGGAATCTAAAATTTCAGGAATGCGAGTCCGGAATCTGCCCGGAATGATTACTAATTTGCTCACGCAGTTAACCTGGTTTCAAAATGGTATGATATGTTAGGCTACTGCCTCTTGGAGTAGAGATGAAAAAATGTGACACACTGACATTTCCATTTATATATAATATATATATTATATATATATATATATATATATATATATAAACAGATTTGGTTAGATACCACGAAATATTTCTTAATGATTTTAAATTGCTTTCGTTCAAGTTCTCGTGTATTTTTCTTATATTGGGATCCAACATATTTTTACCTACCGCTTTCGACCACGTCCATAATATACATATATATAATATATATATATATATATATATATATATATATATATGTGTATGTGTGTGGTGTGGTGTGTGTGGCTCATTTATAGATATATTCATACATACATGTATATTCTATACATATGTGGATGTGTACAAATTTATGCATATATGTGTCAAGCTACATGTTTGTTGATCCACCCTCATATATATATATATATATATATATATATATATATGTGTGTGTGTGTGTGTGTGTGTGTGTGTGTGTGTGCATACATGCATTTCCGTATGCATCTTAAAATATGAACTTATATGTGCTTGCATATCTACATGGATACCAACGTATGAATGCATGTATGCACACACATACACATACACACACACACACACACACATACGCAAGCACACCCATACACACACACAGGTGCGCACACACACATACATACATACTAGCACACACAAACACATACAATAGAATCGTTATTAAGGTGTATTAATGACTATGCATATTTGCAATACAAATGAGAGCAATGAAAACAAAAGTCCCACCGTTTCATACGATTAATATCACGAATAATAATTGTGATTAAATCAGATTTGTGCATTGAAATAATATCCAATGATTTGCGCGGTGGGGGGGGGGGCTATTAGCAATTTGATCATGAAACGATTGAAAATCCAACTACATCAAACTTAGAGGATTAGGAAAAGCCACCAATTTATGCAAATTATCCCAAAGAGATTATGCAAATAATCCAAAAGAGATCAGCATACTATACGAGAGTTTGAAAGAAAGGTTGCTATTTTCTCCAATCTTCCGAGGAGAGCGGGATTGACACAAGGTTGGTGTAATAAGTAATTGATGATTTATGATTACACCTCATTTTGAGAACTCTCTTGGGAATACTAGACTGTATAAACTCTTAACAAGTGTACCAATTATTCTAAGTAGAATAAAGCTTTCTATCGGTGTTATCGTTTGTCATTAAAGTCAGCTTAATACAAAAGTATCCTTGGATGTGAACCTTCTGGTTGGGCGGTGGAAAGAATAGTCATAGCCCTGTCGGCATTCCTCTTGATGGGGCACCTCATGCATTTACCCGTCGGCGGAGCTTAGAATACGCTGACTGTATTTTCTGTTGGGGGTTACACACCCCTCCTCCAAAAAGCGTGTCCTGGATATTACACTAAACTGTATCTGGTGGTGAGGCTTTGACAACGCCACGAAACTACGCCATTGCTTACGTCACAATACCCACATAAATTGCGTAAGTTTATCAATGAGTATTTAATTTATTGTCAAAATCAATAATACATAGAATAAAGAACAACCTGTTATATATATACTCAGAAATTAAACATACCACATTAAAAACAAGTTTTAATAAATGCATTCCCGGTAATATTGATTTATATATAGTTTGTTTTATTCTAATATATATTTAAAGTTATCTAACGTATAGAGTTTTTACATTTGTAGTACAAGTAATGGCCACCAGGAGGCCATAAATATTAACCTTTATTCGTTCACCTGTCAATTCAAATCTAACTTTTATCCGTCATAATTAATCTTTCATGTCTCTGCATTGTGTAATCTCCAATTTCTTTTATAACAGAGACGACATAATCTTCAATGATTTTCTCTTATTGGCTTCTTTCTTTTGCACATGCGCACTCTATCAACAATCGAACAAGTCTCAGAATATCTTAACACTAAATAACCCTTCATTTTAAATTGATGATGTCTACTATTGATGTTATAAATATCGAAACACAAGCAGAACATACATTTCTTCTTCTTCTTCTTCTTCTTCTTCTTCTTCTTCTTCTTCTTCTTCTTCTTCTTCTTCTCTTCATCGTCAACTTCCAAGCTTCTTCTTTCTTCTTCTTCTTCTTCTTCTTCTTCTTCTTCTTTCAACTTCCAAGCTTCTTTTCTTCTTTTTCTTCTCTTCTTCTCTCGTTCTTCTTCTTCTTTCTTCTTCTTCTTTTCTTCTTCTTTTGTCTTCTTTCTTCTCTTCTTCTGTCTTCTTCTTCTTCTATTCTTCTTCTTCTCGAGGGCGCACGATGTGTAGTTAGGAGCGCGTTGTAATTCCAGCTTCTTTTCTTTCTTCTTATCGTCTCTCGTTCTTGCTTTTCTTCTTTACTTCTTCTTCTTCTTCTTCTTCTTCTTCTTCTTCTTCTTTTCTCTCGTCACAATGTCCAGACTTCATCCTTCTTCGTTCTCTTTTAGCTCGGTTCTTACGTATCTTCTTCTTGCTTCCTATGTTCGGTAGACTATTAGCGAGTTACGTTCGACGTCCGCCTGTAGCAATCGTGTTTAGTCGCGCGAGAGCGCGTGTAGGAAGCATAGGCGTAGTTCTTCTTCCTTCTCTCTTCTTTTCTTCTTGCTTTTTCCCTTCCGGATCAATTTCCTAAGCTTCTCTTCTTCTTTTCCTTTCTTCTCCCTTCTTTCTATCGTTCTTCTGCTATTCTTCTCTTTGTTCTTGCTTTTCCTCGTCAATTCACTTCTTCTTTTTCCTTCTTCTTTCTTCTCTTCTTTTCTTCTTCTTCTTTCTCTTCTTCTTCTTCTTCTTCTTCTTACTGTCAATGTGTTACGACTTCTTCTTGCTTCTGATTGTTCTCTTCTCTCTCTTGTTTTGTCTCTTTCTTCTTCTCTTCTTGTAACTTCCAACTTTCTTTCTTGCTCTATCTTCTTTCTTCTTCTTCTTCTTCTTTAAGCATATCTACTACTGATCTTATGATAAGGAATTATAATGACCGAGATGTATCGGATAATTTCTGAATTACCAGGATATTGATACCGTTATTCAACAAAATTATGCATGAGGACGAGAGAGTCAATATGGTAAAAAATATTATTAATAATTTTGAAAAAGCAAGTGATTAATATATTTCACGTTGCTAAAAATTGAGTCATATATGTTGTCTTGGTCCCGGCTAAAGCTATGATATAAGAATATACATTCTTAAAAAAAATTAATATTTTTCGTTCTAAACCTCATTGTAATAAATTAGAGGTTTTTGTTTTAAGGCAAAAAAATCGTACTAAATAGAAATAGAAAGACGTAGAATTTTGTTTCTTCGTTTTTTTTTAATGTAAAAAAATTCAGTCATGAGATCCTCAAACAAATGATGATTTTTTTAATATTTGAAAAACTTTGATTTCCAAAGTAGATGTAATGACCAAAAATGTTAAGCAATCATTCTAAGCAATCAATATATAATATAATTATATATATATATATATATATTAATATATATATATGTGTGTGTGTGTGTGTTGTGTTGTGTGTAAAAAGATGAAATGAAGTGAATCTACCCACTAGATAAACTTCTGACGGAAAACACGTTGAAGTGAGATTGATAATTATCCTCATCTAATCCTTCAAATACTTTTCTTTCCTTTATTTCTTCTTTCAACATATATATATATAAATTATATATAATTAATATATATAATAGTATATTATATATTATATATACACACATACACGACACACCACACAAGACATCAGACCACAATTATATATATATATATTATATTTATTAGATATATGCATAATATATATATTTTGTGGATAATATGGTGGTATATTTCTAAGCATAGTGTCATGTCCATTGATAGAGCGTGTTTATGTTTTGGAGGTAATGTTGCGTGGACAATGGAGTCAAAACTTAGGTTTAAGAGACCAAATATACCCAAGTGTTGACTTCATGTCCAGCTAGTAGCTCATCTAATTATATATATTATAAATATATATATAATCAATATAATTTATGGATCTGGACTCATAACTTAAAGGAGTTTCATGGTTATGCAAGATTTTAAAAGGACCCAGTCGGGTTTTTAAAAATCTCAACCATTTACTAACTGGTTTTTATTAAGATCTCAACCATTTGACTCATAACTGGGATTGCAATCGATGAACTTTTATAAGTCATAGAGTCCAAATCATAATAATTTATTGATTATAGCAATCTGCTAAATTTTAGGGTAGAGTGATAGCATGGGAGTCAACGCGCTTGGGGTTCTTGTGGACGTTTCGTTCGCACTATGCGGATTTTAACAAAATTCTGAATGGTTCACCATTCTCCCACTATTCCCTTTTGTGCCGTCTTTATTATTTTACCATTTTTTTAGCAAATTTTTAAAAAAGGCAGTGATCAGATTCTGAATTTAGACAAATGATTAAACTTTGCGATGAATTTACTACCATGAATGGATTTATAACATGAATTTATTTATTCACACGTATGAAATTTATCAACATCGAATGAATTTACAGGGTGAGGATTAATTCCTTACTTAACCACGGTTCTATACTGCTGGTAGTATTGCAGGCAGGGCCTTATAAAAGCGGAAGCGTCAAATTCAAAGGTATCTTAGCTTAGCTGCCCCTCCCAGTCCTTCTAGAGGTAATTACGCACAGAGATTGCATTCTTGTCTCCTCTTTATTGTCCCAGGAAGTGGGCTTTATCCCGAACATTGCATATGCATGCAAACACAGAGACGCCGCGCTTCCATGCTTAATTATTTGATTAGTAAGAATAATTACGTGAACCAATAATTGTTTACTAAGCGGTTAGAATATTTTCTCGGTTTTTAGAAAGCATGTTTATTTGTTTAAACTGTCCAGGTTTTCATAAGGGGACTTTTGTATAGGAGGCGCAACAACGACAAGAAGAAGAAGAAGAAAAGAAGAAAAGAGAGAAGAAAAAGAAGAAGAAAAGAAGGAAGAAGAAGAAATAAATATAAAAGAAGACAGAAATCAATAAGAATAACTTAACAATATAAATAATAATAATAATAATCATAATAATAGATAATAATAATATAATAGCAGATAGGAGGTGAAGCTAAAATGAAGAAAAATGAAAAATGGCTAATACTTGGAACCAGCGCAGAGAACTGGAAAAAGTTATGGAATATAAAGTCAAGTTATACCATTGTAGTTGTGGTACTGGAACGGTCCCAAAAGGAATGGGTTAAGGGGTTTGGAAGTCTGGAAAATCAGAGGAAGTATATGGATATCTCCAGAACAAGACTGGCACTGATGCAATCTGCCAGAATATCAGAAGAGTCCTGAGGAGACGACCTGGAGACTTGCTGTCCTCAGACTCAGTGAAAGACATCAGCTCACACTTGATATGGACAAGCAATAGTAGCAGAAGGCAGAAAAAATCAATAATTTCACATTGCAACTAAATTTACATATTTAGGGGATTTTCCGTTCGACGGACCACCGGACGAAACTGATAGCGAGAGTGATAGAGGATGAAGAACAGAAAGAACAGTAAGAGATGTGTGGCGGAGAGACGCACAATAGATACACGGGCTTCGGAGTAGTGGAGAAGTGGGACAGAGGGAGTGTGGGAGGTCTGAGATCGATAGTGTGAAAAGACTGACCTGACAAATCGGACTCATGCGGATGAGATTAGAATCGATGTATGCCGATTTAGAAAAGGCTGCAGCCGAGAAGAATATGAGAAGTGTGGACATTGAAGGGTTAAGGTTGTACAATTTACAATGGTGCTTTGGGAAACGGTCTCAAAAGGCTCTGGAAAAGAAAGATTACATGTTCGCGGATGTATGAGTAAGATGTAGGAAGTAGCATGGAGATGCGTATAAGGGAAGGACAAGGATAAATCAGGGAGATACAACTGATCGAGGTGAGACGCGTAGAGGATGTTGGAGAGGTGTCAGGAGGTGATGTTCACCAGAACTACCAGTAGAGGTGAGTTTCGAGTAGAGTGAAACTTGATATGAGGATAGGGTAGCGATGATCTTGAGTGACAGAGCTCAGGTAGGAAGGTGGTGGAGAATCGAGCGAGTGAAGTAGTGTTAGAGGGGAGCTGGAAGAGGTATATGGGCAGATATCGATAGGGCATCGTGTAGGGTAGCAGAAGTGACAATGCTAGTCGTAGTAGGTAAGCGACGCTACGAAGACTGTGCAGCGTGGTTTCATTATGGGGCAGAGATGACAAGAAAGATCGATGGACCAAGGATGGAACGAGCTGTCAGGAGTTCTGGCAAGTGAGTCGACAGTGAGTTATGAAGGGGAACCACGAGAGTGGTATTATCGAGAGGAGAGAAAATGTGAGAGTAGTGAGCGGAGAGAAGTAGAGTGGATATAATGTAGTAGGATGGGTGGATAGGCGGAGTAGGTGTGATGGATTAGTGGAGTGAGGAAGATAAGTAGTCAGGAGTAGTGATAGCGGATTGTTGCAGGAGGCAGGCTGGAGGAAGGCGCGAGGAGGAAAGGTAGCGGTTTGGAAGGGTGACAAGCGGCGGGGGATGATGAAGAATCCGTGGGGTCGTACGCGAACCTGTAGCAGAAAAAGCACGAGCAATAGAGAATAGCGGGTGTCTGCTATGTTTTTTTTAATTATTATCCGTTGGATTTGATTGTACTACGCGGACAAATGCCCTTTACGAATATTGAAAACCGGGGCAACGAAAAACACAAAGTCGGATCTCTCTGGATAATAAACATGATCTCGGAGGCTGGAGTGGGAGTAGATTAATGGGGACGAGCGATGAGATAAGTCGTGCAGGAGGCACATCGACGGGCGTCATGGAAAGTACCATCAAGCATCGCTACAGGGTCAACTAGCGAGGAGCGGCGTATAGGCTGACCGAGATTCGTAGTGGAGTGGTAGTTAAGCTCGTCATGGAAACTAGCCTATATCTGGGAATCCGATCGGGTAGAGTGTTGGGATTGGGCGCTATGCATGATAAGAGCAAATGTGAGGATGTCCCTGGGTCGATGCGATGGCTGAGGTAGCGTAGGTCGGAGATGGTATGTAGAGTGGGAAGGATCATAGTGTGAGCGAAGAGTGCGATGGAGTTTGTGGGAAGGGGGGTAGATACGCTGAAGCCGTGTGAATTCACAATGTATATAAAGGATGGATCAGAAATTAGTGGTTGAGACTGATCGAGAGTTTTATGGCGTGGTGAACGAGAGCCGGGGGCGTGAAGAGGTCCGAAGCTTTTCCGAGAGATAGTGATATAACGCCTGCACACTCAGCGAGTAAGGGCATCAGACAGGACGGGTGAAGAAATTGTAGGAAGTAAGCGCGGCATAGTATTCTCCCTCTGTACAGAGGACGGTATTTCTGTATTGCTGCGATAAAGCGAATCTTGCTGGGTTAAGCGAGGGGACACCACAGCGAGCTGAACGAGTATGGTATAGAAGCGTCGTGGTGCGGGCTGACGCTGAATGGCTGATGGATTTAATTGCTAGTTGATATCGGGAAGTACATTATATACGACCTGAGATCTGGTATACAATTGACTGGAGAATTGCGGGGGACGATAACTTGACACTGGAATTGAGAGCGCAAACCAGTTGGTGGTTTTATGTACAGCCCAGGCTTAAGTGTAAGGCAATCATACTTGGGTGAGTCCAGGCCTGCGAGTCAAAGGTTAGAATGACGATGGAGCCTGAACGACTGCAGGTAGCTATGTTGATCAGTTGTTGGGCATAGAAGGAGGGGTCTGAAACTGTAGACGGATCGTGATCGAGCTAACTGAGCTGAGATCTGGCGGGGTTGTCTCAAGGCGGTAAGATGCTTGTGCGATCAGTCGAGCGAGACGGGTGCGGGAGATAAGTATACATCTTGAGTCTAGAGGCGCGCCAACCGTGAGACTGTAACTGCGCGTAAAGCAGTAAACAGGCGTGAGCACTATAGAGGAGACGCTGCTATGTAGTGATGTGGAGCGCGGGAGACGATAGAGTAGATGACGACGCAGAGGTGTAGAGGGTGGACTGGTATATGTAAGCAGGGCCTCTGACTGGTACTTCTCCGCACTAGGTTGTCAAAAGTTTAAGAAAGTGTTATGTGCTAGCAGCGGAACTGGGTGTGGGTGAAAGTGCAGATGGAGCATGGGTAACACCGCCGTACGATCTACGAAGTGAGGAAGTGGTTGATTGGTAAAGTGTGGTGGCCCATTTCGAAGAGGTACAGTCGATATGCTATTTTTGATGGGCCGTCATCTCAGACGGTGAGGTCGCGATAGCGATGGACGATGTGATATCGTAAGCGTAGAGCATAAGGATGTAGTGTGACTGGACTGTGAGGAGTAATGCTGAGAAGACAAAGGATAAGACTCAGATCAAGTGAGCGTTCTCACGAATGAGCAACAGATGGACGCCGACCAGTGTTTTAATGCCGTCCAGCAATAGCGTAGCTTAGATTGAACAGATCTATGTGGATGCTGGAGTTCTTCGCAGAGACTTCCAGAATCAGAAAATGAATTGATGGGGAGGCTTGGCGAGAAGATTATCATGAGATGATATGCGTGCGTACTATAGCCACATGATGATCGACGGCTAGATCAGATATGAGATGATGATCTTGTAAAATCGTTGCCATTCCAGTCCACTGCTAAGTCCCCGCCTCCAGTCTATTTACCGCATAGTGAAGGGAGAATACCTCTCGCGATGCGATGAGCTCTTGTCCGTACGGTTATGGCGCTGCTACGCGTGACATGAGAGACCTTTTGATTGAATACGAGTAGCCGTATCCTAAGACTTTCTACACGCAGAATAAGGCGCTTTTAAGCGAGGCATCAGCCGCGCATCCAGATCAGCACAGTTTAGAGAACCATAAGGAAAGTTTCTTGCGAATGTAAGTGTCGATGCTTGTGAGCCGCAAGTGGGCCATGCCTAATTTTATTGTAATCGTTTCAAATTTTCCGTATTTCCTTCCTGATTATGCATCCTTCGTCTACCTAAAGACGAATGGCGCTAGGTGTCCCATCTTGTTTAATCTGCAACTGCAGTGAGTGGCTGACAATCCCTAGAATTTTTTGAACTGGGCAGGTCTCTGGAGCAGTACTTGGCAAACAAACAGTGATGCTTTGCTGGAGTTGCTGGTTGTTGCTCTCCTCTTATGGCTTCTCTTTTCGTGCGGCTATTTCCTCTCTTTTTCACTCCTTTTCGTTCCGTGTCTGACGAGGAATCGCCAGGATGCGCACGATCTTTTCACACAAGACCTACTATGTGTTTGGTGTTAATGGTGGCAATGTCTTCAATGTTTCTCTTGCAGACTTTTAAAGCGCAGACTGGTCGTCCTATTGGTCGGGTTACCCCCCTAAATTTGCATACATGCAGTAGGTCTTTCGGGGATGCGGCCTTTGTCACAGCTCGCCTGACGTGGACGAATGCCAACGCGGCGCGCTCTCGAGAATTATGATGGCGGACAATTGCTATACTAGTAAGATACTCGTTTTGGCCTACCAAAGGTTAAAAGAACGTAGTCTCTGCTCTCCTACTTTACCTAAATATCTGTGAGGAAATTGATTGGATGCATTACCTTTTCCAAGATGAATGAGCTAGAATGGAGTATGCACAAGATGGCTGCGCGTGCATTAAACAACATGGTAGAAACCAACAACCGTAGGAGCGCTGTACGGCCACTTGCCCCTAATCACACAAACCCCTCCAAGTCAGATGCCACAAGATATACTGATACTAGGTGTAAATAACTAACTTTACGTACATAGTGATTTAACCCCAAGCTACCACGCCTAATACGTTGTACACTACCAAGGATGAACTTGACATAAGGTTAATGATTATCTTCAAGAAAGAATGTGTCTATAGTTAAAGAAGACAACAATTTCTTTTTTATATCATGTGGAGAGTTAGTTTTTAAAATTTTTCAGCTCTACGAGAAATAATGATGAAAATCATGAACAAAAAAACAAATGGTTTGACATTTTCGCAGGTCCCGTTAAAATTCAACTTGAAAATTTAACGTAGGCCAAACAACAAGTTCCGAACTGAGTCGGGGTATTTTTTTTAGAAAATTCTGTGAAGAATCCATGTATGGTCTGATTTTCCAGCGAATTTGCAATCAGATGTAACTTACGCTTTTGATAAAAAGGTGTTTGACAAAATAGATTTGTTCCTGAAAGATATATTCAGGGAAGTTTTATTGTTTAAACGGTCTAATACCGCGACTATTTTATTTTATGAAATATTAAAAAATTAACTGACCTACCTAGAAACGATTTTACTTTTTTTATTTTTCTATAAAGATACAAAAAGTATTGATAATTATATTTAAAGATTTATAAGGTTTCTATATCGGGATTTTTTTTTTTTTTTTTTAGTAATAGGGACCATGAATACAGACTTACTGCTTAACAAATATGCAATAAAAGATACTGACCCTGTTGTAAAAAAATCGGAAGCTGTTTTACTTATTTTTTCTCGAAGGAACACAATAACAGTGAGCTATTTTTTTTTTTTTTTCCAATGCTAATTTGATTTGATCCTTTGGAAATTAAAATTATTTTTCTTTGTAAGGTATCTTTATGTTGTGATTTTTTCTATCATTTTTTGCGAGATTTTAAAAAAAAGGGACGAACAAAGTTTACACGTTTCTTTTGCTTTCACAATATTGCATTAATGATTCACTAACGTATTTGTGGTGGTAGCGCGTTAGGACACTGCCTGAGAATAAAGATACGAACTGATAAGTTTGATGTTGCTACCGATGGATAACCCAGGCACCGGTTGGCAAATGCGCCGTGAGGCGTCTAATAAAGACTACATTTGACGCGGCAGCTTAGTTTCGCCGGGTATGTGGCTTTTTTTTTATCTACGGCATTATCAACCAACAAGTGAGGGGTCATTTAAATTGCCAGATAAAGGTTTTGAAAAATAAATCATTCTTAATGAATAAACAAAATTTTTTTATAAATACAATTTTCTGATTTAAAACCCATAGATGGAGACCTACGGTACTAGCACTACCGGGTCAGAGGAGTGGAACCAAGGGAGCAATTGGTATGGAAGGGGTGCTCCACATTCCCAAACCTCCAGAAATGGACACCTCAATCCATCAGATGAGTTTACCGTAATTCTAGGACAGTAGACTGACCGCAGCACAGCCCTCTAGATCCATATATAAAAGGGTTGGGGCTTTCAAGGGAATAGGGTTGGGAAATATATAGGCTGTAAGGGCTTGACGGTGACCTAGGCCGATTGATCAGTTCAGAGGGCTCTCCGATCAGACCGCCCATCTAGCCCAAAGGTCAAAGTGGCGGATAATGGAGTGCTATCGCAAAGGGACCCCCGAGAGCAATGAATGACAAGGACGGTTCGCAGAGATGTATGGTATTCGTGCTGCTAAACACGATAATGATTATATATCGTTATGTGATCGCGGTGCATTCCGCTGTTAAAGTCTGTCCTACGTATTCTACCCATACTGAAGGGAGAATACTCCGAATTGCAGCATCTTTTCTTCACGGTATGAGCAGTGTGTGACGGTGCAACACGCCTTTGCATTGAAAACGAGTTGCCGGGACTCCACTTTCTACCCCCCGATAGATCGGTAACGTTGCAAGACCATCAGCAGCCGTCGTTCAAATGACATATGGAATTTTTTCGATGAATGTACGTGTCATCGCTTACGTATAGGTTAGAAGAACACAGTCTTCTTATCTATTGTACACCACATAGCTGCAGAGGAGAATAGTCGGAATAGCATTAACATGTTCCAAGGGTATTAGCGCTATGGGCATTCAAGGGACCGAAGCTTGATGCGCACGAGATGTGATGCACACACAGCGACCTCTGTGGCGGGATTAAAATAAAATTCAAATAAAATTCCAGATTAACAAATATATTAACTACCAATGTCCTTTCACCGGAAGAACGCTTCCGAGCGACGTACGTGGAAGAAGGACCGTCACTTTGGTTCCCGATGGAGCCGGCTAAAGAATCATCGACATTCTGACTTAGGGTTTAACGTGTGCAGTTACACTATTACTAGGCCTGGAGATTTTTTCCTTGCTACGAGGGTGGCTTTGAGACCTTAATAAAGCTAAAATGCCATAAAACACATTCTGACTATATGTTCCTTTGTCTTTTTCTTTCGCCTTGAATTCCTTCTCTTTCGAGAGCGCAATCACTACACGAAATAGATGGGATTAAAAAAAAAAAATCCCTAGGAACTACGCCCGAGGATACCACAGCCACGCTTTGTAAACACCTAAAACATTAAAACCCTTGTCACCCCCTTACCCCACACTCTTTCAGGATTTGAACTTCCGGGTTAGCGACGGTCTACCATTTCTACAAGGATAAGTATAGATGTTCGCGACTAACATAGCTTTTCGTGTGCGTAAAAGACTTTGTATTATCTTGACATGAATCTGAGGAGATTTCTAATTTCAAAAGACAGATCTGCATACGTCAAGTAATGAGTGAAAAATGCAGAGAACGATTAGGTCTTCTAATTTACACTATGTCATTAATTTACACAGATATTAAAATAGAAGAAAAGAAAGTAAACAGAGACAGTTTTAGTGGCCGTGTTGCAAGTATTAAAAGAAAAATCCTCAAATGTTTCTGTTCGTCTAGGTCTGCGCATTGGTCTAAATAGGAATGTGGGCATTAATAATATTGCTTATTTACCATTAACATTCCGGACGGGAAGAGGTGTGACGGCCAATGGGGTGAAGCACCAGTCTGTTGTAAGATGCTAATGATTTACCTATTATTGATATATACGTTACTATATTATATTTAAGTCTAAAGTATTAGGAAGCTGTATTTTGGGCAGCATTTTTTCGTCTTATTATACATATATATATATATATCTATATATAATATATATTATAAGTATTAATATTAATAGTATATCATAGTAAATGTTGAAATGCGTAGTAAACAGAGCTTTATAATATATAATTATAGTTATATACTTTAGCATAAAGAAATTTTTACTACGATCAACACACACATCCCACACACGTGATATTTATATAATATATATATATATATATACTATATATGCTAAAATTTAATTAGCTAATATATAATAAATATTAACAGACATACACACATACACATACTCCATTTCATACTTGCACCAACTCACGCGATCCAACTTCTGGAGTTACTATATAACTCATAGGATTATAACCATCTAGAGAGAAGAATATATATTATATATAATGTCGGTGTGTGTGTGTGTGTGTGTGTGTGTGTTCTTAATCTTTAGCGACCGTTATCATTTGCACACCTCCAGATTCAAAAGAGACCGTCCATATCGTCCAGTAGACCTGCTTATCTGGTGTCTTATTGTCGAATTTTATTTCTTATGAGTGCTGTCACTACTCGGCTAATATCGTTTTATTAAAGGGAAGAAAAAAGACATCTATTGAACAAAACTTGTAACTTTGAGAGGCTGGAATCTTCATGAAGGGTCAGAAAGAAACAAGATGTGGTGGGGGTTGGCAAGTGGCAAATATGGTAGGTTAAGGGTGCGTGATTATTCTTGGTGCAAGCATTCTCTAGGTTGCTTTTAACCTCTTATTTGGTGGTCGGCACTGAAAAGGGAATTTAAGGAAAGAAAAGAAGAGAACAGAAGACAAAGGGTAGATTTTAGGATTTAGGCTTTATTCAATGGGGTCATAATACCACGTGGTAAGGAATTTCTTCATGGCGCAGTAGTAAGTGTCTCGTCACCGTTAAGAACTAAGTTCGAATGGGCTCAAAAGAGAGATTTTCTTGAGTCCCTTGTTATGAGCTAAGTCCCCTGCACATGCTCGGAGGGTTCTTCTCGGGTCTGAGACCCATGGGATGTTTGTTATTTTGTTATTCTCGATTTTAGTTTTCAATCCCCACCCATTATATCAGAATATTTTTCTACCGAGAAAATATCTATATTAGATTTGAAATTGTTATATACAGAAATCAGATATTATCCATGATTGCATCAAATTCAATAAACAATACATCCGCAAGAACCAAAGTTAAAACATCGGAACAGAATCTACGCAATAGTCATATAAATATTCCAACGGATTTTGACCCGACAGAAACATGTTTCTCTGCGCATTGAAGGCTCCAACCGCAGCTCCGGGTGAAAAACTAAATTTACAGCCAAGTTAAAAAAGCCCTTTTAAATTTCTTTTCAACAACTCACAAACTCACCCCCACAACCCAAGCTTTCAAAAGTGAATTCGATCCTTACACCATATTATAAGACGACTGATAAAAGTCACAAGCAGTTTACTCCAGGCATACCTGGGTACAAAACAGCCGTCAATTTTTTCGGGACAAGGATAATAGCAGAATATCTACAAAGACTGCCACGCCCATAGAAATCTCACGTCGGTCACACATGACATGGCACATCCAAAGTCACCGGCAGCAAGAAACAGCTTTTTTCACCTCCTCACTCACCTACTCTCCTATTTTAACGCGAGTAAAAACAAGACAGACCTTCATTTTTACATTTTCTCAAACTTTTTGTTTATTTTTAAATAACGAAGTTAAATCTCATTCTCATGTTATCGTTTTCTTTGCTACATGATGCTTTCTTGTTAAAACTGTGGTTATATGATAATTTATTATTATACATTTGAATATGCTTACTTAAGAGTGTATGTGCTAAATAGTTCATAATGCAAATGAGTGCAAATAATCTTGATTAACTATCTCCCTCTCTTCTCCTCTATTCTCCATTCATCTCGTCTCTCGTTCTATTCCTCGCTCCATTCATCTCTCGATCTCCATTCATTATCTTTGTTTTTCGTCATGACTTTTAATTCGTGTTCGATATAACACAGTAAGCGTTATGCTTCGCGCGCTCAAGGCCCCCTCTTGCCTACATCTTTTTTCTTTTTATTCTTATTTAATTTCTGGTTGTAGTATGTCCTTTTTCTCCTCTTTCTTTTCTTATAATAAAACGAGGAGCGAGGTTTAGGCATGTTAATTTAGCTGAGGTGACGACACTCTAAGAATAAGAATCGGTCGGGATGATATGACACCAGAATAATTTCAGGATTTACCTGTTTTGGCCGTTTGCCTTTAAGTACGATTGGGACGGTCTCATTTTTCTAACAATGAAGTGATGATGCAAGAATGATAACGATTTAAGAAACACTGAAGTATTTGATTTATAGACAAAGATCATACAACAATCCTAAATAACGAACGTGTTAGTGTTCACGTTTCGCTGGTGATTTTGAGGCTAAATGTCTCGCATCTGTAGTATATCCGGAGACAGAATACTGACAGTAGACGTAGACAGGCTCGATAACGGAAGGCGAAACATGAATTAGTATCTCGCCTGTTTATGTGTGAGAGGCGCCTGGTGCTGGCTTGGCCAGGCCAGGAGAATGGACAAGTAGGTCGTCCCCAAAAGACTGCTAAATATTGCGAGATTTATAAGAGGCGCACAGCAATAACGACGCGGTAGGAACCGGTGCGGGTGCTCTTCTAATTAATTTGGCATTAAAGGTACGCGCTTTAAAGATGTCTGCAAGAGGGACATGAAGAACTTACATCAACCAGACCAACGAATGGGAGGGCTTTGGGTGCAGAGACCGTGCGACCTGTGGCGCCTCCCGTCAACAAGGAACGAAATGAGGTCAAAGCAGAGGAAAGAAAGCCGGCCGCAAGAAAAAAGAGAGCCAGAAAAGGAATGGAAGAGACAACGAGCAACCCTACGCAGCATACTGTTGTTTTTGCAGTGCAGTACCAGAGATCTTGCCATTTAAAATGTGTCTGTTCAGTGCCACTCATAACCGAGTGGGGATCATGCAGGTTTGCAGATAAAGTAAAGAATTTTTTAAAAGGTTGGACCATGCCATCGTGTTTAGTCAGACAGAAGAGAATGCTGCAACATCTTGTGCCGTAAAAGTTAGAATTAGATTATTATTAATCGAAGAAATCCCTGCTCGGTCGAAGAAAACCGGTATCTTCTCTTCTTAAGTATATGATTCAATATTGCAGTATGCTATGTGTTGTCAAGAATGTCATTCTTCATACAGAACTCTTGGGGAGATCTATTAGGAATAGATTGAAACAAACATATGGGGAGATGCAGCGATTGTACGTTATGTCTGCAATTCTGACCCTGCCTTTTTTCCTCAAGAAAGGGACTATTTTTCCAGTCGAGAAGATCGTTGGGACAGTGAAACGAAGAAGTCATCGGAAGATTTAGACAGCCAGGTGACGTGAGAAAGACAGAGACGCAGGACAACGTGTTAACTATTAAAAACCACTCAGTCTACGGATTGCAAATTTCTCATTGTATGGCTTGGTTTGTTGGATTTTAATGGCAATCGTCAGCTTGTGTTGGGGTTATTTTAATATGTCACATAATGGAAAAGGACATTGTTGAATCTCCGAACAATATGGAGGAAAATGAGTAAAGAAACAGAAGAAATGCTCAATGGAGTCAAATATGAATTTAATGGATATCACTATTAATCGATATCACTTTAGCACATGTGTTTTCGGTCAGTTTATGTTGAAAATATATTTCGCACACATAGAAGAATCCGACCTTTCATACAGATGGAACATTGCTTATTTTTTATTTTCTCAAATAAATGCTTCATCTGATGAAGGTCGATCTTCTATGGTGTGCGAGAATATTTTCACACCATAAACTGGACCTGAGAACAACGATGTGTAGCGTTGTCGATTAATGTGATATCGATTAAATTCAGTTTTATCATTTAACAGATTTCTATCTTCCTTTATCATTTTTCCTTATTTTAATTATTTATTGTTTTTTGTCTATTAACCGTGTGCGAAAGGCAGCGTGGCTTTGATGTCCATAGATGGGACCTGCTTTATCAGAGATTGCCATTCAAAAAAATTGTCTGTTCAGCCACCTCACTACCGACGAGGCGTGCAGTTGCAGATAAGATTTTAAAAAAACTGTTTAAGGAGTGGACACTACGCATGCGTCTTTTTAGTAGCGCCGGAAGAATGCCAAGATTGTCCATGAAAAGTTAGAACATTAATTATTAATCAATGGAAAAATTTCTGGCTCGATCGAAGAAAACCTGGACGCACTTTTCTCTTCTCCGGTTCCAGAAGTGTGGAGCCTCGGAGTTATTGCGGTGAAGCGGAAGGTACCTCCTCACTTCGACTAAAGACTGCTCAATAAAAGTTTTGGTTGACCATCATATTTAGGTCCGGCAGGTTGTTCTATCATAACTCTCGATGCAGGTCCTACCACAACAAGAACGTAAAGAGACCCGATGACTCACGTACCATACGAGCCTTCTAACACATAATTTATGATAAAGGTTTGGGGTTTACAATGAAGAGTCGAATAAGGGTTTGGTGACAGATCATGATCTCAGGATCTAGGGCTTATCTAAAACTCAAACCTCTTGGAGAGGGTGGCCCGATTTATCGAAGGAGGGTCCGTCTCCGACCGACCCGTGTCTTAGCGCTTAGATAGGGTCAAGAATGTGGATGAGCTCTGGCAATCGTTAGGCTCGTGGACTATGTTTCAACCATGCAAAGAGTTCCTGTCTTTTAAGGGCATCAGCACAGATGCGCCACCACTTACACGACACCAACAGGTGGCCGCTATTTCGTGGAGGGGGGTCACCATTTCTGACGACCGTTAGCAGGTTGGTCGTATCTTTCCATGCCCGCTGCCCGACAGGGGCGATGCAAACTCAAGCGTAGATATTTTTTGCTGCACTTTGGAAAAAATTTAATCTTGAAACAAAACAAATAATGTCTAAAAATCCAGAATTCAGAAATAAAGAAGAACGATGGTCGGCGTATTTAGTAAGTGTTATGTTATGGCAGGCCGTCAAAACGTTTGTGGCAAAAAGTCTCGTATACTAATTAGGTATGTATAAGTATTATATTATGTATAGGTATGATTTTGATCATGAGTCCCCGGGAAAATTTTGATGGGCTCCGCGAAAAATAAAGTTTCTAAATTCATTAAGAGGATTTTTATTTCTATTAACAAATAAAAGGCCGTCTACCACTACTCTTTGTACCCCATAGAGTTTAATTCTCGGATTCCCGTAAGAAAATATTGAAATGCATTTACAGTTTGAGTCTGGAAATGGGGAAGAAAAAAAACACTAGACCGCGATGGAACGACTTCTTTATAATATCGTCCTCTAGATTGTAGTCGTCAGTGACGTAGGACGCTACCTTTCAGCAGTCTATCTGCTCATCTATAGTATATCGATATAAGCATATATATATATAGAGGAAAATAAGAAGGAATGGAGCACCTTTGTGACGGCGTGGTTTCGAGACTTATCACAGATCGTCCTCAGTGTCGGCTAGGACATTTTCAATTCCTGGGCTGTGTAGGTACTTACAAATGTGTACTAGCGCACTTGAGGACACTTGATTAAGTCCGAAAGAATACCCGTGTCTGTGGATGACTATATATATATAGTATATATTATGTAGTATTATTAGTAGATATATTATATATATCTATACTATATATATCTGTGTGTGTTGTGTGTGGTGGGTCCGCAGGAAGGTCATTTGGAGCCCGGTTGAGGCCACTGAGCTAGATGGAGCTATGATTGCACCACGTGCTAATTCGCTGCAACCAACAAAGGTGACAGTTAAAAAATGTGTGTGGGTATAAATGGAGTGTAAATCGTTACTTTCTTCTACTCCTGTGTCTTCGAGTCTGCAGTTTTAAAATCAATATCTGGCACTGTGAGTTAGAGATGATAAATAGGTGGGGCGGTAGATTGTGGAACTGAAGTGATCTTTCATTTGCTTCCTCTCCTGCCGCGGTATCTTTCATTCTATGTCTGCGTTATTCTGCAACAGTTACCTCGCCTCCCCTGGTCGCGTAGTAAAATTATAATGAAAGCACAAAGGAATGGCAACTAAAGCAAGGAATAAAGAAATAATGAAACTAACATAACGAAAATATTTTATTACTTAATTCTGGAAAAAGACATAGAACCGTTATAGAAAAGGGTGATAGTTTTTCGTATTGATTTTTGTATGTACTAGTCCTCGAAAATAGTATTCAGAATATAGTGGACGTTAGTAAACAAGAGATATGAAGTACAAAAGAAAAACCTCGCCCCCATCAGTGAATCTCTCCCTCGGCCCCTCTCGTCTCTGTCGTCCTCTGTCTTCATCTTGTCTTTGCTCTCTTGTCTCTGTCTCGCTGTCTCTGGTTCTCATCTCTCTTGTCTACCTCCTCTCTCATTTATGTATTTATATAAATGTATATTATATATATATTATTAATATATGTATTATTAAGGTAAAAGAAAATACAAAGACTTGAAGATGACATTATAGTCTTTTTGTTATTTTCTTTCTTTAAA
>CM042162.1:23132025-23201097 GCA_023376005.1 Doryteuthis pealeii | reverse complement strand
TCTTGTCTACTCACCCAGATGCAAAACAAAAGAATGGCGGGGTGTTCACGTTAAGAGATTTCAAGTGTTAATCAGTGGCACGTGCGGAGATGGTCATTGCCAGCGGCATACAGTCAGGATTCGAAACGAGTGGAGAAGTCCGGCCGTGAAGCGGTTGAAGGTATGGCAAAGATGGCAGGGGGTGTTTCACGTAGAGATTTTTCCAAGTGTAGGATTACCAGTTGGGCACGTGCGAGGAGTGACATTGCCAGCGGCTTATCAGTAGGAATCAGAGCGAGGGGAGAGCCAGCCGTGAGCGGTTTAAAAGTAGGCAAAGATGGCAGGTGGTGTTCACGTGGTAAAACATTTTTAATTAATCCATCACGTGCCAAAGTCATTGCCAGCGGCTTACAGTCGGGTCGAGAGCGGGGAGAAGGCGCCGTTGAGCAGGTTTAAGTAGGCAAAGAATGGCAAGAGTGTTCACGGGTAGAGATTTTTTCAGTGTAACCAAGTGGCACGTGCGAGAGTCATTCCAGCGGCTTACGTGAGGATCCGAAGCGGGGAGAGCCGGCCTGTAGCGGTTTTAAAGTTAGGTGAAAGATGGCAAGAGTGTTCAATTCGTAGGAGATTTTTCAGGTGTAAACCATGGCAACGTGCGAGAGTCATTGCAGCGGCCTTAACAGTAGGGAATCGAGCGAGGGGAGAGCCGCCTTGAGCGGTTTAAAGTGAGGCAAAGAGTTAACTGCAGTGTCCAGATTTATTTCAATTCAACTAAAATTGTTTAGCAACCAGCTGTGGATTTCCAAACCGACAAAACATATGAAGACGCCTTCACCACTTCGAGCCATAGCATAAAACAAGCATATAATGGTATAAAGGATTTTGATATTAGAAAATTTGAAATAATTTCTAGAAGTTCTTCAATCAGGGTTGATATGTTCACGCCATAAACTTTGATTTGTTAGGATAAAGAACAAAATTCTTTTATTAGGATAAAGAAGGAAAGTGTCATCAAAAATATGTGGATAAAATATTTTATTACCGACAGACTCTCATTCTAACGATGACATGCATTTTTTTAGAAATAAAAATATATGAATAATTTTAGAAAGCGTATTGTTTATTTATAATGTAATTCAAAATCTCATCAAGGTGTTTCGAGCGTTTTGATTGTTGTTGTTTGATTTTTTTCGATTAAAACTGAACAAAGATAGAAAAAATAAAAATGTCTTTTTAATGTCTTTTTAGCTAGATTTAGATCAAACTTCTTAAGGTCAAAATAAAATTAATAATAATAATAGATAATAATAATAATATAATAATAATATATAATAATATAATATAATAATAACGATATTCGCTGGTCGACACCAGGAACAGTTGATAGTTCTTCGGTGGTAGATTGTTAACATTAAAAAAAAGTTGTTGAAAGCATAATAATACAAATGAAATATTGTTTTTATACTACAGATTGTATTAGATAATGAGGTCGAAGTAGATTATTAATAACAAATAATCTTTAAATATCATTTTTTAAAAGAAATAGCGTTTTACAGCATAAGATTAAATTGCACAACGTACCGGTTGGTCCAAAGCTCCTGTCCTCAACATATGTTTTATCCTTTCGTTGTTTTTTTTTGTTTAATATTATAAGATGTATGAAGTCATTTTTACTTTTTATTTCTAAACTCCGAACAGTATAGAAAAAACTTCCGGCTTTATAGTTTGTAATTATTCAATACAAACTATTTGCCTGGAGAAAAAATCATAAAAAAAGAGAGACCAAATAATCATGCGACCTCCTGAAAATAATCAGGATGAGACTATTAAAATGGCCGAAAAGAAAATACTGTAAGAGTTGCCTAAGTAAAATATACTAAAATGCCCATACAAAAATTAAAGCTATATAATGATATAATTAAGATATTGAGTCAGAGAATAGTCTACTAGGTTTCTCCTAACGGATCATCCGCCTGGATAATTCTGAGTCAGAATCATCCTAATGATCCGTTAGGAGAACCCAATGGTAGATATTCCTGACCTTAGGCTTACTTTATTTATTTATAGATAAAGTTATGTAATTATTTTAACTCACACCACGAAAAAAATTTCGCGATCATTAGATTAATTATTTTACCTGCTAAAACAAACGTGTAGGGTGAGAAGACTTTTCGATCACGCTGTACACTTGACAAATGACTAAGGTATTTACATAAGTAAAGAAGTTCGGCCATTAAAAAATGGGAACGGTTTTACAAGAACATATTCTATTTTTGGCCATTTTTTGTCGTTTGGATAAGCTTTAAAAGCGAATCACCAGATGCGCCAATAACGTCTGTTTTCGTCAATCTTTTTTTTTATTACAAGTACTATCAGCAAATATAAGAAATCTTATCAATTATTCCAGTTCCTTTCTAATTTTGTCCGCCATTTTGAATTAAGACTGATTTGTCATCCCTTCAAACTAATCTTCATAACTTTAAGTCGGCCAGTTCATCATGCGCGAATGTGTACGTCTGTTAAAATGTCAATTATTTTGTCTCCAAAGTCTCTCTACTTTAAAGAAACAACTATTCTAAACTAATTCCTCCATTCATTCTTACGTCGACAAATATTGAATAAGCCTTTTTCTATAGACGAAGCTATATACTTCTATTTGTAAAATTACATTGAATTAAATAGAGACTTATTCGTTCCTGATTATTTGTCAAATGCATTTTACCAATCGCGCCAAGAAGCAGAACTACAACTAGTAAAGCTGCTAAAATTTGTGTATATTTAAAAAAAAAAAAAAAAAAGTGATTTTAGTATAATTTTTTTAGATCCCTGAAACAGTATTATTTCCATTGGTTTTAAGAATTAAAATATTATTTTAAAAACAAGAGTCGTTATTGACAAGTGTAAGAACACGCCGCAGATGCCACACCATATGTCGGCACCTTGAATATATCAGAATCCCTTTCGTCGCTCACGTGACAAAAGTTATTGTACTCGAACTTGGTCCAGCAGATTACTAACGCGTGCCGTGTCTGCGGTCACTGGCCTTAGAAGTAGCCGATACGTGTCGCCCGTCCGTCATACCAGAGCGTTCCATTCGCCCGTTATGGGCATTTCCAGCAGCCAAATCTCCCTGCCCGTTTTCGCCCCCATGAGAATGGGATCTGAGATCGAATCTGTACGCAAGATTGGCAGGGTTTCGGTATAGAGGCAGTCGAAGAGAACTATTCATTCGACATCTGGAGCACGACAGTTTCCGACAGTAAGTTTTTCCAAGAGCACAGATCCGGCGTTTCCTGAATTTTGTGTTTTCCGCGGAGAAGCGTCGTCTGGGTTAGAAACCCGAATGGCAGGATCGCCAAACCATAATGCTTCTGTTGCTGTCCAAGGGACTCGGAAATCATTGTCGTATGAAAAATCAGATTTATAGTTGTGCTAGGCATTTCAGCCGCCCGGTGGACTTGTTCATAGTATCTGTTGGTTTGGCCAGGCGATGTCGCCCGTCCGCAGTGACACCCACATCAAAACATGCCAGCGAGGAACTGGTCCTCGTTCGAGTGCCCGCTTCGGGAAGCCGGCGCACCCTGGTAACACCTGCAGTATCCAAGAAGCATGTTTTGTATTTAACACATTTGGTGCATGTAGTATGTGAATCGTCGACTAAAAACTTGAGTGCTTTTCATTATTTTCATCTGTTGGCTGCGATAAAGATGGAACTGTGCATTTTCGTATGCTGCCAGGAATGTTCGCCATGGCAATCCATCCATAATCACAGTTTGAAGTAGACTCCATTCTGTTCCGGGTATTGCCGGAACGTTCGCGCATGGCGCTTCGTTTTTAGAGAGGATAAGATGTGGAGAGAGAACAAGTTCTCACTCTATACCCGCCTGAGTGTATCTAAGATGGGGTGTCGATCAAATGAACAACCGAAATCGCTGCTTACGGTGGCCTTTTTCGAGTATAAATGATCGTTGGCTGATTGGGGGTTCAGCCGCTTAGGATAGGCTTCGATCGGGTTGCTGCACACAGATAGTTGTGTCTTGTTGTAACAAGAATTTACGGAACGTTCTCCGGAAAGGTTTCGAACGGTTGTAGAGCTGATGCACACCCCTCGTCCGAGGACCTTTTGACGTGAGTTTTCTTTGGACGCACGGTGTTGAAGGTCTGTCACTTGTGGTGCTGGTCAGCTTCAAAACGGAAGCAGACTTATACATGCGATTTCCATGTGGAATTAAATCATATCTTGCCGGCTTCAGTTGTGCATCACGGTTCAGAATTCGGATATGAGTACAGGTGGGTATCATCGAACATTCTGGAATATTCCGTGTCATCCAATAGTCTCATTGTGGCAGGTGGTGTAAGCACCCATGATACAGCTGTTGTGGACAGGCTGCATCATGTTTGGCATGTCTGTCCGGTGCGGTAAAACGAAACCTTGTATCGGCGATCGCTGTTTAGCGAGCGGATCGGCTCCAAGAACATCTGTCACACTGGGAATGAAAACCACTTGGAGGGAATTTGGTAAGCGCGATAATTTCTTAGAATATTATCCCCAATATCTGCACGCATTTAATGAGGTTCTCGTATTTCTTGTTTTTGCGGGTGATTTGGGCTCCGGTGGGTTCGGATTTCTTTGATACTGGCCATGCCGGGGTAAGTCCGCCACCGGTGTGTGTTGCTTCGATCGTTTGCGATTCTCATAAGTAAGGGTTTTTTCTATTCTTACGGTAACATTTACAGTGTTCCAGGATTTTTTCCCGAGAAGTGACACTGAACCTGGTACGTTGCTCAGATGTTAGGTTCTGTCGCTCACAGAGTTTGGTCTCAATAGTCGGGGCTCCGATAGAAAAACGCATTCAGGGGCCGCTTTGATATGAGCCTGCTTTTTTATGATCGTTTGCGAACTATTTCAGTTTTTCGGCGGCTCCAGAAATCAGCCAAAGAAAATGCCGGGTCGGCTGTTGGGCAGAAATAAGCTTTTTTGTTTTCCTTTTATAAATGCGCTGTATTTATTTTTAAAATGATAAAAAGTCGTATTGGGTTAGTTTTCCAGCGGCGACACAAGTATCTTTTAAAAATCCAAACGGCAAGTGTAATCTTTTTTGTTGATGATTTGTAGTTGTACAGTTTTGCACTATTAAGGTCTTGGTAGCAGCTGGAGCATGAAGTCATTGTCTGGTATTAGACGGAATGATGAAATCCGTTCTTGCTGGCCGAGTAAGTGTCTGGAAATGAAAAATAAAGATTCGGAAAAATAGATAAGTTAATAATACCGGAAGAGATGAAGAAAATTGTAATATAAATGATAGGTTGGTTAGTGGTTAGTTTGGATTTACTGGCATACAAACTTTGGTTGGGGGTTATTTTATGCACAGATTGCATTTTTTATACTCTTCATATTTTTATTCATTAAGTTGATGGGTACGTTCAGTCTTTTTTTAAGAGGCGATTTTCTAAGCAGTGATTTGTTTTCTATTTAATGCCATAGCTAATGAGGTATACACTGCCGGATATTGAGTAGATCTGGGAAGTAAATGGCGATGAAGTGTACTCCACATTCCCCGAGCTCCAGAATTGGAACCACTGCTAATGTAAAATGCAGTTTAAACGTCATACTCATGACACTAAGACTCTCAGCCATTGCTGTCTAGCACATGATCAAAAAGAGTTGGGCGCCAAGAAGTGGAAGGTGTTGCATGTCCATGGACTGCTCATATATCCAGCAGGCACAGGATTCTGTCCTATAAGCACTCACGTGTCAATCGCCCTGCCAACAGTGGTTCCCATTATGGAGGGTGTCCTTAACCCTCGTACATAAGGTGCAGTCGGCGTAATATATAACACCGCTAGCTGACAGGGCTGTCATGATGGATGGGCAGAACCATCATTTTTAATGCAAGTGGTGTAGGGTAGTTTGAAAATAAGGGTAAACAGTAGATGAAACAGCAGAGTAAGTTTCATGAGAGTTTTTGACTGCCAAGGCGTGCAGCCTCAGTATTCATTGTGGAATATGCTCGGGCTCTCTTAACTGTAAAGAGAGTCAGAGGAAGCAGTCGACTTTGGAAAGTTAGAATTAAGATTAGGGACAGTTGCCCTAGAGCGGTCATATTTGTGGACGAGATATTTTAGAACCGTCTCCACTTGTGCGCGTTGCGGCAAAGAAATGTATCTGGAGAATCGGTGACAATAAAAGAAACACAAAATGTCTGGGTTTGTGCATCCTGGAAAATCATGACAATAACACAACAGAATAGGAACCACCACCACCAGAACACCCAAGACCAGAGAGAGAACCATAATAGAGGAGGAAGAAAGAACAACAGGAAAAACAGCATGACATCCGGATGGAATCATAGAAGTGCGTGTTTCACATAATTAAATAGGTGACGCTTCTATTAATTGTGTACGATAAGTGTAGCTTAATTAAAACTAAACGGGTTATGGAAAAAGGATAGGTAAAAATGATGGACAGATTTCCATCTGCGCCTGAACCTCTCTTCTGATTGTCAGAGCGAATGCGTGTGAAAGTAGCTAGGGATCTTTATTGGACGCTGAAAGCTGGGATGGTCGCAATGGCGAATCTATCCGTTGGAACAATTATCACACATCGCGTGTTTGTTTGGAAAGCTGTTCATTATAAAAATAAAGAGCTCCATAGAAAATGACAAGACTTGGTGTTCGTTTACTAAGAACAGCAAATGGCCAAGACACAGAAAACTTCTGCAAATAATATGCTAGCCAGCCAGAGTCTCATGAGATAACGATCCAGCTACAGACCAGAACCCTAGAATAGCCCATATAGCAAGATAGAGATGGAACAGATAGCGAAGCATCTAACTCAGAACTATGGAAGAATGATACACAAAATAAATATAACGAACCATAAGTATACTATTGCTATCAACCACAGACATGCATGGTATAACTGTACAAAATCTATATACTATAAACGTAAGATACGCCCGATATAAGAACGGGTTATGCAACAGACGATACGATAAGAAAGAGACATTAGACAAAACTTTAAGAGAGTTGTAGATACAAATCACGTAGTTGTTTTTTGTCTATGAATATACAGACTAAACCATTTTAGCCTCTGTTGTATACCTCTTTCCCTTACTTTTTCTTACTTCTATTATTACTTCTACGCGTCTGGACTTTCGTCTTGGGGACTTCGTGTCTGGTCTTTCCATTGGGGATTTCTGCTTTATCCAGAAGCCCTGTGTCATTGGTAGTTTTTAGAGTATAACACAGAGCTTCGATTTACTTAGATCATATTTTATTCTGAAATCCCCACGTAGACTACCATGCGCAGATGATAAGCTCGGCAGCGTGCCATAAGCGACTTAAACCACCAGCCGTGGTTTTTCGCCGATCTGACTAGAACTCTTCTCTAATCTATAGCGCGGAATGAGTTTCTTCCGCCGACTCGGGTGTGGTGTGAGATTCTGCACAGTATCCATGAAAGTGGATCAGGATGAGTCAGCCTTGTGCATTCAATCCGTTCAGGCGCGCCGGCGTGAACTTATAAACAGCCATTTGGGTTTCTGGACTACTGTATCATAAATACGTTAGGAATCTAATAATTATGTAACACTTCACCCCTCCCCCCCCAAAAAAAAGTCAGTTTGAAACTTCAAATACTTTGCTGACATGTTTTAGTAATTGTGGCCAGGTTGATCACCGTGTCAGCAAAGAATATAGATATGACTAAAGTAAAACAAAGGTTATGAAATGTGAATTTGATTGGTTAATATTCGACACGAGAGCGGAAAGGAAGAATTGCATATATATATATTATATATTAGCTGCAGCCGAAACATATATATATATAATGCTATTAAGAATTGTTAAAGTTGTAGTTTCAATTTGAAAAAAATTGAACGTTAAATTTTAAAGAGGAGATTTTAACCAATAAAAACTGTATTATTTTTCTTAATATCATCGAAAGCGTGACAAGAATTTGTGGTTTCAACAAACATACACGGCCCCTTTTATGTTGTTATACGTCAACCAATCAAGCCAAAACAACGTCAGATTTCTAACGTTGAAAATGCGGTCCGGATTTAAGATTCAAAACAGACGGTTCCGCGGGGGCTTTTCACATTGACCACGACAGCATAGAACATCCTATGAACGAAGTGTAATGTATGGATAGAATATGGATAACAGTCTTTCCTCAAAACTTCAAGTTCAGTCTTATACTCTATGTACGCTAAAGGACTTTACCATATAAGCCTCAGTTACTCTTTTCCAATAGAACATTTCCCCAACATATATCTTTATCCATGTAATCTTGTAGTCTCATGGTCATTCTGTATTCCTTCTTATTAAGTTTGCTCATGTAATAACAGAACTGACAAAACCGGACCGCCATCTGGTTTCACCCAATTGAGCTTGGGTATAAAAATATCATCTAGGTAGGATAAGGTTGATCGTCACTTGGGTCATTCACGAGCATCTTTTGAATCACCAATCACAGGTCCGCAAACTTTAGCGTGCAAAAGTATTCTTGCTCTTTGGTCGCCAGACTCTTATAGAAGTCGGACGAGGTAAAAATAAGCCAGCAGAGAGAAACTAGAGAGTCATAGTTCGTCCCTCCGATAATGCACCAAACTACCTCAAGGACTCTCAGTGACAGTGGACATCGTAATTTGAACATTATATTGTGCTAAGCAAATATATGCGCACCCTCCGGTGCAAGTATTTAAGTTTTTGAATACACAGTGAAAGTATCATTTATAATTAGAAAGACTAATGAGAACGTGACTAAGGCAATGAAAATAAAAGGATCTCAACAGAGGGGGTATGTATATCGTAAAAATGAACAAGCTTTGAAATAACTATTACCCATCATTTCCATTAACTCCCTCTTTCAATTGGTAAAATTTTCCTGTAATTTAACTATTGAGTTAAATACGGAAGTAAGACAGATAAATTACAGTTATTTCTTTCTTGTAAATAAATTGTCTTTTAAGATTTATGTCACGAATTTTTGTGTTATATTTCTAAGATAAACAACAAGTTAAGAAATCAATATACCAAGCACATATTTATTTAAAATAAAATTTTAAATATCCAATAATGCATTAGCCTTTCTCGGTTCAACTGTAAACCGCTATACTGGTTGTATATATAAAATGACAATTGCATGTTATTAGTACGTAGATATGGTCACCACAGTATTAATAATGTAAAACAATTTTTATTATAACTGGAAAGAGTTTAAAAGAATGAAATCATGGAGAATTTGTACGTAGAATAAGATTAAGGGAATTGTGACTTGAGTAGTAATATAGTTTCGGTTAGCATACAGAAATAACGACACAATCTCCGATTATAATAAGATAGTGAACTGGGCTAGATAATGTGGGATTAGGGAAAAGTGAATTCTGCAAAGTGATTATTTAAAAAAAAAAAAGTAAATACGGTCGGAGAAAATGAACCCCCCCCATAAAAGCAATCATTAAATCTTTTGTAAGATTTCTAAGAAATGGAACGTTGACCTACTAAGCTACGGGCAAGTTTGCTTCTGAAACATAACATACAATATATTTAAAAACCCTCTAAAATCGCCCTCTTTACGCTCACAGATAAAACCAACATATATAACAACGAGGTACTCAGATATTAACATAGAATGTGAGAGTAAGAGACGGGTCATTTTTGACTTAATTGCAATTACGACTAATTAAACCAACTAAAAATGGATTTTTTCACATAACTCAATCCTGACTAAGAAGGATATTTTGATATGAATTTTTCGTCTTAAACTAAATAGGAAAATGGATTGTTCTCGCATTGCCTTTGTAAGAGGAAACGATATTTCAAAACCCGCCATTCCTTTACAAGAAGTCCGAATTGTACTTTCAGCTCTTTTAATGTTAGTGCAGTTTGGGCACCCAAATACGAAAAAAAAACAGTACAAAGACAACATTACAGTCGTTTGGTAGTATCTCCCACTACACAATATTCCTTCCGCCTGTCGGTTGGGCATTAGAATGCACCGACTGCACCTTTGCAGGAGGGGTAAGGACTACCCAATGGGCACCTGTTGGCCGTGGGTGGCGACCCGTAATACTTAAGGATAGAGGCCCAGGTGGGATGAGGCAGTATCAATGACTTGCAAATACTCCACTTTAGGCCCTATCTTGGCTATACGGGTGGCTTGGAGAGGCCCCCTCCGAATCAAATCGGCCTGGGTCCACGTCAGCCCTAGCACCTATATAATTTCCCAACCTATTTGCCCTTATGGCAAGCCCCGGCCCCTCCTTTATCGATATGGGTGCTAGAGCGGTGACTGAGGGTCTACTGTCCTGTGGGAATGACGTAAACTCTATCTGATGGGAGCTTTCCGTTTTGGAGGTTTTGGGGAATGGTGGATGTACCCTTCATCACCATTGCTACCTGGTTCACTCTGACCCGGAGTGGTAGTACTGTCTAGGGTCCCAATTATGGGTTGAATAGAAAAACATGAGTGGAATAACAAAATTGATATTATCCATTTAAAGAAATTGATTTATTTTCAAGAGCTTTATCGGCATTAAATGAACCCACGCGAGTTGATATGGCCCGTAAACACAAACAAACAAACAAACATATTCCTAACATGCATAAACACTCTTATCAAACAGCTTTTCAACGGAATACCGAATCTTTGAGATGCTATGGATTAGGTAAGGGTAAGGTGAGGTTAGGTTAGTGTTAGGGTGGGTTAGGGTAGGCTACTTCGGTGAGTTTCCGTAATCTAATACTATTTATAACGTAAATGCGAGTTCTAATGATATTATCTCTTGAGTCGCTATTTAGGATTTGTACCAGAAATTGTCAAACATCAAAAAGTTTCATACTATATCTATTTGGATACAATAGATGTATACAGACTACTACCCCCGGGTCAAGGGTATCTCTACATCCCTCAGTATTACGAACGCGGAAGCCTCACGCCCTGACACAGACAGGTTGTTGGTGTGAAGTGTGATGAAGATTAACCAGAAAACAGACAATTTTATATCCAAACTTTGCACACTCAAAATAGGGAAACAATTTGAGGAACTATTTGTTTTTCTAATTACAGTCATTGGGATGATCAGTAAGTAAAGTCGTCGGGGCAGTCCTAATCAAGCCAGAACAGACGGGAGTCTAAAATCCCTTTTCACTAGTGCTAGACAAGGAATTATTTTTGCGTCTGAGGTGGAGCGCTACACCTATCCATCAGCTCCCGACTTTACACGCACAATATCCCTGTGCTAACTCAAATACGCTGAGGTTGGCGAGGGCCGTATCGAACCAGAAACTTGGTAACTCCTAGCCGAACACTCCTGCCGACTGAGCTATTTCATAGTCGGATCATGGGTGCACCAACTGGAACCCACAGATTTTAATTGATGTGGAGGGGTGGCAAGACACTCTGCAGGACGAAAACAAGGCCTTAAGGCTAGAGGAAGCTCTTTGTTCCCATACGGTCACCGATCACATTATTGCTTCTAAAGCTCAGCTTCTCAACGTCGGCGACAGGGTCGTCTAAATTTCTTGTAGTCGTCAGAGCTAACGGGGGGGTGCGTTGGAAACTTAAGTTCCTAGTAAGGTCACCGCAGGTGTACATGGTCCTGTCACTGTGATAATTAAGGCAACGACTGCCCAAGTTAGGGGCCCGGCTAAACCCAAGGGCGTCTACATCATTGTCAGGAATGAGCGGCTTTTTGTCGTACTTGTACACTGGGCGCCAGCTGAAAATCTACGGCAATCATAAGGCATCTCTTTCCCGTAGACCGGGATATGCATGCAGGGTTGGGATCCGCTTGTGAAATTCATATTCCTTGTCTGTTTACTTATTTCCATGATTCCACAAGTGAATTTGTTGGATGGGACTCGGCTATTCATCAACTCGTGTGTCGTCCAGCAAGAAACGAAAGAAAGAGAATAATTGTTTCATTTTAGGTTATGTTTGTAAACTATGCCTTTATTCCTTCATACTTATAGGGGCAGTTATTTTTTTAAATTCACAATCCCTAGATTGGCAAAGATTGAAATACGGTTGCTCTAGAATAACAAGGGAAACTAATTCGAACAGCTAATAGGAATAGTGGGTTGGTTGGTTGGTTGGTTAGTTTTATTACGGTCCCATGGTCAACCCTTGGGTTCTTTTGCGCTGAAGACGTTGTTGTTTTATTCATTTTTGTTGGTATACTCATCTTTTAAAAATCTATTTGACGCAAATAGGATGGGACCCATAACAAGTACTAACCATGTTCGAGTCAAAGGTGGGCCTGGAAGTAATATTGAATGAAGGGGTACTCGCACTTTGCCCCAGAGTTTCCAAAATTGGAACTTCGCACCACGAGATTCAGTTTTGGAATTGTTCGCTACAATTTCTGATCCATGCTGCTTCTCACTCTTAGCGGTGCCTTTAAACTGCTCACAGCGGCTTTTCCACCAACTGCGAATCCTACGGTTGGCCACTAGCCGCGGCTTTCGCAATATCCATTGTTTACATTGAAAAGTCACTTGGCGTGGAACACCCTAATAGTATTTATTGAATAGTATGATTCTGAGGTGAATGAGATAGTGAGACTCTGAAAATATAACGATCGGTACAATAACATAAATACCGAGAGAAATTTGAATAGGGCAGTGGGGGGAAATTTGGTAGGATAAAGGAGTTAATAAAATGGAAGAATTAATAACCCATCGATTTTGTTCAGATCACATCTCCGAGAATGTAGCTATACGGCCCCCTTGTCCCCTTGTTACACAAAGCCACGTGCGCCGAGTAAAACAGTGCCGGAACAGACTTCTGGAGAAGTAAGGATGAACTCAACAGACTGTCCTTCTGTGGAACCGGCACAATGGACATACTGTTACATAATCTACGTGCGGTTGCATAAGATTATAGTCAATCCCCTGTATTTCTGAGGGATGACCTTTTTTCATAACCATGGCCGGGTCCTTCCATGGAATTACAGAAAGCCGCCAAAATGACGGTGAAGTCACGTGGAGTCTGTTTCGGTCGCCAGTTGCAGTTAGACGATCCAAGGCAGAGCAATGTCAGCATTGTTAGGTCCTGCTAAAATCTGGAACTCACGCGCGCTATGTTAGTTAGAGGATTATGATATATGTAAGGAAATAAAGTTTGGATCAATAATAAGTTCTTGTTGGTTAAGTCCGAATGTCTTGGGTAAAAATGACTAAGAAATGAATCCAGGACGCCCAGTGCCAGCAAGAACATGAAGAGAAGGTCCAGACCTTAGAAAAAGATCAGAATACTAAAGTACGGCCAAGAATTTAGAATTAAAGGAAAGAGGTATCCAACATTATAATTTATTTAGGGGACCATGAAGAAGGCTGCTATGCAACAATACTACTGCTACGACCCTTCAGCAAATATTACATAGACCGAGTCTTCTGTGTGGATTCTGCATGACTTGTGCGGAGGATCTCCGCGCGTGTCAAAATGAATGATAGGAATGGTTGGCGAGAGATATCATGGATATGCCGCGCTGCTGTCGCGACAGCTGTTGATGAAATGATGATGATTATAAACCCGGATTCTGTAATTAGTAAAAACGCGGCTTCCAGCCAAACCCATCAAGGCTGCTTACGGAGATTTTAAACTACACCCCCTTTTGGTTGGTAGGATTAACGAGCAAAAAGAGCCCCCACAAAAAAGTAGCCTAGATCATGTCACGTGATTCAAACTCCCTTAACGTGGTTTTGCTGTTCCTCACCCCGAAACAAGACACGAATTGAGAGAGATGGCCAACACGACAAATCCCATGTCGGTTCTAAAATGCAGAATAGCGCGCGAAGAGATAATATCATTGGATTACGTATAAAAAGCATATAATCCTTCATTACATTTCCACTGAAATAGCGACCGAACCTTTTGCTCAACATCAGAAAGCTGTTATTTTAATGCAAATATGAATAGAGTCTATTGAATGTCACACGGAAGACATTCTGTCCTTTTTTAAGGGAAATAAAATTATAACATAGAATATATACCATGAAACAAATCAATAGCAATACGCAACATGATCCCCAATGTTGCTAACTACATTGTTAACACTTATAACTAAAAAGTATACATATAAATATACACAACATCATAATGTACTTCCTAACGCGGTTAGGCATGAACATATAGCCCAGACGTGTTGAGATGCCGTTAAAATCAACACACACAAACAAGAGAAACCGAAACCTTTGAAACGCTAGGGTTTAGGGTAAGGTTAATGGTTAGTATTAATGTAGGGTTAGGTTAGTGTTAGGCTTAGATTTACATGAGGGAGTTTCTGTAATCCAATGCTTTTACACGTAATGTGTGATTCTAATGATATTATCCTCTTTGCGCGCTATTCTGCATTTGGTAGTCCATAATCGAAGCCTTCCTTGGGCCATATGTAACAAATCCAAAAGGCAGTTTCTTTGCTTACATTTCATAGTCCTGAGATGAAAAAGAGGATCTATCATTTTGTGATAACCCAAAAACACAGTTGCTCACAGTGTTAAAAATGCATTCATACATTATTATTATTATTTATTATTATTATTTTATTTATATTATTATTAATTTTATTTCCTTTCCTTTTGAGTTTTTTCACTCAGCGTTAGCTAATGGCCTTTCACTGGATCTGAGGTGGGACAGCAAGTCTCCTCAGGTCTCCAGGGACTCTTCTAATTATTCTGGCAGATTGCAGCAAGTGCAGTGTTCTGAATGTTTCAATCCCTTCTCTGATATCCCAAACTTCAACCCTTTTCTAATCCTTTTTGGACTGTTTCCAAGTCACCAACTACAATTGGTATCAATTTCCACTTCATATTCCATAACTTTTTTAACTTCTCTGGCAGGTCCAGATATTTGTCATTTTTTCATTTTCCTTTTAACTTTCACGCTGTGATCTGCTGGCACTGCAAAACCTATTATTATTATTATTATTTATTATTATTAATTATTATTTATTATTATTATTATTACAACTCTTTTTGAGTTTTTTTCAATCAGCGTTTGCTGATGCCTTTCACTGAGATTCTGAGTGGCAACAAGTCTCCTCAGTCCCAGGACTCTCTGGGTATTCTGGCAGATAGCACGTGCAGTAATTCTGGGATGGTTTCGAATTACTCCCTCTGATGTTGCCGATTTTCCAAGAACTTTTTTCGCAATTTTTTTGGGACCGTTTCCAAGTGCACCTAAACTACAATGGTATCACTTCCTACTTTTCATATTCCATACTTTTCAGTTCTCTTACAAGGTCGATATTTGTCCATTTTTTCGTTTTCCTATCAGCTCACCTGTGATCTGCTGGAACTGCAAAAAAAAGTTGACAAATTCTTTCTTTTTTGTTAATCAACACTAGTCCTGGCCTTCTTGCTGGGATAAGGTATTGTTTTTTCTCAAAGTACCAGAGAATTTCAAAAATTCAATTTTTTGCATAATTCCCAGTGGATTCACCTTTCCAACCCAGTCGTTGGCCTAGTTTTGTACTCGTGTGCTAGTTTTGCTACATTCCTTAGTACATGGTTTACAGTTTCATCTCTGTCACCGCAAATAGTTAAATTTACTTTTTTTGTTGGGTCTTATCAATTTTTGTTTGATATAGTTTTGTCCATATGGCATTATTTTGTGCAGCAATTATTAGTTGGATATCAGTTTCTCTATTATTATTATTTATTATTATTATTTATTATTAAATTATAATTATTATTATATTACGCTGTGACAATTTTTGTTATGTGTGTTTTTTAAGGATGAACGAAGGCAGTATATCGTGAGGATAGTTGATAGTCCTTGACGGATACTACTAACAGACTGATGCTAAACGGCTCACTATACCTGATATCCTACACATAATGCACGCACCAACACATATACATTGTATATTAGGTAACTAATACAGAATAGCGCGGCATATGTGTATGGAGGGGGATATCAGGTATAGTGAGCCGTTTTAGCTCAGTCTGTAGAGTATCTCAAGGAATCAACTATTCTCAACGATATACTGCCTTCGTTCATCCTTAAAAAAAACACACATAACAAAATTGTCACAGCGATAATAATAAAATAATAATAATAATATAATAATAATAATAATAATAATAATAAGAGAAACTGAATCACTAATAATTGCTGCACAAAATAATGCCATATGGACAAACTATATCAAAGCAAAAATTGATAAGACCCAACAAAATAGTAAATGTAGACTATGCGGTGACAGAGATGAAACTGTAAACCATGTACTATGCGAATGTAGCAAACTAGCACAACGGGAGTACAAAACTAGGCACGACTGGGTTGGAAAGGTGATCCACTGGGAATTATGCAAAAAATTGAATTTTGAACATTCTCTGGGACTTTGAGATAAAAACAGATCACCTTATCCCAGCAAGAAGGCCAGACCTAGTGTTGATTAACAAAAAAGAAAGAATTTGTCAACTTTTTTTTGCAGTTCCAGCAGATCACAGGGTGAGCTGAAGGAAAACGAAAAAATGGACAAATATCTGGACCTTGTAAGAGAACTGAAAAAGTTATGGAATATGAAAGTGAAAGTGATACCAATTGTAGTTGGTGCACTTGGAACGGTCCCAAAAAGATTGGAAAAAAGTTTTGGAAAATCTGGAAATCAGAGGGAGAATCGAAACCATCCAGAATACTGCACTGTTGCTATCTGCCAGAATACCCAGAAGAGTCCTGGAGACCTGAGGAGACTTGTTGCCACTCAGACTCCAGTGAAAGGCCATCAGCAAACGCTGATGTGAAAAACTCAAAAAGAGTTGTTAATAATAATAATAATAATAATAATAATAATAATAATAATAATAATAATAATAGGATTTTGCAGTGCCAGCAGATCACAGGGTGAAGTTAAAGGAAAATGAAAAAATGGACAAATATCTGGACCTTGCCAGAGAAGTAAAAAAGTTATGGAATATGAAAGTGAAAGTGATACCAATTGTAGTTGGTGCACTTGGAACAGTCCCAAAAGGATTAGAAAAGGGTTTGGAAAGTTTGGATATCAGAGGAAGGATTGAAACCATTCAGAACACTGCACTGCTGCAATCTGCCAGAATAATTAGAAGAGTCCTGGAGACCTGAGGAGACTTGCTGTCACTCAGACTCCAGTGAAAGGCCATTAGCTAACGCTGATGTGAAAAACTCAAAAGGAGTGAATAATAATAATAATAATAATAATAATAATAATAATAATAATATAATAATAATGTATGAATGCATTTTTAACATGTGAGCAACTGTGTTTTTGGGGTATCACAAAATTGATAGATCCTCTTTTCATCTCAGACTATGAAATGTAAGCAAAGAAACTGCCTTTTGGATTTGTACATATGGCCAAGGAGAGGCTTTCGATATGGGACTACAAATGCAGAATAGCGCGCAAGAGATAATATCATTAGAATCACACTTTACGTGTAAATAGCATTGGATTACAGAAACTCCTCATGTAATCTAAGCCTAACACTAACCCTAACCCTTACATTAATACTAACCATAACCCTTACCCTAACCCTAGCGTTTCAAAGGTTTCGGTTTGTTTGTTTGTTTGTTTGTTGATTTTAACGGCATATCAACACGTCTGGGCTTATGTCATGCCTAACGGTTAGGAAGTAATATATGTTGTGTATTTATATGTATACTTTTTAGTTATAAGTTTTAACAATGTGTTAGCATCATTGGGGATCATGTTGTATGCTATTGATTTGTTTCATGTATATATTCTATGGTATAATTTTATTTCCCTAAAAAAGGACAGAATGTCTTCCATGTTGACATTTTCAAATAGATCTTTCATATTGTTTGCATTAAAATAACAGTTTCTGATGTGAGCAAAAAGGTTTCGGGTATTTCAGTGAAATGTAATGAAAGGTAATGCTTTTTATACGTAATCCAATGATATTATCTCTTGCGCGCTATTCTGCATTAGAACCGAGATGGGATTTGTCGTGTGGCATCTCTCTCAATCGTGTTCTTGTTTTCGGGTGGGACACAGCAAAACACGTAAGGTGAGTTTGAATCACGTGACACTGATCTAGGCTATTTTTGTGGGGGGGGGTCTTTTTGCTCGTTAATCCTACCAACCAAAAGGGGGTGTAGTTTAAATTCCGTAAGGAGCCTTGATGGGTTTGGCCTGGAAGCCGCGTTACTAATTACAGAAATCCGGGTTTATAATCATCATCATCATCAACATGTCGCGACAGCAGCGCGGATATCCATGATAATCTCTCGCCAACCATTCCTATCATTCATTGACCGCGGGAGATCCTCCGCACAGCATGCAGAATCCACACAGAGCTGGTCTATGTAGGTATTTGCTGAAGGGTCTGCAGTAGTATTGTTGCATAGCGCCTTCTTCACTGGCACTAAATAATTATAATGTTGCATACCTCTTTCTTTAATTCTATTTCTTGGCCGTCTTTAGTATTCTGATCGTCTTCTAAGGTCTGGACTTCTCTTGCTATGTTCTTGCTGGCTGGGCGTCCTGGATTCATTTCTTAGTCTTTTTACCAAGACATTCATTAACCACAAGAACATATTAATTATCCAAACTTTTATTTCCTTAACTATACATAATCCTCTAACTAACATAGCGCGCGTGAGTTCCAGTTTTAGGCAGGACCTAAAATGGCCGACTGCTCTGCCTGACGTCTAACTGCAAACTGGCGACCGAACAGATCCCACGTGACTTCACGTATTTTGGCGGGCTTCTGTAATTTTCCATGGAAGGACCCGGCCATGGTATGAAAAAGGTCATCCCCTCAGAAATACAGGGGATTGACTATAATCTTATGCAACCGCGTAGATTATGTAACAGTATGTCCATGTGCCGGTTTCCACAGAAGGACATCCTGTTGAGTTCATCCTTACTTCTCCAGAAGTGTCCGGCATGTTTTACTCGGCGGGTGGTTTGTGTAACAAGGGGCAAGGGGGCCGTATAGCTACTTTCTCGTGAGATGTTGATCTTGAACAAATCGTGGGTTATTAATTCTTCATTTTAACTCTTTACCTACCAAATTTCCCCCACTGCCCTATCAAATTTTCTCGGTATTTTGTACTTGTACGATCGGATATTTCAGAGTTCACTATCTATTCACCTCAGAACTCATACTATTCAAATAAAGTACTATTAGGGTGTTCACGCAGTGATTTTTCAATGTAAACAAGTGATATGTGCGAAAGCCGCGGCTAGTGGCCAACGGTAGGATCGCAGTGGTGGGAAAGCCGCTGTGAGCAGTTTAAAGTACGCTAAGAGTTGATAAGCAGCATGGATCAGAAATTGTAGCGAACAATTCCAAACTGAATCTCGTGGTGAAGTTCCAATTTTGGAACTCTGGGGAAAGTGGAGTACCCCTTCATCAATATTACTTCCAGGCCCACTTTGACTCGAAGTGGTAGTACTTGTTATGGTCCCATCTATTGGTCAAATAGATTTTTAAAAATGAGTTTTAATATCCAACAAAAATGAATAAAACAAAACGTCTTCAGCGCAAAAGAACCCAAGGGTTGACATGCCGTAAAACTAACCAACCAACCAACCAACCCACTATTCTTATAGCTGTTTCGAATAGTTTCCCTTGTTATTCTTAGAGGCAACGTATTTTCAATTTTTCCAACTAGGATTGTGAATTTAAAAAATAACTGCCCCTATAAGTATGAAGGAATACAGCATTAGTTTACAAACATAACCTAATGAACAATATTCTCTTTCTTTTCTGTTTCTGTGACGACACACAGTTGATTGAGCCGGTCCCATCCAACAAATTCACTTGTGGGGAATTCATGGAAAGAGTAACAGAAGAATATGAATTTCACAAGCGGTCCCCAAACCCTGCATGCATATCCCGGTCACGGGAAAGAGATGCCTTTATTTGCCGTAGATTTTCAGCTGGCGCAGTGACAAGTACGACAAAAGCCGTCGATTCCTGACAATGATGTAGACGCCCTTTGGGTTTTAGCCAGGGCCCCTTTGGTCAGGCCGTGGCCTTAATATCACAGGTGACAGACCTGTACACCTTGGGTGACCTTACCAGGAACTTAAGTTTCCAACGGCATAGCTCTGACACTACCAAATTTAGACGACCCTGTCGCGACGTTGAGAAGCTGAGCTTTAGAAATAATGTGATTGGTGACCGTTGAACAAAGAGCTTCCTCTAGCCTTTTACAGGCCTTGTTTTTCGTCCTGCAGAGTGTCTTGCCCCCTCCACATCAGATAAAATCTGTGGAGTTTCCAGTTTGGTCACCGATGATCCGACTATGAAATAGCTCAGTCGGCAGAGTGTTCGGCTAGGGATTACAATGTTTCTGGTTCGATACCGGCCCTCGCCAACTCAGCGTATGAGTAGCACAGGGATATGTGCGGTAAAGTGGGGAGCTGATGGTAGGTGTAGCGCTCCACCTCAGACGCAAAAATAATCTCCTTGGTCTAGCACTAGTGAAAAGGGGATAGACTCCCTCGCTGTCTGGTTGATTAGGCTGCCCCGACGACTTTACTTACTTATCATCACAATGACTGATAATTAGAAAACAAATAGTTCCCAAATTGTTTCCCTATTTTGAGATTTTGTGCAAAGTTTGGAATAAAATTGTTGTTTCTGGTTATCTTCATCACACTTCAACCAACAAACTTGTCTGTGTCAGGTGGTGAGGCTCCGGTTCGGTAATACTGAGGAATGTAGAGATACCCCTTGACCCGGAGGGGTAGTATCTGGTATACATCTATGTATCAAATAGATATGTATGAAACTTTTGATTTTGAAATTTCGGTACAAATCCTAAATAGCGCTCAAGAGATAATATCATTAGAATCGCATTTTACGTATAAATAGTATTAGATTACGGAAACTCCCGAAGTAGCCTAACCCTAACCCTAACCCTAACACTAACCCTAACCTCACCTTTACCTTTACCCTAATCCTAGCATCTCAAAGGTTTCGGGTATTTCCGTGAAAAGTGTTTGATAAGGTGTTTATGCATGTAAAGGAATATTGTTTGTTTTGTTTGTTTGTTTTGTTTTACGGCATATCAACCTCGGTGGGTCATTTAATGCCGATAAAGTTTTGAAATAAATCAATTCTTAAATGGATAATACAATTTTGTTTATCAACTCATGTTTTTCTATTCAACCCATAGATGGGACCCTAACAGGTACTACCACTCCGGGTCAGAGTGAACCAGGGAGCAATGGTGATGAAGGGGTACTCCACATTCCCCAAACCTCCAAAACTGGAAACTCGCCATCAGATAGAGTTTAACGTCATTCCCAGGACATGTAGACCCTCAGTCACCGCCTTCTAGCACCCATATGATAAAGAGGGGCCGGGGCTTGCCATAAGGGCAATAGGGTTGGGAAAATTATATAGGTGCTAGGGCTTGACGTGACCAGCCGATTGATCGGAGGGGGCCTCTCCAACCACCCGTCTAGCCCAAGATAGGGCCAAAGTGGAGTATTGCAAGTCATGAACTGCTCATCCACCTGGGCTCTATCCTTAAGTATTACGGGTCGCCACCCACGGCCAACAGGTGGCCCCATTGGGGTAGTCTTACCCCTCTGCAGAGGTGCAGTCGGTGCATTCTAATGCCCCAACCGACAGGGCGGAAGGAATATTGTGTAGTGGGAGATACTACCAACGACTGAATGTTGTCTTTGTACGTTTTTTTTTTTCGTATTTGGGTGCCAAAACTTGCACTAACATTAAAAGAGTGAAAGGTAACAATTCGGACTTCTTGTAAAGGAATGGCGGTTGAATATCGTTTCCTCTTACAGAAGGAATGCGAGAACAATCCATTTTCCTATTTAGTTTAATGACGAAAAATTCATATCAAAATATTCCTTAGTTCTAGGATTGAGTTATGTTTGAAAAAATCCATTTTAGTTGGTTCTAATTAGTCGTAATTTGCAATTAAGTCAAAAACTGACCCGTCTCTTACTTCACATTCTATGTATATCTTGAGTACCTCGTTGTTATATATGTTGGTTTTTCTGTGAGCGTAAAGAGGGCGATTTAGAGGGTTTGAAATATATTTGTATGTTATGTTTCAGAAGCAACTTGCCCGTAGCTTAAGTTAGGTCAACGTTTCCTTTCTTAGAAATCTTACAAAATGATTTTAATGTTGCTTTTATGGGGGGGGGTCATTCTCCGACCGTATTTACTTTTTTTTTTTTAAATTAATTCACTTTGCAAATTCACTTTTCCCTAATCCCAATTATCTACCCAGTTATATCTTATTATAATGGAGATTGTGTGTTTTTCTGTATGTAACCGAAACTATATTACTACTCAAGTCACAATTCCCTTAATTATTTACGTCAAATTCTCCATGATTTCATTCTTTTAAACCTTCAGTTATTAATAAAAATTGTTTTACATTATTAATACTGTTGACCATATCTACGTACTAATAACATGCAATTGTATTTATATATACAACAGAATAGCGGTTTACAGTTTGAACGAGAAGGCTAATTTGCATATTGATATTTAAAATTTTATTTTAATAAATATGTGCTTGGTATTATTGATTTCTAATTGTTTGGTTTTATCTTAAGAAATATAAACAAAAATCTCGTGGATAAATCTTAAAAGAAATTTATTTACAAGAAGAAATAACTGTAATATTATCTTTTACTTCCTATTTTAACTAAATAGTTAAATTAGGAAAATTTACCAATGAAAGAGGGGAGTAATGGAAAATGATGGAATAGTTAGTTTCAAAGTTGTTCTATTTTTCGATTATACCCCCTCTGTTGTAGATCTTTTTATTTTCATTCTTAGTCAGTTTCATTAGCCTTTCTAATTTAATATGATATTTTATTATATCAAAACTTAAATACTTGCACCCGGAGGGTGCATATATTTGCTAGTAAATATAATAATACAGTCCACTTCACTGAAGTCCTTGGGGTTGGTGCATTATCGGAGGACGAACTATGACTCTCAGTTTCTCTCTGCTGGCTATTTTTACTCGTCCGACTTCTATAGAGTCTGGCGACCAAAGAGCAAGTAATACTTTTGCCGCTAAAGTTTGCGGACCTGTGATTGGTTGATTCAAAGAGATGCTCGTAGACCAAGGACGACAACCCACCTACCTTAGATATATTTTTATACCCAAGCTCAATGGGTGAACCAGTGGGTCACGTTTTGTCTAGTTTTATTACATGAGCAAACTTAATAGAAGGAATACAAGAATGACCATGAGATACAAAGATTACATATAAAGTATATGTTGGGAAATGTTCTAATTGTTGAAAAGTACTGAGCTTATATTGTAAAAGTCTTTAGCGTACATAAGTATAAGATGAACTTGAAGTTTTGAGGAAAGACTTACATATCTAAATAATGTAATGTTCTATGCTGTCGTGGTCAATGTGAAAAGCCCCCGGGAACCAGTCTGTTTGAATCTTAAATATCCGGCCGATTTTCAACGTTAGAAATTCTGACGTTGTTTTGGCTTTGATTGGTTGTATAACAAATAAGGGGCGTTGTATGTTTTTGAACCACAATTTGTACGCTTTCGATGATATTAAGAAAAAAAATAAGTTTTATTTTAAAATTCCTCTTTTAAATTTTAAGTTCAATTTTTTTCAAATTGAAATACAACTTTAAAAATTCTTAATAGCATAAGAATAATGATTTTCTTGTTTCGGCTGCAGCTCTCAAATCTAACTCTAAAGCCAGCATTCTCCTTTTGCTCTCGTGTTCATATTAACCAATCAAAATTCACATTTTCATTAAACCTTTGTTTTACTTTTAGTCGTCATATATCTTTGCTGAGGTGACACCCGCCACAATTACTAAAACATGTCAGCCAATAAGTATTTGAAGTTCAACTGCTTTTTTTTGGGGGGGGGGTGAAGTGTTACATAATTATTAGATTCCTAATATTTATGTACAGTAGTCCAGAAACCAAAATGGCTGTTATAAGTTCAGCCGGCGGCCTTGAAGGATTGAATGACAAGGCTTGACCTCATCCTGATCCTTCCAGTGGATACCGTGAGAATCGGTGGCGAAGACCCTCTTCCGGTTTAGATTAGAGAGAGTTTTAGTCAGATCGGCGAAAACCACGGCGGTGGTAAGTCGTGTTATGCACGCTGCCGACTTAATCTGCGCAGGTAGTCTAGTGGGGATTTCAGAATAAAATATGATCTAAGTTAAATCGAAGTCTTGTGTTATTATCTAAAAACTACCAATGACACAGGGCTTCTGATAAAGAGAAATCCCCAATGGAAGACCAGACACGAAGTCCCCAAGACGAAGTCCAGACGCTGGAAGAAGAATAATAGAAGTAAGAAAGTAAGGAAAGAGAGTATACAACAGAGGCTAAAATGGTTTAGTTGTATATTCAAGACAAAAAACATTTTCGATGTATTACAAACTCTTCTTAAGTTTGTCTAATGTCTCTTTCTATCGTATTCGTCTGTTGCATAACCGTTCTTATATCGGGCGTATCTTACGTATAGTATAGTATTTTGTACAGTATACCTGCATGTCCGTGGTTGTATACATATATACTTATGTTCGTTTATATTTATTTTGTGTATATTCTTCCATAGTTCTGAGTAGATGGCTTCGTCTATCTGTCATCTTCTATCTTGCTATCTGGGCTATCTAGGCTGTTCTGGTCTGGTAGCTGGATCTATCTCTGGATCTGGTCTGGTAGATATTATTCTGAGAAGTTTTCTGTGTCTTGGCCATTTGCTTGTTCTTAGTAAACGAACACAAGTCTTTGTCTTTTTCTTGGAGCTCTTTATTTTTTATAAGATACAGATCAACAAACACGCGTGTGATAATTTAGTTCCAACGGATAGATCGCCATTGCGACCATCCAGTTCAGCGTCCAACTAAAGATCCTAGCTACTTTCACACGGTTCGCTCTGACAAATCAGAAGAGAGGTCAGGCGCAGATGGAAATCTGTCCATCATTTTACCTATCCTTTTTCCATAACCGTTAGTTTTTAATTAAGCTACACTTATCGTACACAATTAATAGGTCACCTATTAATTATGTAACACGTATTCTATGTTCCATCGGATGTCTGTTTTTCCTGTTGTTTTTTTCTCCTCTATTATGGTTCTCTCTCTGGTCCTTGGGGTGTTTCTGTGTGTGGGTTCCTTCTTGCTTGTGTTATTTTCATGATTTTCAGAGACAAACCCAGACATTTTTGTGTTCACTTTTATTGTCCCGATTTCCAGATACATTCTTTGCCGCACGCGCACAGTGGAGACGGTAAAACATATCTGCACAAAATGACCGTCTGGGCTCAACTTCCCTAATTCTAATTCTACTTTCTCAAAGTCGACTGGTCCTCTGACTCTCTAAGTTAACGAGAGCCCCATTCCAAATGAATCTGAGGTGACGCTTTGGCAGTCAAACTCTATGAACTTATTGTGTTTTTTTACTGTTTACCCTTATTTTCAAACTACCCTACACCACTTGCTTAAAAATGATGGGTTCTGCCCATCCATCATGACACCCTGTCAGCTAGGGTGTATAATACGCCGACTGCACCTTTGTAGAGGGTTAAGACCCTCCATAATGGGACCACTTGTTGGCCATGGGCGATGACACGTGATGCTTAAGGACAGAATCCTGGTGGATGAGCAGTCCATGACATGCAACACTCCACTTTGGCCCCAACTCTTTTTATCATGTGCTAGAAGGCAATGGCTGAGAGTCTTAGTGTCATGAGTATGACGTTAAACTGCATTTAGTTGAGTGGTTCCAATTCTGGAGCTCTGGGGAATGTGGAGTACACCTTCATCGCCATTACTCCCAGATCTACTCAAATCCGGAGTGGTAGTACCTATTAGTCTATGGATTAAATAGAAAACAATATGCTTATGAAAATGCCTCTTTAAAAAAAATTGAGTACCCATCAAGAATGAATAAAATATGAGTATAAAAAATAATCTTTGGCATAAAATAACCCAACAAAGTTTGATATGCCGTAAAATCCAACTAACCAACTAACCAACCTATTCATTATATACATTTTTTTCTTTCGGTATTTATTAATTTTATTTCCGAATCTTATTTTTCATTTCAGACACTTATCTCTGCAGAAGAACGGATTTCATATTCCGCTAATACCAGACAAGACTTCATCTCAGTTGACAAGACTTAAAGTGCAAAACTTACAACACAAACATCAACAAAAAAAGATTCACTGCCGTTTGGATTTTTAAAGAATTACTGTGTCGCCTGAAAATTAACCCAATACGATTTTTACATTTTTAAAGAATAAATACGGAATTTATAAAAGAAACAAAAAAGTTATTCTGCCCAACAGCCGACCGGCATTTTCTTGGGCTGATTTTCTGGAGCCGGAAAAATGAATAGTTCAAACGATCAAAAAAAGCAGGCTCATATCAAGCGGCCCCTGAATGCGTTTTTCGTATGGAGCCGACTATTGAGACCCAAACTCTTGGAACAGAACCCTAACATCAGCAACGTCCAGGTCAGTGTCCTTCTCGGAAAAATCTGGAATGAAATGTCCGAAGAACAGAAAAAACCCTACTATGAGGAATCGAAACGGATCAAGCAACAACACCGGGTGGACTACCCCGGATGGCAGTTCCAAAGAAATCCGAACCCACCGGCCAAACACCCCAAAAACAAGAAATACGAGAACCTCATTAAATCGGCAGATATTGGGGATAATATTCTAAGAAATAATCGCGCTTACCAAATTCCTCAAGTGGTTTTCATTCCCAGTGGACAGATGTTTTGGCCGATCGCTCCTAACAGCGTCCCGGATACAAGGGTTTCGTTTTACGCACCGGAAGACATGCCAAACATGATGCAGCCCTGTCCACAACAGCTGTATATGGGTGCTACACCACCTGCACAAGAGACTATTGGATACGACGGATATATTCCAGAATGTTCGATGATACCCACCTACTCATATCCGAATTCTGAAGCCGAATATGCACAACTGAAGCCGGAAGAAGTGATAATTCCACAGGAATGCATGTATAAGTCTGCTCCGTTTGAAGTGACCAGCACACAAGTGAAGTACCTTTCTAACACCGTGGTCCAAGAAAACTCACGTCAAAAGGTCCTCGGAGAGGGGGGCATCAGCTCAACCGTTTCCGAAACTCTTTCGGAGACGTTCGAAATTCTTTACAACAAGAAAACTATCTGTGTGCAGCAACCCGAATCGGAAGCCTATCAAGCGCAACCCCAATCAGCAACGAGCACTTATACGAAAGGCCACCGAAACGCGATCCGGTTGTCATGACGACCCACTTAGATAACGGTAGAGAGATTGTTTCTCTTCCATCTATCCTCTCTAAAACGGAAGGCATGCCGGGAACGCTCCTGCACATACCCGAACAGAATGGAGTCTACTTCGAACGTGATTATGGGATGGATTGCCATGGGAACGATCCTGGCAGATACGAAAATGCACAGTTACCATTATCGCAGCCAACAGATGAAATAATTGAAAGCACTCAGTTTTTAGTCGACGATTCACATCTACATGCACAAATGTGTAATACAAACATGCTTCTTGGATCTGAGGGTTACCAGGGTGCGCCGGTTCCCGAGCGGGCACTCGAAGAGGACCAGTCACTCGCTGTTTTTGATGCTGGTGTCACTGCGGACGGCGACATCGCGGCAAACCAACAATACGATGAACAAGTCCACCGGGCGGCTGAAATGCTACACAACTATAAATCTGATTTTTTCAACGACAATGATTTCGAGTCCCTGGACAGCAACAGAGATTGGTTTGGCGACCTGATGTCGGGTTCCTACCCAGACGACGTCTTCTCCGCGGAAAACACAAATTCAGGAAACGCGGAATCTGTGAATTTGGAAAACTTGTCGGAACTGTCGTGCTTCCAGATGTCGAATGATAGTTCTCTTTTCGACTGCCTCATACCGACCTGCCAATCTTGCGTACAGATTCGATCTCAGATCCATCTCATGGGGGGCGAAAACGGGCAGGGAGATTTGGCTGCTGGAAATGCCCATAACGGATGGACGCTCTGGTATGACGAGGGCGACAGTATCGGCACGGTTCTAAGGAGTGACGCAGACACGGACGCCGTAGAATCGCTGGAAAGTTCGGTCAATAACTTTGGTCACGTGAGCGACGAAAGGGTCTGATATATCAGGTGGTGTGCATCATGCGGCGTGTTCTTACACTTGTTCAATAACGACTCTTTTTTTTAAAAAATTATTTTAATTCTTAAACCAAGTGGAAATAATACGTGTTTCAGGGATCTAAAAAAAATTATATAAAATCACTTTTTTTTTTTTTTTTTAAATATACACAAATTTTAGCAGCTTGTACTAGTTGTAGTTGCTGTTCTTGGACGCGATTGGTAAAATGCATTTGACAAATAATCAGGAACGAATAAGTCGTCTATTTAATTTCAAGTTAATTTACAAATAGAAGTATATACTCGTATAGAAAGGCTTATTCATATTTGGTCAGACGGAAGAATGAATGGAGGAATTAGTTAGAATAGTTTGTTTTTTTAAAGTAGAGAGACTTGGGAGACAAAATTATTGACATTTTAACAGACGTACACATTGGATGATGAACTGGCCGACTTAAAGTTATGAAAGATTTAGCTTGACAGGATGACAAATCAGTCTTAATTCAAAATGGCGGACAAATAGAAAGGAAGGCGGGAATAATGATAAAGATTTTATATTTGCTGATATACATTGTAATAAAAAAAAAGTTGATGAAAACAGACGTTATGGCGCATCTGGTGATTCGCTTTTAAAGCTATCCCAACGAAAAAATGGCCAAAAATAGAAATATGTGTAAACCGTTCATTTTTCTATCCGAACTTCTTTACTTATGTACTTAGTCTTGCAAGTGTACAGCGTGATCCGAAAGTCTTCTCACCCTACACGTTGTGTTTAGAGGTAAAATAATTACATAATGCAATCCGAAATTTTTTTCGTGGGGGTGAGTAAAATAATTACATAACTTATCTATTAAATAATAAAGTAAGCCTAATGAGTCAGAGAATATCTACATTGGTTTCTCCTAACGGATCATCAGGATGATTCTGACTCAGAATTATCCAGATGATCCGTTAGGAGAAACCTAGTTAGATATTCTCTGACTCATTAGGCTTAATTTATTATCATTTATTAGCTTTAATTTTTGTATTGGGCATTTTAGTATATTTAACTTAGGCAACTCTTACAGTATTTTTCTTTTGGCCATTTTAATAGTCTCATCTGATTATTTTCAGGAGGTGCATATTATTTGGTCTTCTCTTTTTTATGATTTTTCTCCAGGCAAAAGTTTGTATTGTATAATTACAAACTATAAAGCCGGAAGTTTTTTTTATACTGTCGGAGTTTAGAAATAAAAATAAAAATGACTTCTATATTATAATATTAAAACAAAAAACAACGAAAGATAAAACAATATGTTGAGGTGACAGGACTTTTGGACCAACCTGTACGTTTGTGCAATTTAATTTATTCTGTAAAAACGCTATTTCTTTTAAAAATATATTTTAAAGATTATTGTTATTAATAATTCTACTTCGACCATTACAATACAATTGTAGTATAAAAACAATATTTCATTTGTATTTTAATGTTTCAACAACTTTTTTTTTAATGTTAACATCTACCACCGAAGAACTATCAACTGTTCCTGCGTTTGTCGACCAGACGAATATCGTTATTATTATTATTATTATTATTATTATATTATTATTATTATTATTATTATTATTATTATTATTATTTAATTTATTTTGACCTTAAAGAAGTTTGATCTAAATCTGCTAAAAAGACATTTAAAAAGACATTTTTATTTTTTTCTATTTTGTTCAGTTTTATCGAAAAAAAACAACAAAACAAAACACAAACAACTTGATGAGGATTTTGAAACGTACATTATAATAAACAAACGCTTTCTAAAATTATTTCATATTATTTTTATTTTTCTAAAAAAATGCATTCTGTTGAATAAGTCTTGTCGGAATAAAATATATTTTATCAAATATTTTGATGACACTTTCCTTCTTTATCCAATAAAAGAATTTTGTTCTTTTATCCTAAAATCAAAGTTTATGGGCGTGAAACATATAACCTATTGAGAACTTTAGAATTATTCAAATTTTCTAATAATCAAAATCCTTTATACATTATAGCTGTGTTTGTGCTATGGACTCGAAGTGTGAAGGTCGTCTTCATAGTTTGTCGGTTTGGAAATCACAGCTGGTTGCTAACAATTTTAGTTGTAATTGAAATAAATCTGGACACTTTGCAGTTTAACTCTTTGCCTACTTTAAACCGCTCATGGCGGCTCTCCCCTCGCTTCGATCCTACTGTAAGCCGCTGGCAATGACTCTCGCACGTGCCACTGGTTTACACTGAAAATCTCTACGTGAACACTCTTGCCATCTTTGCCTACTTTAAACCGCTCACGGCGGCTCTCCCCTCGCTTCGATCCTACTGTAAGCCGCTGGCAATGACTCTCGCACGTGCCACTGGTTTACACTGAAAAATCTCTACGTGAACACTCTTGCCATCTTTGCCTACTTTAAACCGCTCACGGCGGCTCTCCCCCCGTTTCGATCCTACTGTAAGCCGCTGGCAATGACTCTTGCACGTGCCACTGGATTACACTGAAAAATCTCTACGTGAACACCCCTGCCATCTTTGCCTACTTTAAACCGCTCACGGCGGCTCTCCCCTCGCTTCGATCCTACTGTAAGCCGCTGCAATGACTCTCGCACGTGCCACTGGATTACACTGAAAATCTCTACGTGAACACCCCTGCCATCTTTGCCTACTTTAAACCGCTCACGGCGGCTCTCCCACTCGTTTCGATCCTACTGTAAGCCGCTGGCAATGACTCTCGCACGTGCCACTGATTTACACTGAAAAATCTCTACGTGAACACCCCTGCCATCTTTTGTTTTGTCTGGGGTGAATAGACAAGAAACTTTCAAATATCCTATCGTACGGGGGAAAATACCAAGGAAATTTTGTACAACCGTGGAAGAAATTTGGTAGGCAAAGAGTTAAGTCTGTGTGTAGTAAGATATATCCCGTGTGGATAAATATGCAAAATAATTCATGATTAATTGACAAGAACAATATTTATTCACTTCGCAAACTTAATATAGAAGAAAATATAGAAATAACAGAAGATACAAAGACGCTTATGCATAACAGTATAAGGTAAAATGTCCTATTATGTAGAAAGTCTTTTGTGTAGATAAAGTTCTTGAGACTGTTGTTTCAAATAAGAAAGTTTTTAAAAAAATCCTTACGTTAGCATATGTTCTCGTGTGCTGTGCGACACGATGTTGGGGACTCAAAGCCCACCCACCTCCTGTTTTGTGGACAGGGAATGCAACTGGCACGTGTTCTTCTCTCGGGGATAAAAGATAAAAGAGAATTTTGATTTTGTTCGTTTTGTTTTTATAAGGCTGTTTGCCACGACACCAAGCGCCCAACGGGAAAAACACGGGAGGTAACCGTGTAAAGTAAGGAATATAATTCCTACAATGGTAGTTTCTTTCTTTCTTTCTTTCTTTTATTCATTTATTTATTTTTCATTTATATATCTTAAAACTAAGTCAGCAGAGCGTCCAGCTAGGAATCACAAGGTTCCTGGTTCAATACCGACCCTCGCCAACTCAGCGTATGAGTAGCACAGGGAACTTTGCGGTAAAGTGTGGAGCTGATGGTAGGTGTGGCGTTCTACCTCAGACGCTAAAATAATCTCCTTGGTGTAGCGCTAGTGAAAAGGGGATAGACTCCCTCGCTGTGTGGTTCATACCGACACTAGTCCGCCTCGATGTCTTAAAAATATCCACAGTTGTATTGAGCGCAGTTTCAGTGGATATTACTTGTGGCATAAAGTTTGAATTATTCCTTGAAGTAGAAAGATGTAGTATCAGTTTTAATCCTTGTATGTTGATCCTGCTGGTAGGAAATCGATTCGGCAAGTAATTTTAGAACAATTTATCAACGACCTTAAAAATACATGTTTGGCGTTTTTTCATTGGTCAATCCAATTCTTTCTAATTAGTAGAGTCTATAAGTATAAGTGGTGACTTTTCATACATCTTATACCAAAGATAAGTCCAACAATTAGTAACATTAAAAGTATCAATCAAAGTAGAGTGCGGTGGTGTACTGGTTAGAGCCGTAGGAAATGGACTCGTCGACCCGAGTTCAAATCATGAACGAGGCTATTTGCATTTCACATACTGATAATAACTTTGGAAAAGGTATGCATCAAACTGCTCTCCCTCCAGCTATGGGTAAATAGTAGAACAAACTAGGCTCTTTAACCTTGGCTAGGAGAAGGAAAACTTTGAATTCAAACTTGTTAAACTCCGCTTAAGAAATTGATCTTGTGTCGCATCCTGATTGCGCGGAGGGGTTTGGTAAATATATATATAAGGACGAATACAGACGCCGCAGGGCAACTTTTGGTATTACCCACATGTATGTATTTACCCAACCCCTCCGCTACAGACAGGATGTGATATAAGATCAGTTTCTTTTTAAGAAACTGGTTTGTATTCCGAATCTTCCTTCTAGATGTGTTGCCTAATCAAAAATAAGGAACCCACATTTCCTGACTATTTAGCCAAAGCTGGAAGAAAAAGTATCGAATTTTATGCGATACATGCGTTGTAAGTGCCTTCAAGTAAAAATTTAATATATACTTTATCAGCAACGTTTCTAAATAAACAAACATCCAAAAATCTTATTCACTTCGCCGAAGGGCATTCGGGCTGTTTGTTGTTATTATTCTCTCAATAGCGCCCCCTTACCTATTATGGTAGAGGCGCGTAGTATCGCTTGACAAGCTTAATTCCGCTAGGATGGTCAGCTGTGTACTGTGGCCGAGGCGATAAAAGTGTTTCACTAGTGTTTCACTGCGTCTGCTGAAGTCCCGGTTTCGATTTCTGTCGGAAAATCGTTAGTATATACCGCTGATGAGACTTAATAAAGTCGAAACAGTCTGTACGGTATTCTACACATCGAGCCATCCTTTACTGGGATTACACTTGTCTAGTTTATTTTCTATAAGAAAAAGTATCGAATTTTATGCGATACATGCGTTGTAAGTGCCTTCAAGTAAAAATTTAATATATAATATATATATATATATATATATATATATATATATAAAGATAAATCTAATGAGTCAGACGAACCTACTATTAGTTTCGCTTAATGCTCTTCAGGGCTAAGATCTAACTACAGAGACAAGGAGCAGACGAATTAAATAGTACTAACCACAGTAGTTATTTAAATTAGCTGAACCAGACGGACCAATAAATTATATATATATATATATATATATATATATATATGTATGCGAACAAGACACGAGTTTTTGAGGAGTCGTGTGAGTTTACAACACTTGCTAGATCACCGAAATTAAACAGCGATGAGCCTGTTCGATACTTAATTGGGTGACCACTTCATTAACAGCAAGTACTATAAACAACCTGATAACTGATGAATTATAAAATTCATTCATTGACAACCCCCCCCCCAAAAAAAAAACACTGAAAATTTCATCAAAATCGGATAATTCGCTAATTTTTGTTAATTTTTTTTTTTTTCAATCGGGGGTGTTAAATTCGTTTTGTAAAACACGGATTTTTCGACAAATTTGGCAGTGCCATATATTAATACTGGTGTTCCGTAATATTCCGTCCGTTATCATCTTGCAACACCCTCTGATTAAAAATGAGACCGTCCAAATCGTTCAACATGAAATGCAAAAATGTAAATACTGATTATCTGGTGTTGCTTATCTGCCGAATTCTTATTTCTTATGAGTGTCGTCATCTCAGCCATTATTATAAAGAAAGGACATGCTACACAGAAAAAAATATAAGAAAAGAAAGAAAGAAAGAAAGAAAGAAGGGAAGAAGGGAAGAAAGAAAGAAAGAGAGTATAAGAAAGATAGAGGGAGGGGTGAGAACGCAAAAACAATAACGCTAATCTGTTTCAATCGATGATGAAAAGAAGGAAAGTAAGAAAAAAGTAGTGTGTGTGTGTGTGAGAGAGAGAGAGTGAGAGAGAGAGAGTTAAATCAAGATGTTTTATACTTTTTACATATTGAACTATTTAGCAATAGCACTTAAGTAAACATATCAAACGTCATAATAATTAAATTATCATACTGTGGTATATCCACTGGTCCTACTAATTATCGTGACGCATGCCAAACTCCGGGTAGAAAGGAAGGTAGTTACTACATTACATACTGTTCTAATATAGATGAATGTAAGCATCTTTTTTAATTTACGGGCATGATGTGATACGAAGTCACAAGAATGATGTATCCAGCGAGGATCGAACGTGCTATTCAGTAATGATGAAACTGCGAGACAAGCTTGCTAACCATTACACCACGATGACACACCCTAATATGTGAAAGAATGCATAATTGTTCTTTGTAAACATGGGAATTAAATATGAACTAAGGGAGACAACTACAATTATCTAAAAAAAAAAGGTTTTTACAGTTATCTTTCATAGATTTCAATTTTTACGCAATGTTTGCCGATAACCCCGAGGCGTCCTATCGTGGTGTAATAGTTAACAAGTTAGTCTCGCGAATCCATTATTACTGAAATAGTAAATTCGATCCTTTTTGGATGCCCAGTAAAAAAAAAAATCCCCTCGTAAAAAGGACCTTATGTAAATCTGGCCTGGTGGGAGATTAGAAAAATATTTGGTTATTATGTTAAACTCTAAATGAATTTTATCTGTTAATTAATCTACCCATTATTTTTCCATTAAAATTACCCTAAACCCTAACCCTAACCCTAACCCCTAACCCTAACCCCGTCTTCTTTCATTTCTTTAATGGGAAAATAATGGGTAGATTAATTAACAGATAAAATTCATTCAGAGTGGATCCCCTTTTTTTTAGATTGGAGTTATAGGAAATAACCAAATATTTTTGTTAGCCTATAAACTGATTGTCATTTACTAAACTTAGCTTAGGTTGAAACAAGGCCAGAGACATGAGACACCCAGTGAGAAACAAACTCACTAGTAATAGTCTGATAGTCTAGTTCACTACACACTGTGGGTTGATGACCAGATATTTTTTAGAGATGTATCTAATTTTTTTATATTTATACTTTTAATTATATCTTTATATGTTTAACCTTTTTCCATTTATATTTAATAGCAGGACCTGTGGATATACCACAGTATAATAATTTAATTATTATAACGTTTGATATGTTTACTTAAGGGCTATTGCTAAATAGTTCAATATGTAAAAAGTATAGTAATCTTGATTTAACTCTCTCTCTCTCTCTCTCTCTCTCTCTCTCTCTCTCTCTCTCTCTCTCTCTCTCTCTCTCTCTCCTTCTTTTCATCCTTTTATAATGTTCGATTTAAACAGATTAGCGTTATCGCTTCCACGCGCTCACTCCCTTTTTCTATTTTACCCTGCTCTCTTTTTTTTCTTTCTTATGTATTTTCTGTATAGCGTGTCCTTTTCTTCCCTTTCTTTATAATAAAAACGGAAAATTTCATTATTCAGCTGAAGTGACGACACTCATAAGAAAAAAAGAATTCGGCGGATAGGCGACACCAGATAATCAGGATTTACATTTATGCATTTCATTTTGGATGATTTGGACGGTCCCATTTTTAACCATAGGGTATTGCAAGATGATTACGGTCGTACAATTAAGAAACACGAGTATTAATATATAGATAAAGATAAATATCCTTTTGAAAGCAAATAGAAAGTCATTTAGACAAGAAAAGTCTTTTGTCTTTTAAAAGATAATTTCCAGATTCTTTTATGTCTTAACATGATAAAACACGATAAAAAGATAATTTCTCAGGTCTTTTTTGTTTATCTTAACTCGATAGAAGTTCTAAATATGCATTAAACTGCACAATAAAGTATACTATTTCTTTGTCAATTTTTAGTTTTTGTTTTTACTTTAAATTATACTGTAGACTTTTCGTTCTTATCAATATATATATATATATATATATATATATATATATATATATATATATTGTAAACAAGGTATGTTTGGAATAGCTTTTTTGCCGACAATTTTTTATGTGTGTGTGTGTGTGTGTCCATTATATCTGATGAGTCGCTCTCTCTCTCTCTCTCTCTCTCTCTATATATATATATATATATATATATATATATATATATATATATATATACATATATATGTGTGTGTGTGTGTGTCCATTATATCTGATGAGTCGCTCTCTCTCTCTCTATAATATATATATATATATATATATAATATCTGTGTGTGTGTGTGTGTGTTCGTTATATCTGATGAGTCTCTCTCTCTATGTGTGTGTGTGTGTGTGTGTGTGTGTGTGTGTGTGTGCGTGTTATATCTATATTATATATTTGGGCAAATAATATCTGGTTGTTTTAGAAGCATGCTAAAAAAATGAAGATCAGAAACAAAATGATGAATATTGTGTTCTAAATCTTATCCCACTTTATTAAAGGTTTGTGATAGACTGACTTTTATTTCCTTGTCTGTGGTCTTTTTTTTGGGGGGGGGTAAGGTGGTGTTCTATCTAGCCTGATGGTTAATTGGCTGTCTTTGATATTGTTCTCTGTACTGTCCCCCGTTTCTGTGGATTCTACTCTGAGTTGGGAGTGGCTGGAATGGGAAGTGAGGGTTTTAATATGACTGTAGGTTAGTAGTTGGCTGCTTTTGTGTGGTAGAGATATGTTGGAAGTATTTGTATGCATTTAAATTACCTAGATCTGAGTTTAAACTTTGTTTGTGTAAACTAACATGTACTATCCATTTTGTTTCTTTTTGTTTGCGCTTTTCAGTTGATGGAAAATTGTGATTTATCAGGATGCATATATATATTTAATGAACACCGACATTAGTAGGAATAATGTGTTAGCAGGGACTCATTAGCCTTGGTCGGCAAACCAAGGGAAAGTCCTATACAAAACCTCCGCTGACTGGCGGATTTACCTCATCCCAAGGAAAGGCTAGGGGAGTAAACCCCGAAAATAAATCAGGAGTCAGAGTCCCTAAAGTGGTGTGATGCTGAAATCCAATGCTACCCAGCAACCCCTCGACATTATCGTTGCCAAACTGTATTGGTTCATTACCTTTCCTTTGTATCACAGCGGCAGTGTGGAGAGGGGGGATTTGCTGCTTGGATAACAGCTCTTACTCCATATGAACCCGCCCAGGCTACGTAGTTCCGAAAAAAAATGGACACTACTCTATCGTCTCTTGTAGATGGAAGGATATCAACAATATATATATTTCCAGATATTTTTCTGAATGCTAAAATACTCGTCGTCAAACAGGCTCACACCAAATCAGATAATACCTAAACATTCATCGGTCACAACCAATCAGCTATTTCAGATATTTTCATTTTAGTTCGGACATGATCACGACCATCGAGTTCATTAATTTTGAAAAATATCTAGAGTTAAGCCCCTTTAATTATCAGCTGTTTTGTCTAGACAACATTTCAGAAGATTCTTTTTTTTTTTTCCAGATTGAATAAGAAAAATACGTTTATGAAAAAATATCTGTTTGAATAATTGAATTAAATGTATTTAAAAGTAAATAAAAGATATATGGATAAATTATTTTTATTAGAATTATTAAGAAATGAAATCTATATCTATATCTTAAATAAATATCCAATTATAATGATTTTATTTGTTTATTATTATTATTATTATTATTATTATTATTATTATTATTATTATTATTTTCTCCTTCTTTTGAGTTTTCACATCAACATTAGCTGACGGTCTTTCAATGGAGTCTGAGTGACAGCAAGTCTCCTCAGGTCTCCAGGACTCTTCTGAGTTTTCTGGCAGATTGCAGCAGTGCAGTTTTCTGAATGGTTTCAACCCTTCCTCTGATTTCCAAACTTTCCAGACCCTTTTCCAATCCTTTTGGGACTGTTCCAAGTGCACCAACTACAATTGGTATCACTTTGACTTTCACATTCCATAACTTTTTCAGTTCTCTGGCAAGGTCCAGATATTTGTCCATTTTTTCATTTTCCTTTAGTTTCACCCTGTGATCTGCTGGCACTGCAAAATCCACCAGTTGACAAGTTCTTTCTTTTTTGTTTATCAACACGAGGTCTGGTCTTCTTGCTGGGATAAGGTGATCCGTTTTTATTTCAAAGTCCCAGAGAATTTTATGCGTTTCGTTCTCAAGAACAGATTCTGGTTTATGCATATACCATTTTGTTGTATGGTCAAAATTTAATTTTTGCATAATTCCCAGTGGATCACCTTCCCAACCCAGTCGTGTCTAGTTTTGTATTCTCGTTGTGCTAGTTTGCTACATTCGCAGAGTATATGGTTAACAGTCTCATCTCTATTCCCGCAAAGTCTACATTTACTATTTTGTTGGGTCCTATCAATTTTCGCTTTGATGTAGTTTGTCCTTATGGCATTATTTTATGCAGCAATTATAAGTGATTCAGTTTCTCTTTTGAGGTTTCCTTTTCTTAACCATGTCCAAGTCTTTTCATGTGCAACCTCTTCAATTTGTCGTATGAAGCGTCCATATAATTGTTTTTCTTCCCATTTTTGTTTTCTAGTCTTTGTTATTTTTCTGATTGTCCATCTGTCGCTTCTACTATTGTTGACCGCCATAAGTAGTTTGTCTTTGCTTTTTCTTGTGTAATCTTCAAGTTGTTGGATTGTGGTTTCTACGCATTCCTCTATGTTGGCAAGACCTTCTCCCCCTTCCTTTCTTGACACATATAATCTATCTCTATCATCTCTAGGGTGGAGAGCCTTGTGCATGGTCATTAATTTTCTCGTCCTTTGGTCAATCTGTCTGAGTTCTTCCTTTGTCACTCCATTCGAGTTTTTGACCCCTGCCGTAACCGGTGGTTCACTGGAGGCTGAGTGACAGCAAGTCTCCTCAGGTCACCAGGACTCTTCTGAGTATTCCAACCGATCTCAATAATGCTGTAGTCTGGATGGTCTCGATCCTTCCTCTGATTTCAAGACTCTTTTTCCACACCCCTGGGGATTGATCCGAGGGCCCCAATTACAATTGGTACGATCTTCACCCTTATGTTACACAGTTTTCTCAGTTCTCTGGCAAGGTCTAAGTATTTGTCGACCTTTTCGCTCTCTTTCATTTTCACTCTGTGATCGGTCGAGACGGCATAATCCACGAGGTGACAAGTCTCCCTCTTCTTGTCAACCAAAACTAGGTCTGGTCTTCTAGCCGGGATTAGGTGATCCGTCTGTACCTAAAAGTCCCAGAGAATGTTGTATGTCTCATTCTCCAGAACAGATTCAGGATTGTGTATATACCATTTAGTTGAATGGTGAAAATTGAATTTCTTGCACAGTTCCCAGTGAATCACCTTTCCCACCCAGTCGTGTCTAATCTTGTACTCTCTTTGTGCGAGTTTACTGCAGTCGCTCATGTGATGGACAGTTTCGTCTTGTAATGATTAATAAAATGCGGTTGTTTTAAAAAAGAAAAAAATGCAATAACGGAACCAACAGACGCTGAATTCAAAAATAGAACGCCAAAAAGAAGAAGCGGGAATTCAGAAGTGTTTGAGGATGACAAGCAAGTAGTCGTCACGCAAACAAGTCAGCTCCATTATCGGAAAATGAAAGAAGATAAAACAAGAACATATTAAAAAAGGACTTTGCCCGGTATGCTGTTCTACATTTTTGTAATTTTATTTAATACAGGTTGTTTATTTTAAATACGACTTCATTATTTTTCCATTGTGTTGAATCATGTTTGAAGTTAGTAAGACGTGTACAACATATATATAAAATATATATAACACACGACTTACTACAGTCTCTTTCCCTTTTCTTATAAAATAACTGATGCATTATAAAATCCATTCCTTGATAAATCAACACTGAAAATTTCATTGAAATCGGATAATTCTCTGATTTTTGGAAAAAAGAATTTCAATCGAGGGTGGGGAGGTACATTTATTTTGTAAAATTCGGATTTTACGTAATCTTTGTCAACGTTTCCGTTCATGTATACGATATATTTGAGCAAAATTTAAAATAGTTTAAAATGTATAAAAAATAAATTACGTGAGTAATATAATTTTTTTTTTCTGGTGCTCATTATGTTACTACTTTTCGACTTGGACAAAAATTTGACCTTAAGTAATCGATTTAATTAATTCTAATTTGTTTTTAGAATAATTCAAGTAACTTTCAGCCTAGACGGCACAGCATAAATTTTCGCAATTTCTTTCAGCTGTGGAAATGCCGACAAATACAGTATTGTTCAATTGTTTGTTTTTTTGTTTGTTTTTTTTTGGGGGGGGGGTGTAAGTAAGTATTATTGTAAATGTGATTTTTTTCTAATGTGAAAAATATGCAAATCGTGTAAAAACTCAAGACCGCCTTCGGTATTTGCATATTAGTCGAACCAAAAAGTGATATAATTTAAATAAGAATAACGGTTATGACAAAGCAAAAAAACCTGTTTTCGTTACTTGCTTGCTCTCTCTCCCTCTCTGTCTATCTGTCTGTCTCTGTCTCTCTCTCTATCTATCTATCTATCTATGATCTTAAATTAAAGTTATGGAATCATAAACACTGACAGCAGCATTTTTTTCTTAAAAAAAGAAAAATAACCTACATCATCGTAATTAATAACTTTTTTTTCTTTAGCTTTTTTAAATTTTTAAATTTTTATTTTCATTTCAAATTAGACAATTTATTAGTTGGTTACTCAGATCGAGTTCTGCATCTCTAATTCTCATGTTAAGTTTTTTTTATGGCATGCTTGATTTTAAAAAAAAAAGGATAAAAACATAACCTATTTTTCTAAAAACATGTGATATAATCATAACAAGCCACCGGAAGTTAGGTTATGCGCATGCGTTAAATTTGATATTCTGTTTTGCTGTCTGTAAAACCAAAACTTTTACTTCAATTGGATTGTGAAAAGCAAGTATTTGTATATTTCCCGTCTCTCTTGATTATTCTAAGAATCTTACCTTTTTTTTTTTTTTTGCAAAACTTTTGCTTTTGATGTTTTGTTAATTTAATTATATTGTCTTGTCAGAAAATCTTTAAAAAAATCATTAATTATATTATTTATAGCTTTTTAAAAAGTCCCCAGAAAAACATAAGGTGCAAAATAAATTATTTGGGTGGGTAAGAAATAATTTTTTTAAAAAGAATTTAATTCATATGCTTTTATTTCGTTTTAGTTTCTATGATATCGAAACAAGAAAAATGTTTTGCTCTTGTTAAATATTATATTTAACATTTATATTTAAAATATAAGTTGTTTTTGTTGTTGTTTTTAAATACTATGTGTTGGGTTTGGACTATGATGTCTCGTAAAAAAATAAATATTTTGATATTTAAAACTAAAATATTATCCGCATTTTTCCACTAATTTGTTTCATTTTATATTCTTTCTTAGGTCGAAAGAATCGGAGCACACGTCAACAACAACAACAACAACAAAAAGATCATCTGAAAAAGAACTATCAAGATACGTTTTTCAAACCCAAGGCCAATTTTAACCAAAAAAAAAAAAAAAAAAGTATTTCAGATTTAAATTCCAAACCACTGAATTAACAATATAATTAAAAAAATATATATTGGATTTCATTGATAGCAGTTAAAATAAACAAAAATCCACCAAAAGTTGTTTTTCTTTTTATAAAAACCTAAAACTGAGAGACACGTGGAATTTGAAAATTCTTTCAGCAACATGTTGATGTCACATAATTATAATCTTTTTATGTTTTATTCCGTCCTACTGTCATTCCTGGCTGTAGTATCCATCCTCGGTCCTTTTCTACTTATTATCCTTGTTATTTCTTGCCTTGCCCTACTATCGTATTTCCGTGTGGCCCCTGTACCCGAAGAAGCCGCCAATGCCGCACTTGGTGACAATAACGAACCTCTCATAATTGCTCACAGAGGAGCGGCCCTCGATGCCCCTGAAAATACCATTGAAGCCTTTCAGTTGGTAAGTAGAAACCTTTGACATTATTAAAAAAACAAACAATTTGGTTATCTTCAAGACACGCACTCCTTAGTAAATTATTTTGGGCATTTTTCGATAATTATGTCTCAATGTAACTTTTTTTTTTTTTTTTTTTTTTTTAATAATGAAATTTGAACCTTTTTTTAAACAATGAATTGAAAACAAATCCAAAATTATTTAAGTAATTCAGTAGAAAAACAAAAGCTTATTTTCCCGGAAAAAAAGTTTCTGGTATACATTGTACGATGTCTCTAATTGTATATAATATACCCAAACTATTCTGAGCCTGATGAAAAACTAGTTATCAAAACTGTGTTTTATTTATTTAGATATTTTTCTTTCTTTCTTTTTATTTAAATTGAGGGGGGGGGCAGCGGAGGTCCCAAGCTCCGGCGGAAAGTCCCTGTAGCGTAGTGGTTAACGTGTTGGACTGCGACATCGTAGTAAGTGAGTTCGAACTCGAGTCGCGCTATTACTTTCATTTTCGGTAATTTTAGTGACCAACATTACTTTCACTTTCGGACTAGTTCGAAAGTGAAAGTAATATTGGTCACTAATACACAGTACCTTGGGAAAGGTATGAACTCCCTTATCCCCCCTCCCAGCTATGGGTTAAATAGTACTGTTACTTTTCTTCTGCAAGTATGGCTTTGAAATTAAATAACCCACGGAGGTTGATATGACATTAATAAACAGAGAAACTAAACAAAACCAAAGTCTGGCTATGTCTCGTTTCTATGACTAGATGACGGGGAAAATTATTAAAATATGAGTCAAGGTAAAAAGTTCAAGGGAGGTAATTTGGTGTTTACACTTTATAATATAATTTGTTTCAGACACTAAAACGACAACAACCAATTTTAATTTCAACAGTAATCACTCCGTTTGTTTTGTTTTTTTTTTTTTTAATATTATGAGGTAATAAATTTAATCACTCAAAATTACATTAGCATAAAAGAAAGGAAAAGTTGGTAATCTCTTAGTTTGCGGGTGCTGTAAACATAAGTAAAAATTTACATTCCGTATAAATTTTCGACTTTTTTTTCTTTTGTTTAATGTTTATATATATATTTACAATGCCCCGTCACACTCTATGGATGAAATAGAAATAAGTGAGACAACATAAATACTTGTGCCTTTTTTTTTTTTTTTTTTTTTTTCAGTTGAATTTTTAAAATATTTAGATAAATAAACTAACAAAACATTAAACAAGAAATCATTTTTACAAAAAACAAAAAGATCGAATAAGTTTAAATTATACTAAAAAGAGGTGACATTTATTTTAAATTAAAAAAAAGATCTCTAAATGTAACATTTAGATATTTTTTTAATTTAAAATGTTTATTGGTGCTTTATCTAAAGCCTCTAAAACCAATCTCCAAACCAGATATATTTATTTATATTTGTAAAAGATATTAAATACTATCATCAATAATCCTTAATCTTATTGTCAATAATAGTCAACCTCACATACATAGAAAACAATTAGCACATATATGATGAAAAGGGTTGGGTCTTGGCATAAAGGCAATAAGGTTGGGACAATCATATATATATTTACCAACCGCTCCTCGCAAGCAGGATGCGGCACAAGGTCAATTTCTTAACCGGAGTTTAACAGGTTTGAATTCAGAGTTTTCCTTCTCCTAGACAGGTTGCCTTACCAAGGTTGAAGTGCCCAGTCTGCCCTACTATTTACCCATAGCTGGAGGGAATATAGCTGGATTCATACCTTTCCCAAGGCTATTAGCGCTATATGAAATGCAAGCAGTTTCTTCTAGGATTTGAACTCTGGTCGACGAGTCAATTTCCTACGGCTCTAACCATAATGCTACACACCTCATGATTGTTTGGACAATCGTATAGGTGCTAGGGCTTGACATGACCGCCCATCTAGCCTAAATAAGGACCAATATGAAGTGTTGCATGTCATTGTCATGGACTGCTCAGCCACCTGGGTTCCATCTTTAAGCATCACGAATCACTACCCACGGCCAATAGGTGGCCCCATTGAGGAGGGAGGTACCCCTCTGCAGAGGTGCAGTTAGTTCTAAAACCCCATCCAACAGGGCTAGCCCAAGGAAGGCAGACCATGCAGTGCCAATCTGCTTATCAGTATGAGAAGTAACATTTACACTGTCATCTGGTGTGTGTGTGTGTGTGTGTGTGTGATGCTTACGTGTTGTTTGCGATATTAATTCAAGAAGATTTAAATCAGTGAATGTGATAAATTGTAGATAATTTATGATTTTATATCTTATATTATTTAGAATAACCCACAGTTTCTACAGGTGCAGATACTACGCTCTGATCCTATGCAAAGATGTAAGGAAGAAACACTTTTATCCAACTACACTTATTGATTTTAAAATTGCTCTCCCCGAATAAATAATTCCATAATTTCTCAGGGGGATTTTCTATTAGTATTGATATAACTTGTACACAGTTTTCTCTTCCCTATTTTACTTTGATATTTCATCATCATCATCATCATGTCGCGCATGCAGCACGGGTATCCATGACAATCTCTCGCCAATCTTCCCTATCATTCATTGCACCTGCGGAGCAGCCAGCATCTTCACATAGCTGGTCAATGTAGGTCCTTGCTGGGCACCCCCACACTTGCATGTCTATGTGTTGGCTTCCACAGGAGAATGTTGCTTATGAGTTCATCCTTGCTTCTCCAGCAGTGTCCTGCATGCCTTGTCCGTCTCACTCGGATAGTTTGTGAGATGGGGGGCAGGTGACCGCAGCTGTTTCCTTATGGGGTGCTATTTCCACGACTTGTTCCAGACTGCACGCAGCATTCTTGTGTAGCTCCCATCTTTGATATTTAATAAATCTTTATTTCAGACATTTTATTGAAATAATAATGATGGGTCACATTATCCTAGCCAGGAGATAAGACCTAGTATTGATTAACAAAAAAAAAGAGAACTTGTTAACTGGTAGACTTTGCAGTTCCAGCAGATCACAGGTGAAGATGAGGGAAAATGAAAAGAGACACAAATACATGGACCTTGCCAGAGAATTGAAAAAGTTGTGGAATATGAGGGTGAAAGTGATACCAGTTGTAGTTGGTGCACTTGGAACGGTCCCAAAAAGCTTGGGAAAAAGACTGGAGGAACTGGAAATCAGAGAAGAATTTAGACCATCCAGGCCACTGCATTGTTGCAATCGGCTAGAATACTCAGAAGAATCCTGGAGACTTGGGGAGACTTGTTGTCACTTAGACTCAAGTGAAAGACCATCAGTTAATGCTGGTATAAAAAAATCTATAATAATAATAATAATAATGAAATGATTGCATAGCATTACAGTGTTTAGGTACACTACACTACATCAAAGGAGCAGGTATAGTACACATAATAATGTTAGGAAAATGAAGTGTATACTCATTATATATACTAGCAAATATATGCACCCTCCGGGTGCAAGTATTTAGGTTTTTATGTAATAAAATATTGTATCAAATTATAAACTATTTAGAAAATGATAAACTGAGGGGGTATAACCGAAAAATAGAACAGCTTTAAATCTAACTCTTCCATTATTTTTCATCACACCCGTCTTTCATTTTTCCTAATTTATCTATTTAGTTAGATTATGAAGTATTTAATAAAATTACAGTTCTTTCGTCTTGTTTATGGATTTCTTTTAATATTTTTCCCCGAGATTTTTGCTCAGATTCGTTAAGAGAAAATCAAACAATTAGAAATCAATAATATTAAGCATATATTTATTAAAATGAAATTCTTAATATCAATATGCAAATTAGCCTTCTCGTTCACACTGTAAACCGCTATTTTGTTGAATATATAAATATACTTGCATGTAATTAGTATGTATATTAATCCACAGTATTAAGAAGATATAACAATTTTTCTCAATAATTGAGGTTTAAACAAAAATAAATCCAAGGTGAATGTGACGTAAATAACTAAGGGAATTGTGACTTGAGTAGTGATTTAGTTTCGGTTACAAATAGACAAACACACAATCTCCATTATAATAAGATGTGTATGGAAGGGAGATATCATGTATAGTGTTGGGGAATTACAGGAAGCATGGAGGTTTTGAAAGATGCCATGTCTCAATACCTAACAACTGATGCAGGTAGTTTGTTCCATGCTTTAGTAACTCTGAGCGTGAAAAAATGTTTTCCGAAAGTTAAAGGAACTGTGCTGTTTTTTTGACTTTGTTTACCAAGTCAGTTGCCAGATGTCGGAGTTTCAATGTACCCATGCCCAGGGCAGCAAGGGGTAGAAAATTTTGAATTAAGAAATCATGGCCTCTGTGCTTCTCCTAGAAACAAGTGCAAACAATTCCTCAAAAGTTAAAAGAAAACTGGAAATTATCATCAAAAAGAACGTTGTAGCCACAAAAGAAAAAAACCCTGCATTCGATTTCATGAGGTACCAGTCTGACAAAAATATAAATATATATATTTACCAAAACCCTCCACACAAGCAGGATGTGACACAAAATCAATTTCTTAAGCGGAGTTCAACAGGTTATTATTCAGGGTTTTCATTCTCCTAGACAGATTACCCAGCAACTCATGTGACACTACCACTGTTAAGCTACATTGGTTTCTTACCTTTCCTTTGGATCACATCGGCAGTGTGGTGAGGGGGGGATTTGCTGCTTGGGCAACAGCTCATCCTCCATATCAAGCCACCCAGGCTCCATAGTTTCACATAAAAAAATAGGACATTACTCCATCTCTTGTAGACGAAGGGTTGCCAACAACAAGTAAAACTGAAGCTGATAGAGTGGCCTATTGTTAGTATCAGTTGGACAGCGAGGGAGTCTACCCTCTTTTTGCTAACACTAGATTAGGGAGATTGTTTTTGCTGAGATGGAGTGCCACACCTACCTCACTTTACCGCACAGATCAGATTACTTAATCTGTGCTACTCATGCGCTGAGTGGGCAGGGATCATTATTGAACCAGGAACCTTGCAATTCTTAGGCAGGTGCTCTACCGAATGAGATTTAAGTTTCCAAATTTATCACACCAAAGAAAAATGTTATTTATGAAAAAAATAAACATTAAAACATATCACGGCACATAATTCATTAGATTCCATTTTATTATGTTTTTTATACAATACAGTGCATTTTTTCTTATTTAAAAATGTAACAAAAAAAAAATAGGGTGTTTGGAAGGGGATGGGGTGTAATACATTAAAATTGTATTTTAGCTCATTTCAATGGGGAAAATTGTTTTGATAAACAAGTAAATTGAGTTACAAGTGGAACGAATTAAACTCGTAAGTCAACGTACCACTGTACTTACTTGATATCTGGAAATTACATTCAGATAAAAAATAACTGTTGCTCAAACAAAGCATGATTTAAAGGGGCAGAGCTGGGATTTAAGTTTCCATATTTATCACACCAAAGAAAAATGTTATTTATGAAAAAAATAAACATTAAAACATATCACCGCACATAATTCATTAGATTCCATTTTATTATGTTTTTTATACAATACAGTGCATTTTTTCTTATTTAAAAATGTAACAAAAAATTTAGGGTGTTTGGAAGGGGAGGGGGTGTTATACATTAAAATTGTATTTTAGCTTATTTCAATGGGGAAAATTATTTTGATAAACAAGTGATATATCCAGGTTAAGGGATATATTCTTGAAGTTGGTAGTTGGTATATTATCGCAGTAGTAATTGGTACATCGAATAGTAATCCGTCTCCGAGTAGTCGTGGTGTCGTCTAGCGAGTAAGTTAGCTTGTAGGCATGAGGTCGTAGGCTATCAAGTAAGTGTAGGTCGTAGGTCCAACACAGTGTCAACTATTTATACATGACACTGTCTAATCAGATTATAGTGAGGGGGTACCAAGGTATTTACATATTCATTATATCAACAAGTAAATTGAGTTACAAGTGGAACGAATTAAACTCGTAAGTCAACGTACCACTGTACTTACATGATATCTGGAAATTACATTCAGATAAAAAAATAACTGTTGCTCAAACAAAGCATGATTTAAAGGGGCAGGGCTGGGTTAATTGCCCAGTGCCTGAGGCAACTCAAAAGAGGAGTTCTGAAGGGATACATGCAATTTTTTATGCACTAACCACACATGATCTTTAGTTTGTGCGTGGTTCCCCACTATAATGATCCTTGTGTTCAACTGGCATGGTGGGATACCAGTAAATACTTTTTTTTTTTTTTTTTTTTTTTTTTTTTTCCAAAAATAGCATGGGAGCCTCGCCATGGATCACTGGTTATCAAACTAGCCTAGAAAATCCTTGTTAATATTATTGTAACCTCTTCTGTATTAAAGCAAGTGGAAATTTGTGACTGTATATTTCATCATGACTTGCACAGTTTCACCTGCTTAACAACTCAACCGCACGTTGTTTTATTGTTAAGTAAAGATAGTGAGTTATAGTTTTTTTAGTCAGAACCAACAAGCAATGAGCCCCTCTCCGATCAATCGGCTGGTCACATCAAGCCCTAGTACCTATATGATTTTCCCAACCCTATTGCCCTTATGTCAAGCCCCAACCCCTTTTTATCATATGGGTGCTAGAAGGCGGTGGCTGCGGGTCTACATGTCCTGGGAATGACTTTAAACTCTATCTGATGGTGAGGTTCCAGTTTTAGAGGTTTGGGGAATGTAGAGCACCCCTTTATCACCATTGCTCCCTGGTCTACTCTAACCCGGAGTGGTAGTACCTGTTAGGGTTCCATCTATGGGTTAAATAGAAAAACATGAGTTTATAAACAAAATTGTATTATCCATTAAGAATTGATTTATTTCAAAACTTTATCGGCATTAAATGACCCACTGAGGTTGATATGCTGTAAAACAAAACAAAACCAAACCAACAAGCAATGAATCCGTTCAACAAGTGGAAAAAATTAAACTGGTAATTCAAGGTGCCTCTGTATATTGTTACGTTCCATCAAATCATAGAACCTTTGGAATATTCTGAGAGACGTGATGACGCCGGGAGAGGGGGAGGGTAAGTCCCAGATTGTGACCCTAAAAATTTCGCTTACTCATGGCCCTAGCCGGCATAGCTAAGAAGAGGAAGGCACACGGAACGAACGCCTGATACTACCTCGTTGCTTTACCTACGTAGGCCAAACGTACCGATACAGGTGACGTCACGATTTAGAGGAAGGGAAAGCGATCCCTGTTGTCAGTCTTGGTCAGTGTAAACCAGAGAACCGATGAATGAACATCTCGTGGGGGAGGGAAGACGAAGAATGTCTCCCGAAACAAAGTTATCACAATGAAAATGCCGGATAAAAGAATTAATACCGGAATAATTATAACCACGGAAAATGAATCACCCGTATAAAAAAGATAAGTGTAACTTCTTTCGTTATGAACATTATACATTGATTTTGAATAAGAAATTCAACCAAAAGACATTAAAAAACTCTAGCCCGTCAGCGGTCGTATTATGACTCCCAAAGATTTTAAACCTCGAATTAAATGTTATGTTCTAAAATAATATCATACTTTATCGTTGTTTATTGCCAAGTTTTTGTATACATGTCTTTCAACTCTCTTTGGTATCTCTGATGGATGCGCTGTATAGCGTTGAGCGATAGGCGTATGTAACAATATCTCTTTAGTCTAATGCTTTATGAAGTAGAATAACATATTACTCAATAAGTTCTGGGCCTAACTAATAAAACAACAACTTTTCGGCAAAATTCGACTTTATTCATCAACATAGTCTCTTTTACATAAACAAAAATAGATATCTCTCGATTCACTAATTACCAATTCAATTCGCGCACACACCGCAATAAAGATACACAGGGACGAGCCAGTACGAAACCCTATACCACCAGTTTACCAACTGACGAGCAATGTATCCCCTTACCCCACTCGTGCTACCACCAGTAAACCAACTCACTACCAGCTACGATTTGTAAAACATCGGACCTTCTGCCCACATCAACCAACTTCTGACTACTATCACTGGGACATCTGCATCCATCACCACTACTACTGACTGACCATTGAACATACCAAGCACGGTAGACCTTACTACTTACACTTACAAACGACTATCACTGAATATCGGACATTCTTCTTAACCCATTTCAACCGTGTAACGTTTGTATTTGCTAATACATTCTTAAACTAAAATCTGTGTTTGTCTTTTCCTTGCCACCATACACTTCATAATAACTCTGTTTATTACATCTCCTTCTAGGGTGATACACTGATTCCAACACTTCTCTAATAATTCAATGCCTTTTTTGTAGAACGATTTGTCTTTGGCCTCAAAATCCACCTCAGTTTCGATATCACTTCTTTATTGAAGCCAAATCTCTTTCCCTGGAGCATTCTTTTGAGGTTTGCAAACAACAAGTACTCGCTGGGGGCTAGATCTGGAGAATAGGGTGGGTGCGGAAGCAATTCAAAGTGCAATTCATGTAGTTTTGCCATCGTTGCGATCGACTTGTAACACTGTGCATTGTCTTGGTAAAAGAGCACTTTTTTCTTTATTTGTAGACGTTATATTGGCAATTTCTTCCTTCAAACGGACCAATATTCGCTATTGATGGTTCTTCCTTTCTCAAGGTAATCGACGAACAAAATACCTTGCGTATCCCAAAATATGGAGACCAAAACTTTTCCTGTTGATGTTTGCGTCTTTTGTTGCTTTGGATGGCTTTCACCTGCTGCTGTCCACTCAGCTGACTGCTGATTTGACTCCAGAGTGAAGTGGTGGATCCATGTTTCATCCACTGTCACATATTTATGCAAAAACTCCTTTTTGTTGTGTTGAAACAGTTGCAAACAATGCGCTGAATTGTTGATGCGTTGTTGTTTTTGATCAACTGTGAGTAAACGCAGCACCCACTTTGAATACAGCTTTCTCATTGACAAATGTTCATGCAAAATGGCGAATACACTGCCTTCTGATATCTTCAATTCCTCTGTTATCTCACACAACCTCAATTTACAATTGGCTAAAACAAGTTTGTGGAGTCTTTTTGTGTTTTTCCGGGACAACTGCCAAATTTGGGCGACCTGAGAGTTGAGCATCATTTGTGTCTTTACGACTGCGTTTAAATTCAGCATACCACCTCTTAACCGTTGTTTCCGATGGAGCAGAGTCCGAATAACACTTATCAAGCCATTGCTTTGCTTGAACAATATTTTTCCCCATCAGAAAGCAATGCTTTATCAACACACAAAATTCAGATTTTTCCATTGTTTTGAAAATTGGCAACAGTAGCTTCACTTAAATAACTGTAATTTGTAAACTTATAATCTGATTGGGTTCAAATTTTGCCATTTGCCATTTGAAGGTTAGCACTTTATAAAAATCATATGGATTTTTTATTAGTGGCGCTATCTGTATGTCAGATATAGGACTTATTGAGTTAAATACCACAAGGCCAGAATTATATAACTTGATTAAAACAAAGTGAAGAGAAAAATAATGATATGAAGAAGGTAGATAAGAAACTTATATATACACACACAGAGAATATGCCTAGAATACAAGTCAACAAAATATATGTTTTAGGTATGACACTAAACTGCACCCATAAGTGAATCTCCAGTTCTGAGAGCTTTATGGTTGGTTGGTTGGTTGGTTGGATTTTAGTAAAATGGGTTGACATGCTGTAAAATTTTACAGCATGTCAACTCTTGTTGGGTTATTTTATGCCAAAGACGTTTTTATATTCATTCTTGGTGGGCATTCAAATTCTTTTTTTTATATTCAACCCATAGATGAGACCTTAACAGATACTACCACTCAGGGTCAAAGTGGACCTGGGAGTAATGGTGATGAAAGGGTACTCCACACTCCCCAGAGCAGAACTTTAAGGAGTATGGAGTCAATCTATTGCCATTATCCCAGACTGACTTTTATTTGAAGTGGCAAAACCTGTTAAGTTCGCACTATGGAGCAGATAGATTTGTTTGAAAGAATGAAGTGTATATCTGCTTGAAATTATTCTGAAGAATTGATGCTTGATAATTTGCATTAATTAAATTTTTTTGACTGTTGTCCTCATCTTTATTGTTATATACAGAACATTTCAGCCTTCTTCAGGTGTGTTTTTTCAAACTTAGGAACCTGCCTGTTGACATGGATGAACACTCCCAAGTTTGACAAGAAATACCTGAAGAAGGCTGGAGGACATATCAGTCAAAACAGTGTGTATATAATGATAAAGATGAGGGCAACTGTCCCAAAAATCTAAATACTACAAATTTTGTACCCAATGATTTTTATTTGTTAAACTGAATTCAGCATATAACAGTGACAGAGCTGTTATATATATATATATTATATATATATATATACACCATAGCTGGGTTACCAAGTCAGTTGGTATTAAGATGGTTCTAGGTTGAGTAGCAATTCACTGTAGTTCTGTATTTTGTATCATCTAGATCAGTTCATCCAGGATTTCCCAGAAAAATTGTATATTAAGTCTCTTGAATTTTCTGTTTACCATTTCTGATAAAGTCAGGAGTCTGATGATACTTATAGGTATACACTGATACCTGTAGGTAGAACTAGATCTATAACAGCAAAATGACTGACTTTTACGTTTTTTTCTTTACCAATATATATATATATATATATATATATATCACATGGGAATTTTTGTGACCCTAGGTTTCATTCGGTAGTGCATTCGTCAGACGGTCTGTCTGGTGAATGCTACCCAGGGTCACAAAAATGCCATGTAATATATATATATATATATATATATATATATATATATTATTTACAGAAGCAGACCATCTGTTGAATCCCTTAAAAAGAGATTAGCCTTTTTATTTGAATTATTTCAACAAGCAGTTAAAACAAATCTAAAAACACTCTAATCTCTTATCCTACCTTAGATCGACCAACACGTTTCTTATCTACCTTCTTCATATCAGAATTTTTCTCTTGTCACTTCTTTAAAATTCCATTTGACATAACAATCAATTATGACCTGCTGCTGCTGATATTGGGGAGGCCAGTTAAAGTTTTTGCATTTTTTCCCCGATCAACTGGCTTAAGTACAAATACCACTCTTTAGTACAATAGTGAAATTTGCATAGCTAAAAGAACAAATACAGACATGTGGCTACCAAATTACAGACCTTTTATTAATGTTGTTAACTTTGTTGGAATTCTTACAGCTGTAGCAAGCTGGGTGTAGTATATATTTTATATAGGTTTACACAACTTACTAACTTTTAAACAAAACTCAACACAATGAAAGAAATCAACGGAGTCGTATTAAAATAACAATCTGTATTAAAATAGAATTACAGACATGTATAATAGCATACCGGGCATAGTCCTTTCTTTTATATTGTGGTATTAATAGTTCATATTTTATCTTGTTTTTCTTTGCTGATACTGGAGCTGATTTGTTGCGTGACCACTCGTCTTGTCATTCTCTGAACTACTGAAAAATTCCTGCTTTTCCTTTTTGGCAATTGATTTTGAAATCAGCGTTTGTTGTTTTCCGTTACTGCATTTTTGGGATTCTTACTCCCCCTTTTTAATATAATCGGCAACTGCCATTTTATTAACCATTACACAGCCATATAATTGTTTGAAACTCTTAAAATCACATAACCGTGTAGAAATCATTATTAGATAGAAATACTTGAAACCATAGAATGGCTTAAAACAGTTGAAATTATTTAACTGTGTTCAAATCATTAAAATAGAATGGCTTGAAACACTTAAAACCATATAATTGTGTGCGAATCATCTGTATTAAAATAATTACTTAATTACAAAGTAATTATTAATTACAAAATGAGTATACTTATTAGTTACCTGAAACCATATGATTACTTGAAGAACTTGAAACCATATAATTGTGTTGAATACATTAGTATTAGATAGGAATACTTGAAGTGTTGAATACATTAGTATTAGATAGGAATACTTGAAACCATATAATTGTGTTGAATACATTAGTATTAGATAGGAATACTTGAAACCATATAATTGTGTATAATTAGTATTAGATAGGAATACTTGGAACCATATAATTTGTGTATAAATATTAGTATTAGATAGGAATACTTGGAACCATATAATTGTGTATAAATTATTAGTATTTGATAGGAATACTTGAAACCATATAATTGTGTATAAATTATTAGTATTTGATAGGAATACTTGAAACCATATAATTGTGTATAAATTATTAGTATTTGATAGGAATACTTGAAACCATATAATTGTGTATAAATTATTAGTATTTGATAGGAATACTTGAAACCATATAATTGTGTATAATATAATTGTGTATAAATTATTAGTATTTGATAGGAATACTTGAAACCATATAATTGTGTATAAATTATTAGATAGGAATACTTGAAACCATGTAACTGTGCAAATTATTTGTATTAAGAATAGCTTTTTAACTAAATAATACAAACATCAGTTTTATTACTTTAAAAAATAAATACTCTTTTTGTTTTCAATATGCTTTAAGTAAAATATATGTGATTAAAAAAGAAAAATAGTTTGGTATTTTTGTAATTAGATGTTTTCATTTAATTTTTTTGCTTATAACAGCTATTCTATTATTTGGAAGGTATTTTTCTTATCAGAACATTAACATGGTCTATTGCTTATAGGGAAATTAATACTTATTACAAATTCAAATTACTCTTGTCATTAATCTAAAGTCTGATGTATTCAGTAGAAATTCACAGTAGTTCTGTATTTTGCCTTATCTAGACCAGTGCTTCTCATAGCAGGAGCAGGTCCATGGAGTACTACTTCCCAAACACCCTTATATATATATATATATATATATATATATATGGGTGTTTATGAAGTAGTACTCCATGAAAGTATGTTATAATATATTAATGATTTGAAGGCAATTACAATGCGTATAAAAAATAAAAACAAAAAGATGTTATTTTTGTCTCATCAATTTCAAAGCTGAAGCTTTATCTTCAGAGATGAATATATTTATCTCTGAAGATAAAGTTTCTGCTTTGAAATTGATAAGACAAAAATAACATCTTTTTGTTTTTATTTTTTATACACATTGTAATTGCCTTCAAATCATTAATATATTATAATATATATATATGTATATATATGTATGTATGTGTGTGTGTGTGTGTGTGCCATTAAGTATGCAGGTTCGATACCAGCCTTCACCAAATCAGTGCATGAGTAGCACAGCTTGGATCTATGCAGTAAAATGGGTTGTTGATGATAGGTGTGGCGCTCCACCTCAGATGCAAAAACAATCTCCTTGGTCTAACACTAGTGACCAGGGTATAGACACCCTCAATGTCCAGTTGATACTGACAATAGGCCACTCTGTCGACTTTACTTACTTTAGTTGTCAAGAAGAAGCATTGTTTACAGTTACACCTTTTTCGATGAAATCAATTGTGATGAGTCCTTTCATGTTCCAGAAGACTGTCAACATGACCTTTTTGGTAATTTATGAGGAAGTGCGTCCCGGTCTCCGGCCTCAAGAGTTGCTGCCCGGTGACTATTAAAATAACGACCCATCTCAGTCTATTCAAAACTATCCATCTTCATATCTATCTATCCATCTATCTCAATTTGTTCATATTTATCTATATTACTTTAAATACTAAGATTTTTTTAAATTCATGTTTATTTAATGTCTTATTTTTAGTTTAAATAAACAAGAATTACGACAAAAAAAGAAGCGACCCCCCCATACATTTACTTGTCAAAAATATCTATCTATTTCCATTTTTTCGTATCTATCTATATTATTTTGTTTGTTTATCTATCTATCTCAGTCTATTCAAAACTATATATTCATCTTCATATCTAAACAAGAATTACGATAAATAAACAAGAATTACGATGAGCTGGGGTTGTTATTTTGATAGTCACCGGGTAGCGGTTTTTGAGGCGGGAGACCAGGACGCACTTCCTCATAAATTACCACCTTCTTTACTGACCACTGAAACTGGAACTTTTTCTTTACTTCCAGATAGTCAGTGTGTTTCTACTCCATTGACTGTCTTTTCCTCTCGGCCTTCTAGTGTCCATCCCATGTCTAGCTCATTTGTAAACATGTTTTTGACTAAAACATGTTTCTCTGTACACATCACACATTCTTCTGTAAATGTCACATGGTTTGTACTTCAGAGCCACCAAAATGTGATGAGAAGACTTCTGTTCAACTTGCCACCATTTTGAATATCCTCAAAACAAATATTTTTTCACATTGAAATAACTTTTGTTATAAACCAATTCCAAAAAATGCAGGCTTTACATTGAGAGAAAAAAAATGTTTTTTGCTTTTTTTTGAAGAAAAAAAAATCCCCTGGTTTATGGAAGCAGTCAGATTAACTCAATCAGTAGGGCATCTGCCTAGAAACCAGAAGGTTCTATATTCAATACCGCCCTTCGCCAACTCAGCACATGAGTAGCTCAGCTTGGATCTGTGCAGTAGAGTGAGAAGATGATAAATGTCATGCTTCACCTCAGATGCAAAACAATCTTCCTGATCTAGTGCTAGTAAAAAGGAGACAGACTCCCTCGGTGTCTGGCTGATACTGACAATAGGCCACACCGCTAACTTTTACTTTTTATAGAATGACTCTTGTATGTATGTATATAGATATATAGATATAGATATAGTTTTATATAATATAATCAGTGGTCTGCTTTATAACAGTCTCTTTCATGCTTTGTGCCTCATCCTGAAGGCTGCCCTGTCGGCTGAGGTGTTAGAATGCACCGACTGCACCTCTGCAGAGGGTTAAGACTCCCCCAAATGGGGCCACCTGTTGGCCGTGGGTGGCGCCCCGTGATGCTTAAGGACAGTTGTCTTGGTGGATGAGCAATCCATGACCTGCAATGCTCCACTTAGACCCTTACTTAGGCTAGACAGGAGGTCAGAGAGGCTCACTCTGATCAATCAGCTGGTCACATCAAGCCCTAGCACCTATATGATTGCCCTTATGGTAAGCCCCAATCCTTTTTATCATATGGGTGCTAGAAGGTGGTGGCTGAGGGTCTACACATCCTGGAAATGACGTTAAACTCTATCTGATGGTGAGGTTCCAGTTTTGGAGGTTTGGGAAATGTAGAGCACCCCTTTATCACCATTGCTCCCTGGTCCACTCTGACCCGGAGTGGTAGTACCTGTTAGGGTCTCATCTATGGGTTAAATAGAAAAATGTTGTTTTTTTTAAATTGTGTATCCATTAAGAATGAATTTATTTCAAAACTTTATCGGCATTAAATGACCCACTGTTAAGTATCTGGCCACCATCCTTGGCCAGTTGGAAAGAACTCAAATTAAATAAGTAAGTAAGTCCCGAGCTATAGAATCCTTTGGTAAGTGAATAAGTCCCGTGATAGAGAATCCTTTGGTAAGTGAATAAGTCCTGTGGTATAGAATCCTTTAGGTCCGACGTCCAAGAAGATCCAAGTAGTAGTGAGCTAAGATTAGAATCAGCCAGTATAAATTACAACAACAGCAGCAGAGCACTGGCAGTGATTGGACAATAGTGGTCACGTGCTTATCGGCGAGTCCATAAGTAGAAGTGACCATTTACCACACGCCTTATATCCCAAAAAATGCCAACAACCACTGAGGTTGATATGCCGTAAAACAAACCAAACCAAACATCCTGAAGGAAGGGTTGGGTAATATACATCAGGATTTCTTTGCAGTATAGATACCAACATTTTTATGACTGATTGTTACCAAATTTCATGTGTAATTTTATTGTTTTCTTTTTTGCAGTCTAAAAAGAATGGTGCAAATGCCGTTGAATTTGACTTGGAATACACCAGTGATTCTCAACCGGTGATCATACACGATGATACGGTTGACCGTACGACAGATGGACAAGGTCCAGTTAGTAGTTACACCCTTGAAGCACTTCAGAATTTGGATGCTGCAGCCAAATTCAAAGACAGGTAAGATACGGTCAGCTGAAAATCAGCCAATCATATCTTTGTCAATTCCCTTTGGTGTTTAAGGCCTCCTCATCACCCTCACCCTCACCCTCCACAACAAACGTTCAAAATCTTTTATCTTGGCTACCTTAATTGCAGGCTTTCCAGAAAAATAAGTTTTTAATTGTATTCATTACCAGATGTCTAAAATAAGTCTGTTCAATTAAAGGGCACTAGGTGGTGGTATCAGTTATGTTATGGCTGGTTCATTGGGGGATTTCAGGTCTTTCAATATAATACATCCTCACTACCAAGACCCCACTTGGGACAATCACTGCCAAATGTGTTACCCATCTGTTACAACGCTAGCAGCTAAACTGGCTTATATCAAGTTTTGCCAATGTAGATCTTGGTTTCTGCACACCAGATTGACTGTTACTGGTTGGAACCAGTATGCAGAGTGGTTGTTTTAAACAGGTCTACGTGGTGTTGACCCCTTTTTTTTTATTCATTGGCAGGACATGGATCTAGTGGTAAGTTTAAAAATTCCTTTTTAATAAAAAGGTAAAATAAAATAAATTTACAATGAATGTGACACAACGCATTGAATATTTATAAAACTAAGTTGGCTAAAATCAATAAACCATACACACATGGGTAATCTAAACATTAGCTACATAAATGAGAGTAATCTCCCCTTGTTTATTTCACTTGAGGAAACCTTTTATAATCTATGTAACTAATGCGAGAAGAAACCGATATTTTACTGCCCCACATCTCGTTTTTTTATCGACATGTAAATATTTTAACCACCACCTCCACCCCCACCAACTTTTAGAATATTTTTTTGACTGAAAATCAAAAGTTATCCAAGTATACAAACTGAAACACTTTTCATACCATACACTTTGTTTTGATTTTACAATAAAAAATACAAATAAAAACTCAGACTAGATATTTTTTTATTCATTTTAATTCAAAACAAATGTCACATCTTTTCAATATAATTTACACTTATTCACCAGACGCTGCCTAAGAAAAACATACTGTAATTTAGGGCAGGAGGCTGGGATGACAAAACCTAAATTTTTTTTTATTTAAAAAATAATCTTAACCTGAGAGTAAAGTTCTTATTATTTACAAACATATCATAAAATGTGTTCTTAATAACAATTAAGTTCATTTCAAATAATGCGCAAGCACAATTAAGAACACATTTTATTATATTTTTGTGTTAAAACATGCAGTTGTATTGATTACGGTGAAATAAAAATGACCGACCAAAACATATGGCTTCCTCAAAGTGAAATAAACAAGGGGAGGTTACTCTCATTTATGTAGCTAATGTTCAGATTACCCCCCACACACACATATATGTATATATATATATATATATATATATATATATATATATATAATAGGATTAAAATACCCTGTCCAATAATAAGAACTTTACTATCGGGTTAAGATTTTTTTTTAAATAAAAAAAAATTTAGGTTTTGTCATCCATCCTCCTGCCCTAAATTACAGTATGTTTTTCTTAGGCAGCGTCTGGTGAATAAGTGTAAATTATATTGAAAAGATGTGACATTTGTTTTGAATTAAAATGAATAGAAAAATATCTAGTCTGAGTTTTTATTTGTATTTTTTATTGTAAAATCAAAACAAAGTGTATGGTATGAAAAGTGTTTCAGTTTGTATACTTGGATAACTTTTGATTTTCAGCCAAAAAAAATATTCTAAAAGTTGGTGTGGGGTGGGGGTGGGTAAAATATTTACATGTTGATAAAAAAACAAGATGTGGGGCAGTAAAATATCGGTTTCTTCTCACATTAGTTACATAGATTACAAAAAGTCACTATTTTTCGCGACCCCTACCCAAATTTAGAGAGTTATGTCTATTTTGGGAATTGGAAACTCAAATTTTGGGGATTGTCTAACTTTAAGATAGTCCACACATGGACAAAATTTCAGAAAAATTGAAGTGCAAAATTTTAACAAATTTTTGAAAAATATTGTAGCTTCAGTTCTGAGCAAAAATCAAATTATCTTTTTGGTACAAATAATGTTCAATATAAGTGAATTAATTATAGAAAAAATGTTTTGTCATCGATGCAGTGCCACATTGGGATATTGATCTTGCTATGAAAAAATCAGAAATCATCAATAACTTAAAATTAATTGACTTTAAGATTTTTCTGATAGCATCTTTGGATTCTTTGGGCAAAAATGCTTTTATAAACCAATTTTTAGGAGTAGGGAAGCTCTAGAACTCATTTTACAGACAAAAGTAGGTTACAAAAAGCCGCTATTTTTTGCCAACCCCAGCGAATTTGGAGAGCTAAAAATCGACAACTGAAAAAAATTTTTTTTCAAAATTGAAGTGGTTCGGTGACAATTTTACTTTTTTCTGGATGATTTGACATGGAATTACCCATCTATGAGTTAAATAGAAAAAAATGAGTTTAAAAAAAAATTGAGTACCCATACCAAGAATGTCGGCATAAAATAACCCAATGGGTTAACATGCCATAAAATCCAACCAACCAACCGTTCCATCTGAGAACATTCTTATCATTCATTCTTATGTTGTATTTCTATTGTTAAGTCCGCTTGAAAAATAAAATATCCACCCATGTATTGTTCCGCTACATTAAGGCCGTTTTTTGTTTTTTTAAAGTTTTTTTTTTTAACACCATGCTTTGATGTTTATTGGGAGATAAATATAACTTTGACGAGCGGAGGGACAAGTTTCCTGTGCAAAAGAAAGATTTCAACAAGCTCATATTCAACAATATAATGGCTTTAAACTAGCAATAAAACACAACAGCATATTATTATTCAACTTTTAATATTTTAATATTGTTATTCAGTAATATAAGGGCTTTAAACTAGCAATAAAAACTTTTGAGTAAAACACAAAATAAATCCGAATCTGAACTGTTAGTTGCCTCACATAGACTTTTTTTTTTTTCTTTAATAATTTTATGTTGTATACTCACATACAACCACATAATACGTCAGGTATATAATCGAGAGGGAGAGAAGGATAAATTAGATGATAGATGATGATTCTTACTTTTTAACTCTGCTTCTGGTTCTTCGTCTAACTCATCAGTCATTTTCTCTGGGCTGACTTCTCTTCAGGGCTTCTGCTGGGGGTTGATCTTCTTTGTTGATTTCTTCAGGCTGTCATCTCTTGTTTTTAATATTCAATTAACAAACAAGACTTGGTTGTTTTCTTGTTAAAGCTTTATTTCCAGAACCCAGCCCAAGATTCAACCACAGGGGAGATGCTGACTCAGAGTGGTTACAATAGCGTCCACACTCCTCAGAAATGGGGTCATATCTAAACTAAACTAAAACTTATTCTCACACCTGTACTGGAAGGTTTAACAGGTTTGAATTCATGTTACATAATCTATGCGGTTGCATAAGATTATTGTCAATCCCCTGTAATTCTGAGGGGATGACCCCTTTCATACCATGGCCGGGTCCTTCTATGGAAAATTACAGAAGCCCACCAAATATGTGAAGTCACATGGGACCTTTTTCAGAGTCCCCAGTTTGCAGTTGGACGTCAGGCAGAGCAGTCGGCCATTTTGTGCCCTGCCTAAGGCTGGAACTCGCGCGCGCTATGTTAGTCAGATATTTAGTTACGTGAAATGTATAGTTAAGGAAATAAAAGTTTATATAAGTAATATGTTCTTGTGGTTGATGAATGTCTTGGTAACAAGACTAAGAAATGAATCCAGGACGACCAGCCAGCAAGAACATAGCAAGAAGACCAGACTTTAGAAGATATACCAGACCAAGATGTTAGAAGATAGAACCAAAGCCGGCCAGAAGAAGAGACAACTAGAAGTAAAGAAGTAAGAAAAGGGTATACAACATTATATGCTGATTTGGTACGGTGAAAACGTCAGTACGTAACATTCAAACCTGTTAAACCCCGCTTAAAAAATGACCTTGTGTCACATCCTACTCATGGTAAATATGTATTTACTCATAGATGGTGGGAAAATGATTGGATTAATACCTTTCCCAGGTTTTTAAACAAATTAGAGTCTACAATAAAAAAGCAAGAGTTAAAGAATTAAAAAAAATAGTTTGAACAAGAAAACTTCAAACAACCAAAATCATTACACTGGTCTGCGATATTTTCAAGGTTGAATATATAATAGCTGATTTTAAGGAAGTTTTTTTAATGCAAAATCCAAAAATCATACTCATTTATTCTAATCAGATTAGATTTTTAAGATACTGGCTCTTCCTTGAAATGTAAAGAACAATATTGGGTAATTCCATGTCGAATCATCCAGGAAAAAGTAAAATTGTCACCCTGAGCAAAAATCAAACTATCTTTTTGGTACAAATAATGTTGAATATATGTGAAATAATAATAGAAAAAAATTGTTGTCGTAGATGCAGAGCCACATCAGGATATTGATCTATGAAAAAATCAAATCATCAAGAACTTAAAATTGGTTGAGTTTAAGACTTTTTTGATAGCATTTTTGGATTCCTTGGGCAAAAATGCTTTTATAAACCAATTATTAGGAGTAGGGAAGCTACAGACAAAAATCGCCATTTTAAAAAAAAAATTTTTAACAAAATGTTGTAGCTTCGGTTCTGAGCAAAAACCAAATTATCTTTTTGGTACAAATAATATGCAATAGATATGAAATAATAATAAAAAATAATTTTTGTCATAGATTCAGTGCCACTAACGTTAACATAGTCCACACCTGGAAAAATTGTCTAACTTTATCATAATCAACACTTGGACAAAATTTCAGAAAAATTGAAGTGAGTGAGTGACATGATCTGGATGATTTGACATGACTATTTATTTGTAACAAGTAGAATCCATAAGCTTTTGAATAAGTGTTATTATTATGTACAACTTGTTGTGAAGTATCTTAAAAACCAGACCTGACTAAACACAATGAATGGTATTTTTTAATTCAGCATAAAATGGCGATCATATATCACTTGATAAACATTTGACTTTTGGAAACAATTTTTTAATGCAGGCGATTGTTATTAATGTGATCTTTTTTCTTCCTATTTCATTTAAGTAATATTTTTTATTCCAATAAACAGGGAAGAATTTGGAAAAGTAAAAGTTCCAAGTCTTGAAGAAGCAGCAGTAGCATGTCTGGAATTGAAAATGAAAATGTTTATTGATTGTAAACAAGATGCAAATTTGGTAAGTATTTTCTTCTTTCACCTTGATAATACCGCTTTTTACACACATTGACGATACCACTTCTCTCACTTGACAATTTCTTTACACACATTGACGATGCTGCTTCTTTACACACCTTGACAATACCGTTTCTTTACACACCTTGATGAAGCCGCTTCTTCTTTCACCGTGACGAAGCCGCTTCTTCTCTCACCTTGACGAAACGAAGCCGCTTCTTCTCTCACCTTGACGAAGCTGATTCTTTACACACGTTGACGATGCCACTTCTTCTCTCACCTTGATGATGCCATTTCTTTACACATCTTGACGATGCCGCTTCTTTAGACACCTTGATGATGCCGCTCCTTTGGACTCCTTGATGATGCCGCTCCTTTAGACACCTTGACGATGCCGCTCCTTTACACACCTTGACAATACCACTTCTTCTCTCACATTGAAAATAGCACTTCTTCTTTCACCTTGATGATGCTGCTTCTTCTCAACCCTTTTTATCATATATGTGCTAGAAGACGGTGGCTGAGGGTCTTAATGTCCTGGGTATGTCCTGCATCTAGTGGTGAGGTTCCAATTCTGGAACATTTGGGAGTGTGGAGTACCCCTTCATCACCATTACTCCCAGGTCCACTCAGACCCGGAGTGGTAATACCTGTTAGTGTCCCATCTATTGTTTAAATAGATAAAAAAATGTATTTAAAAACAAATGAGTTTTTTTAAAAAACTGAAAACTAGGTATACCCACTTTTCCGAAAAATGTGTGTTTTTACAAAAACAAATTTACCCCCCCCCCCCAATCGTTTTAAAAAAAATTAATAAAAATCAAGGAATTATCCAATATAATTAAATTTTAAGTGTTGATTTATCAATGAATGAATTTTATAATGCATCAGTAATTTAATTTAAAAATTTGATTTTTTTTTCAGGTCACTTAACTTTGACACCCCCCCCCCCTTATTTTTGGGGTGCAAAATATCGGTGGGGTTACTTATGATTGATACTAATCTCTGCATAAATAAAAAGACAAAAGACCGAAGGTATGAATAGAAGAAAAAACAAATTTTTTTGGTAGAAAATAAGTACTGAAAATCAGAAAATAAAATGAAAATAAAAAAATAAAAAATGATTTTTGGAGATTTTTTTTTACTCATTTCGATAATTATTTAATTGGCTATTATTTTATAAAAGAAAAAATTATGCATCAATATCTGTTCTGTTCTGTTTAAAAGGGGGAGGGTGCTAAATTTTCAATAGAGTTTTTGACAAAAAAATTATCAGATTGTAAAGTAGTTATTAAAAAATATGTTTTTAGAATCTAATAATATGACATTTTAAACTTAACATCATGATACTCATATTTTAAATGAATTTTATATATTAATTTATCATAGCAGAAATACCTAATTAAATCAGAAAATTTTGAAATAAAATAACTGATGCATTATAAAATTAATTCATTGAGAAATCAATACTGAAAATTTCATTAAAATCGGATAATTCCCTGATTTTTAGTAAATTTTTTTCAATCGAGATTGTTAAATTTATTTTGTAAACAAAGATTTTTATGGTAACTACGGTGGCCATATTAAGTCATATTTGATTAAAATTGACTAAAAAAATCGTTTTAAATGTATTAAAAATAAATTACATGTGTAATATTATTTTGCTTTTTTATTGATGCTCATTATGTTACAACTTGTTGACAGACAAAAATTTGACCTTAAATAATTGATTTAATTAATTTTAATTCGTTTTTAAAATGAAAAGCAGATGAAAAAATGGGTATTCCCTACTGAATACCCTACTAGAATGAATTAAACAAAAATGCCTTGGGCATAAAATAACCCATTTGGTTGACATGCCATAAAATTAAACCAACCAACTACTAATTCACATTCTAAATGTAACAATTATTTTACTACTAATTCTGTTCCATAATAGTTATTTCATTTGAATGTAGATTTCATTCACTAAATGTAACAATTATTATGGGACAGACTTAATAATAGTTTATTGTGGGCCAGGTTAGCTCAGTCGGTAGAGCGTTCGGCTAGAAACCACAAGGTTACTAGTTGATACCGGTCCTCGCCAATCAGCGTATGAGTAGCACAGGATCTGTGCGGTAAAGTAAGGAGCTGATGGTAGGTGTGGCGCTCCACCTCAGATGCTAAAAAAAAAATCTCCTTGGTCTAGCGCTATTGAAAAGGGGATAGACTCCCTCGCTGACTGGCTGATACCGACTTTAGGCCGCCCGACGACTCTTTACTTACTTTACATGAAATTCACATGTAAAGTAACAATTATTATACTTAAAATGTTTATATTTAGTACATGAAATTCAATGTAAAGTTAGCAATTATTAGGGACAGACTTAATAATAGTTTATTTAGTACATGGAAATTCACATGTAAATGTAGCATTATTTATGGACAGACTTATAATAGTTTATATTTAGTACATGAAAATTCACATGTAATGTAGCAATTATTATGGGACAGACTTAATAATAGTTATATTTAGTACATGAAATTCACATGTAAAGTAACAATATTATGGACAGACTTTAATAATATTTATATTTAGTACATGAAATTCACATGTAAATAGCAATTATTGGGACAGACTTAATAATAGTTTATATTTAGTACATGAAATTCACATGTAAATGTAATATTTTATGGACAGAAGTCGCTGTAAATAGAAATAATTACTTGAAAACCATATAATTATTGTATTAGATAGGAATACGAAATCATTTAACTAGATACAATTAGGAGCCGGGTTAGCTCAGTCGTTAGAGCGTTCGGCTAGAAACCACAAGGTTCCTAGTTCCCGATACCGAGTCCTCGCCAACTCTGCATATGAGTAGCACAGGAGATCTGTGCGGTAAAGTAAGGAGCTGATGGTAGGTGTGGTGCTCCACCTCAGATGCTAAAAAAACATCTCCTAGGTCTAGTGCTATTGAAAAGGGGATAGACTCCCTCGCTGACTGGCTGATACCGACTTTAGGCCGCCCCGTCGACTTTACATTACTTATTTAATATATAACTATGAAAAAAATCTCTTAAGAAACAACTACTACAAAAAAATAAATATACTTTGAACAACATATCCCTTAACCTCTAGGCATAAAATAACCTAGAGCATTGACATACCATTCAAATCAATCAACAATCATAATAGTATACAGAATTCCTGCAATAGTTGTCCCATAAAGTCATTACCTTTGCATATAAATTTCACATTCTAAATGTAACAATTATTGTGGACAGTGGTAATATGGAAAACAACATTAACGTTTATTATATTTTTTGTTTTTATTATTTCAGACTGCTAAATGTCTCAGTGAATTATTTGCCAAATATCTTGATTTGATACAAGCAAGCTGGTTGTGTGTTTCTTTTTTTACCCAAATATCATTTATAACACGTAATTATCTTTTTATTCATTCCTATTGTTTCTTCTTTTTCAAGTTTTAATTTTTTGATGGTTTAAAACATTACATCAGACCGTTGCCAAGCATGGAATAAAACTCCCTTGGTGACTATACTGTATTTATATAGGTGTTTGTCTGTATTAAATGAATAGCCCCGCCCAAGTGATGTCCTGTGAGGTGAATGTTTAGATGTGTGTGAATGTATAGGTAGATGTTGTGTGTGTGTGGTGATGTATAGGTGTCGTGCTGTGTGTATATATTAGTTGACATACTATTTTGTCAGCAACATGTGTGTAGTATATATAATAACTATATATATACTAATATATACTAATATAGGCAGGGTCTAGCTCTCAGCTTCAGAGCGTTTCAGCTAGAACACCACAAACAGGTTCTTAGTCTCGATATACTGCCCATACCAACTTACGGTCATGATTAGCACCAAGGGATCTGTGGAGTAAAGTAAGGAGTGATGGTGCCCGGGATTGGCGCTCCATCACAGCCAAAAAAACAATCTCCATTGGGTCATAGCACTAGTGAAGGGCGATAGACACGCTCGCTGCATGGTGTAACGACTTATAAGGCCACCACGACTTAACATTAACTTACTTATTATATATCATCAATATATAATATAACTATATATACTATTGACGCACGTACTGAGAATACCATACACACATCACATTCACACACATATATGTATGCATACACACTACATTATATGCCCACTATACATATAGGACCATACACAACTCCCAAAACCAATCCCTCCATTATATAAGCAGCATCTCAAATAAACACTCATATAGGTTTTACGGCAAAGCATAGATTTTGCTTCTCTAAAACACTTATCTACCGATTTTAATAGCATTAGTCAAACCCACAAAAAATACTCCAACTTTTTATAGTTCTTCCATAATGCTCCCTATTCAAAAAAAATTTAGAAACAATTTCTTCATAATAAGATTTTCTCTCAACGCATGACCTTAATGGTCGAAACTAGTTGAGAAAAATAACATATATAAAAAAATATTCCTGTTTGTCTTATTAACTTTTTGTTTCATACATACTTATATATTATATATATTATAATATATAATATATACCATGAGTGAATAAATGAGGAAAAAACTTTTTAGATTTGCTTTCATACTTGATAATTTATTTCAACTTAAAAGATTATGTCAGTGAATAGAATTATTAATTGAAGCAAAATTTTATATATTTTTTTTTATATTAATATATTTCAATTATATTGCCTGATCCATTCACCACTTTGGAACTAGGCAATCGATGCACTTCAGATACAGATGACCTGTATCATTACAGTTGAAACCCCACATATTCAGCAGGATGTATTTATTTTATAATGAATAGTTTTTCAAAGTATCTATATATGGGGCCAGTTTAGCTCTCTGTCGGTCATAGAGCAGCTTGTTTAGGAACCTCAACAGTTCCTGAGTTCATTACCAGTCACCCACAACTCAATGAATGCATAGACATAGATATGGGTAATCGATCCATGTGGTAAAGTGGGGAGCTGAGGCTAGGTGTGGCATTTTGCCCAGCAAAAACAATCCTTGTCTAGCACTTTAGTTGTGTGTTGTGTTGTAACGGTAATCAACATGCTTGGTAAGTAGGGATGATTCTATTGGATCAATCGAAATCTCACTTGCTACAACCATACTTGTATGCTCTTGTAGGTGCAAACAATACTATATTAATACAAGGATTTTTATATAAATCCCTAGAGTGCTCAATGTATAAATAATTAAATTATTATAGCAGAGCAAATATTTACTTTTAAGAAAGAAAAACTTAAAAAACCATCATCTTTATGTTATTATTTCAACCAGCAAAAAACTCAAATTGAGTCTTAGCCTTTCAGACAGGTTTACAAAATACTAATATTTATATATATATATTATATACACACACACACGTTTATATACTAGATATTGAAAAGATTTTATGGACATTATGACCTTTAAGGCACCCCTTTGCTTTGTGTTCATTAAGTACATTTTTTCATTTACACCGTTTCAACATCCGGTTGTTTTGTTACGGGGTTAGGATTAGGGTTTAGGGGTTAGTTATAATCATTAACAAAAAACTCATAAAATCGTCTGTTAACAACAACGAAATGATTACTGTAAAATGAACATGTACTTATGAATCAGCAAGCAAAAGGACGGTACCTAAAAGGTTCATAATGGTCCAGATTTTTTAACTGAACAAGAAAATTTATGTTGATCTGATGTTTTAAAAAAAGAGTAAGGAAACCTGTTTTTTCAGTTTCATTTATAAATACTCACAATACCCAAATAAAAAGTTTACAAAAAGTCGTGAAATACTTCAAAAACCTGCAAGTTGAACAACTATTTATAGCAACAGAAAACATGAAATAACCTATTATCTTAAAAAAATTTTTTTTTTCCTTATTACTTTTTCTTCCTTTTCTTAGAATGTGCGGGACTAGCTGAATCCTTAAGATTGATAACTGCACTCACATTCAAGCACCAAGTTTATTACACGAACTT
>CM042162.1:23011942-23131925 GCA_023376005.1 Doryteuthis pealeii | reverse complement strand
AGTTCTGATATTTAAATATATATTAAAATAAACACACTATAGTAAAAATATATAATAAAGTAAAGTCGTCGGGGCGGCCTAATGTCGGTATGAGCCATACAGGCGGGAGTGCTATCCGCCTTTTCACTAGCGCTAGAACAAGGAGATTATTTTAGCGTCTGAGGTGGAGCGGCCACCATCAGCTCCTTACTTTACCGCACCAGTCCCATGTGCTACTCATATGCTGAGTTGGGGAGGGCCGGTATCGACTAAGGAACGACTTGTAGGGGGTTTCTATGAGCCGGAACAATTCTATAATGCCGCTGAGCTATACCGGTCTGTATTTATCAAAACTTGTTTTAAAAAACCAATGAAGATTGTCTAAAGTTTGGCATGCTTCGACATTTTCAGTGTATTCATTTTATGTTAAAATGATTTTGAGTAATGTATGTAAGCAGTGACATAGTTTTGGTTAGCAGACAAATAGAATAAATGGTTGATTTGTTTTATGAGCCTGTCTTTTCAGCATTCTTGGCACCGCAAAACTTAAATGGTCATAAAATTTAATTTGACAATGCAATGTCAAAATGTAGGCAATTGTAGGCTGGTTGTTTGCTTTATGATATATCAATCCTCTTTTAAGGTCATTTAATGTCGAATCAAGTCATTTTGATAAACAAGATTATAAGATTACTTACAGTACCTGATAATGGCTTAATTGCCTATAGGAACGTACTGGAAAGGATTTTTCTATGACAATGCTTGACCACACACAAGCCAGGACAAGGAGAAATCACACCTCGCTGGGGCTGTGCTTGCCGGCACCAGTATATATCATAGACGATGCCGACATCACTAAGGCACGCAGTAGTTCAGAAGGCGTTTAGCCATTCTCTAGCCCCACGCCAATAAGAGGACTGACGATGAGAGATAATCTCAGCTATAGTGACTCTATATATATAAGAGCACTCGCACGAACAGTGAGAGCACGCAGTAGCTCATTCGAGCAACTCAGCTAAGGTGGAATATTGCTATTGAGAGAAATGTGACTATGTGGAGATGTAGAGATGTGATCCACAGAGGACACAGCTTCATTTTGATATGTGATACATGTTCCTGTGTAAGTAATTATACTTCCTTCAAAATGGCATTACTTTTTGACTCACCTTCATAGATACTACAACCTTGAGATAAATGGGTAAATTATTTAAAAAAAAAAAAAACTCCTAAAAACGTTCCTCTTTTTCTTCACTCATTAACACTAAGAGAAAAATGTTCAATTATCTCCATCCAAACTTTGAACTTTGCAGATTCAAGTATTTAATAAACAGGTAGGATCTGACACAAGTCAGTTTTTAAGAAGAGTAAAGTTGGTTTGCGGAGCTGCTTCCAGGTTTTTCTTCAGGAAAAGCTAGATGGGAACTACATAAGGATGCTGCGTGCTGTCTTGAACAAATCCTGGATTGTTTGGTTTGGTTTGTTTTGTTTTACGGCATATCAACCTCAGTGGGTCATTTAATGCCAACAAAATTTTGATATAAAATTCATTCTTAATGGATACTCAATATTTTTAATAAACTCGTGTTTTTCTATTTAACCCATAGATGGGACCCTAAACAGGTACTACCACTCCGAGTCAGAGTAGACCAGGGAGCAATGGTGATAAAGGGGTGCTTCACATTCCCCCAGACCTCCAGAACTGGAACCTTACCATCAGATAGAGTTTATGCCAACTCAGCGATGAGTAGCATGGGGATCTATGCGGTAAAGTGAGGAGCTGATGGCAGCTGTGGGGCTCCGCCTCAGATGCTAAAACAATTTCCTTGGTGTAACGCTAATCAAAAGGAGATAGACTCCCTCGCTGTCTAGCTGATACCGACTTTAGGCCACCCTGAATGACTTAACTTTTATACAGTAAGAGGGACAACCTAGACAAGAATGAGTTTGGATGATACAGGAGTTATCTCCCTTAAACTTTCTGCCAGAAACTTATGACGTGTAGTTGGTATGAGTCAATATAAAAATGTAAAATGTCTCTTGCCCTCCCTTGATGGCATGGGACCGCAGCCACACCGCATTGGTGACGGTACACCGGTTTTGTTGCAAGTAGGTTTTTATGACGTGGAACTGCTAGTTTGTTTTGAATTCGGTGTTTTTCCTACTTCTTAGAAAAGTCTAAAGAGCCCAGTTTGCCTATTTACCCATGGCTAGGGGGAGGGAAGACAAAAAGAAAGGATTCATGCCTTTCTTTCCAAGAGCGTGAAAGTGAAATTAAAAAACCAAAAAAAAAAAAAACCAAAAAACACCATCCATGATTTGAACTCGACTTGTTCAATTCCCAATGGAATTATCATCAATAAGGGAGATAATTCAGTATGTCTTTCACAGTTTAGTCAACATTTTTCTCCAATCATGAAAGGAGTAGAAAGTAGTCTAATTTTTTTTTTTTCAAATTGAAAATAGATCACTAATTAAGCCTGAGCCTATTCTAGTAGCGACCAGGTTTGAATTCAGAGTTTTCCTTCTCTAGACTAGTTGCCTAACCAAGGTTAAAGAGCTTAGTCTGCCCTACAATTTATCCATCACTGAGGGAGAATAGTTTGGATTCATACCTTTCCCAAGGGTATTGGTGCTATGTGAATTGTAGTTTCGTCCAGGATTTGAACTCTGGTCGACAAGTCCATTCCCTGCGACTCTAACTAGTAAACACCACCTCGCTTCCCAACTAAAAAAATAAAAGTAAAGTCGTCGGGTGGACTATAGTCGGTATCAGCTAGACAGAGAGGGAGTCTATCCCCTTTTCACTAGCGCTAGACCAAGGAGATTGTTTTTTTTGCATCTGAGGCGGAGCGCCACACTTACCATCAGCTCCTTACTTTACCACATAGATCCCTGTGCTTATTCATTCGCGCTGAGTTGGCGAGGGTAGGTATCGAACCAAGAACCTTGTGATTCCTAGACGAGTGCTCTACTGACTCTGCTTAGCAAAAAGAGACAAAACTGAAATGCTTAAGACTTACAAAAAAGTCAAAATGATCGTTTGGTTTTTGGTTTTTTTTACGCCATATCAACCTCCCTGGGTCATTTAATGCTGATAAAGTTTTGAAATAAAGTCATTTTAATGGATATTCAATTTTTTTAATAAAATATATTTTTCTATTTAACCAAAAATACCCTAACAGGTACTAACACTCGGGTCAGAGTGGACCAAACCAATCAGATAGAGTTTAATGTCATTCCCCAGGACATAAGGAACCTCAACCATTGCCTTCTAGCACCCATATGATAAAAAGGGTTGGGGCTTGCCATAAGGGCAATAAGAGTTGGGGGGCAATCATATAGGTGCTAGGGCTTGACGTGACCAGCCAATTGATCAAAGCCGTCTAGTCAGAATGATGAATTGATTTTAAACGGCAATTATTATATATATATCTTTTTTTTTTTTTTTTTTGGCACACGTCTTACTGAATATAAACAATTTGAAAGATGACAACAAAAATATCACAATGTAATGAAAAAAAAAAGAGAAGAGAACAAAATGCTTAAAGGTAGAAAAATAAATTCAAGATTTATTAACTTTTGTCAACCAGGATGATTGAATTGTTTATGTTGATAGTAAGAAGTAAAGTGACGGTCAAAATCAAACATTTAGTCTAAAAATAAAAAATCAAGCAAGTTTTTTTTTTCTCTTTCTGAAAAATTACCAAACCCAAATTTAGAATTTAGAAGAAAAAAAAGAAGAAGAAAACGGTCTTACTGAATACAAACAATTTTAAAGATGACAACAAAAATATCACAATGTAATGAAAAAAAAAAGAAAAGAAAACAAAATGCTTAAAGGTAGAAAAATATAATTCAAGATTTATTACTTTTGTCAACCAGGATGATTGAATTGTTTATGTTGATAGCAAAGAGTAAAGTGACGGTCAAAATCAAACATTTAGTCTAAAAATAAAAATCAAGCAAGTTTTTTTTTTTTCTCTTTCTGAAAATTACCAACCCAAATTTTAGAATTTAGAAAGAAAAAGAAGAAGAAAAAAGAAGAAGAAAAAAGAAGAAGAAAAAAAATGAAAAGAAAAAAGAAGAAGAGAAAAAAGAAGAAGAAAAAAAAGAAAAAAAGAAGAAAAAAAAAAGAAGAAGAAAAAAGAGAAAGAAGAAAAAAAGAAAAAAAGAAGAAAAAAAGAAGAAAAAAAGAAGAAGAAAAAAAGAAGAAGAAAAAAAAGAAGAATAAGATCAATAAAATGTCACTTTTTGAAAACTTTGAATTTTAAGGTTTTAGAAACAAAATATGAAATGTTTTTTTTCGTTTTTTTTTTTCCTGAATTGTGAATCTCTACATGAAGAAAGGTTTTAACAAAAATTGTCGATAATCTGCTACATAAATGAGAATAACCTCCTCTTGTTTCTTTCACTTTGAGGAAGCATTATAACAATTAAGTTTATTTCAAATAATGCTCAAGCACAATTAAGAACACATCTTATGATATTTTTGCATTAAAATATGCAGTTGTATTGATTCAAACAAATTCGTATTTTCAGTGTAGATTCACGGTGAAATGAAAATGGCCAAGCAAAAATATAATGCTTCCTCAAAGAGAAACAAAAGGTGAGGTTACTCTCATTTATGTAGCTAATGTTCAGATTACCAAACTGTCTTTGTCCAACCTTTGCATGGAGAAATTTCATGTGTACTTACAGCTATTTAAAAAACTCTATAAATTTTATTTGAGAAATTTAATGTGTGCAATACAGCTATATTAAAACTGCTATTAAATTTACTTTTTAATGAGAAATTAATGTGTGCATACAGCATACAGCTATATTAAAAACTGCTATTAAATTCACTTTTTAATGGAGAAATTTAATGTGTGCATACAGCATACGGCTATATTAAAACTGCTATTAAATTCACTTTTAATGGAGAAATTTAATGTGTGCATACAGCATACGGCTATATTAAAACTGCTATTAAAATTCACTTTTTAATGAGAAATTTAATGGCATACAGCTATATTAACTGCTATTAAATTCACTTTTTAATGGAGAAATTTAATAATTTAATCTATAGAAGAAAACAGAAATCTTCAGAAGAATAGAAATTTAGAAAAAAATAGAACTTGTAGTTTTGTAGATTTAATAAATCACTTTACAGACTTAATTATATTGTCATTTTTTAAGAGAAGTCACTTGTCATATTAGGTCATGTGACTTATCCTTAAAAAAAGAAAGAAAGAAAGAAAGATTACACTAATGTTAACTTAAAGCTTAAATTGTTTTTTCTTCTTTTTATTATTTTCTTAGATTTTAAAATGAAAAAAAAAAATTGACATTGTCAAAAAGGTTTTTCTTAAAACATCTTGATAATATAAGAGAAATTTAAAAAATCCACATACAAAAGTATAGATGGGTGGGTGGGGGTCTTATGGACTATTTGACCCCCCCCCTCAGTTCCAAACACATTCAGCAAAAAAATTGTAAAAGTTAAATTCACTGAATGCATTTCTAATGATAGGAATATATCTCACAAAATGTTGAAGAGTCCCCACCGGGCAAAAAAACCCAACCCACCTCTTAATAATCATAAACAATCTCCAAGTCCACATACCATCATGATTTTTCAAAATCTTAAAAAAAAAAAGATGAGAGGGGAGAGAGAAGGGGAGAGAGAAAGAAGAGGAGAGATGGAGAGAAGGAGAGAGGAGAGAGAAAGAGGGAGGAGAGAGAGACGGGATAGAGAGAGGAGAAAGGAAGAGAGAGGAGAGAGAGAAGGAGAGTGAGAGGAGATAGATAGATATAGAGAAGAGGACTGTAACAGAAAAGCACAGAAATGTCATGAAGTGTTTAAAAAAAAAAAAGAATTTAAAAAAACTTAAGCAAAATAGAATAATAAAAATAAATTTCGATCATCCATTTAACTGGAGGGAACTTTTGGGTTTTCTCAATTTTTAACAAGTGTCCGTGATGATGCTGCATTTTCTTGTATGCACGAGATATTCCTTTCCTTAGCATCATTCACAGTCCACAACACCACATTCAAGCCACGGTTCTTCCAGAATGTATGAGTGTTGCTGCAATAAATAAACATTTAAAAATAATAATAAATGAAATTTATTGTGTTCAGTGCTCAGTGGCAGACCCACAACTCATCAAAGGTCTCATGTCTAGTACATGAATGTACAGAAGTGCAGGAACAATGATAGTGGTACATGACATAAATATACATGTAGTTGTGTGCGCAGGTGTGTGATATGTGTGTGGATATATAAATACAGGATATAACACCTACGATATTTCAGTAGCGCAACACACCCGCGCGACACCACTAATATTTCACACACACCACACCTATATATAGAATACAGATAATACCAAATAGTATTCATGCACACACACAACCTATGATAGTTGTCATGGCAGCACACATACACACCTTATATTATTTCATACACAACACATACACCTATATATTCACACCAGATTACACATACACCTATAATAACAGCATACCACTACACCTATATATCACACCATTGGTACACACATACACCGTATACTATTTTCACGACAACACACACAGTATATATTCACACACCACAGCACATTACAACACCTTATATATTCACCACAGACACCCTAGTATTAATTCACACACACACAGACACCTATTATTTCCGACACACAGACACACACCTATATATTCAACACACACAGAACACACACCTATATTCACAACACACACCTATATATTCACATACACAACACACACCTATATTTCACATACACACAGACACCTATATATTCACATACACACAGCACACATTCGCTATATATTCACACACACACCTATAATCATTCCCACAGCATACATACACCTATATATTCACACACAACATACACTATTATTCATCACGACACATACACCTATATAATTCCACCACACATATGACACACATACACCTATATAGTTCACACACACACATAACACATATAATTATCACACACACACAATACACCTATATATTCACACACACACATACACCCTACTATGATATATAATTCACACACACACACACACCTAATATTACACACACACCTATATATTCACACACACACACCTATATATTTCACACACAACACACATACAAACACACACACTATCTCACTCACAGCCCCACATACTATAACATTTACACTACAAACATATATAAATACATGTATACACCAATATAAAAGCCTAAAAAACAATTTTAAAAATAACATACCCTGAAATAGCAATTGTTTGTTCAAAAGACAGGCAGAAGTTCCATAAAACAGATACCAGAGGAAGAGATGTGCCGATTCCAAGAAGGATGTCTCCAATACAAGCCACTAACCGATTCCACAATCCCCGACGTCTTAAAGGTTTGTGGTAATAAACTGGTGCTTGAATGTGAGTGCAGTTAAAATCTTCGGATCAGCTAGTCGCACCTTCAGGAAAATAGAAAGAAAAAGTAAAAGGAAAAAAAAAATTTTTTTAATAAAAGGTTTATTCATTTTTCTGTTGTCTAAATAGTTTTCACTTGCAGGTTTTTAGTATTTCCACTTTTTGTAACAAACTTTTTATTTGGTATTGATGATATTTATAATGAACTGAAAAACAGGTTTTCCTTATTCTTTTTTAAACATCAGATCAACATAACATTTTCTTTTCAGTTAAAAAATCTGGACGCATATGACCTTTAGGTACCCCTTTTGCTTTGCTGATTCATAAGTACATTTGTTCATTTACAGTCAACATCCCGGTGTTTGTTAACAGACGATTTTAGAGTTTTTTTTTAAATTATAAAACTAACCCCGTAACCCTAATCCTAAACCTCTAACAAACAACCGAAATTGTTGACGGTGTAAATGAAAAAAAATGTACTTATGAATCAGCAAAGCAAAAGGGGTGCCTAAAGGTCATATGTCCAAAAATCTTTTCATTATTCCTAGTATACGTGGTGTGTGTATTATATATATATATATAAATAAATTAGTAAATTTGTAAAACCTGTCTGAAGAGGCTAGACTCAATTTGAGTTGCTGGTTGAAATAAATATCATAACAGGATGATCGGTTTGTTAAGTTTTCTTTTTCTTTGAAAGTTAAATATTGCTCTGCATATAATCTAATTTATTATTATACAATTGAGCACTCTTAGGGATTTATAAAAATCCTTGTATTAATATAATATGTTTGCACCTACAAGAGCATAAGCAGTATGGGTTGTACAGTGAGATGTTGATGATTCCAAATAGAATCATCCCTTACTTACAGTCATATTGGATTACCTTACACACACATAGACACACACTAGTGCTAGACAAGGGAAATTGTTTTTTGCTGAGGCAAAATGCCAACACCTACCGTCAGCTCCCCACTTTACCACATGGATCAGATTACCCAATCTATGCTATGCATTCATTGAGTTGGTGGGGACTTGGTAATGAACCAGGGAACTTTGAAAGGGTTCCTAAACAAGCTGCTCACCGACAGAGCTAAACTGGCCCCAAATATATAGATACTTTGGAAAAACTATTCATTTATAAATAAATACATCCTCTGAATATGTGGGGTTCAAACTGTAATGATACAGGTCATCTGTACTGAGTGCTCGATGTGCCTAGTTCCAAAGTGTGAATGGACAGGGCAATATAATGATATATAAATAAAATAAAAAAAAATAATATTAAATTGCTTCATGTAATAATCTATTTTCAACTACAAATCTTTTACAGTTGAAATAAATTATCATATGAAGCAAATCTAAAGTTTTTTCCTTCAATTTTATTCATATGTATATATATATTATATATATATATATATATATTATATAGTTAATGAACAAAGTAATAAGACAAACAGGATATTTTTTATATATGTTATTTATTCTAACTAGTTCGACCTTAGGTCATCGTTAGGAGAAATTGTCTTATTTGAAGAAATTGTTTCTAAATTTTTGAAAGGGAGCATTATGGAAGAACTATAAAAAATTGGAGTATTTTTGTATGGGTTTGACTATGCTATTAAAAACCGGGTGAAGAAGAGTGTTTTTGTTAGAAGCAGTCCATCTGTTTCCGTGAAAAACCTCTAATGAGGTGGTATTTTGAATGCTCTTATATATGTGAGGGATGGTTTTGCTTGGGAGTTTGTGTATTAATGTCCATGATATGTATATGCATAAATGTAATGTGTTGTGCATACATATATGTGTGTGAATGTGAGTGTGGGTATGTATCTCAGTACTGTGGCGTATATATATATAGTATATATATATATAATATATATAAGTAAGTAAAGTTTAAGTCGTTGGGGTGGCCTAAAAGTCGTTATCAAAGCCAAACAAGCGAGGGTGTCTTATCCCCTTTCACTAGTGCTAAAGACCGAGGAGAAATTGTTTTGTGCCTGTGATGGAGGCGCCACACCCACCATGCAACTCCTTACTTACACATCAGATTCCCTGTGCTACTCAATACGCTACAGTTGGCTTAGGGCCAGTATCGAGACTAGGAACCTTGTTGGTTTTCTAGCTGAACGCTCTACTGACTGAGCTAACCCTGCCCCTTATGATATATATATTATATATATATATAATATTATTATATACACACACATGTTGCTGACAAAATAGTATTCACTATAATACACACATAGGCACACATCCTATAGCTTCACACAACACCACACACACACGCTATACTCACACACACCTAAACATTCTACTCCACACGACAGCTATAATCATTTAATACAGACAAACACCCTATTAAATATTTATAACCAAGGGAGTTTTATTCCATGCCTTGGCAACTCTGATGTAATGTTTTAACCAACAAAATTAAAACTTGTAAAAAGAAGAACCAGTAGAAAATATAAAAGATAATTACCTTAATAAATGAATATTTGGTAAAAAGAACAACAACAGCTTCCTGTACAAATCAGGATATTTGGCAAATAATTCACTGAACATTTAGCAGTCTGGAAATAATAAAAACAAAAAAAATATAAAATAAACGTTAATGTTTGTTATTTGCATATTACCTACTGTCCACAGATAATTTTGTTAGCAATTTAGAATGTGAAATTTATATGCAAAGGTAATGACTATTATGGGCAAACTATTGCAGGGAATTCTTGTATACTATATGAATTGATTGATTGATTTGAATGGTATGTTCAATGCCTCTAGGGTTATTCTTAATGCCTAGAGGTTAAAGGAATAGATGTTCAAAGTATAGTTATTTTTTGTAGTAGTTGTTTCTTAAAGAGATTTTTTTTCATAGTTATATATTAAATAAGTAATGTAATCGACGGCGGCCTGAAGTCGGTAATCAGCCAGTCAGCGGAGGGAGTCTATCCCCTTTTCAATAGCATAGACCTAGGAGATGTTTTTTTTACGCATCTGAGGTGGAGGCACCAACACCCTACCATCAGCTCCTTACTTTACCGCAAAGATCCCTGTGCTCTCATATGCAGAGTTGGCGAGGACGCGGTATCGAACCTAGGGAATTGGTGGTTTTCTAGCCGAACGCTCTAACCGACTGAGCTAACCGGCTCCTTAATTGTATCTATTAAATGATTTCAAGTATTGCCTATCTAAATACTAATAATTATATGGTTTCAAGTAATTATTTCTTATTTAACAGCGACTTCTGTCCCAATAAATAGTTATTACATTTACATGTGAATTTCATGTACTAAATATAAACTATTATTAAGTCTGTCCCATAATAATTGCTACATTTATACATGTGAATTTCATGTACTAAATATAAAACTATTATTAAGTCTGTCCATATAATTGTATACAATTTACATGTGAATTTCATGTACTGAATATAACTAATTATTAAGTCTGTCCCATACATAATTTGGCTAACATTTACATGTGAATTCATGTACTAAATATAAACTATTATTAAGTCCTGTCCCATAATAGAATTGCTTACATTTTTACATGTGAATTTCATGTACTAAAATAATCAACTATTATTAAGTCTGCCCATGAATAATTTGCTACAGTTACATGTGAATTTCATGTACTTAAATATTAAACTATTATTAAGTCCTGGTCCCATAATAATTGTTGACATTTACATGTGAATGTTCATGTAAGTAAGTAAAAGTCGTCGGGCGGCCTAAAAGTCGTATCAGCCAGTCAGTCGAGGAAGTCCTATCCCCTTTTCATAGCGCTAGACGCAAGGAGATTTTTTTTTTTTTAGCATCCTGAGGTGGAGCGCCAACCTCCATCAATGCTCCTTACTTTAAACCCGCACAGAATCCTGTGCTACTCAATAGCTAGTTTGGCGAGGACGCCGGTATCCGAACTAGTAACCTTGTGGTTTCTAGCCGACGTTTCTCTGACCGACTGAAGCTAACCTGGCCCACAATAAAACTATTATTAAGTCTGTCCCATAATAATTGTTAACATTTAGTGATGAAATCTACATTCAAATGAAATAACTATTATGGACAGAATTTAGTAGTAAAATAATTGTTACAATTTAGAATGTGAATTAGTAGTTTGGTTGGTTTAATTTTATGGCATGTTCAACCAAATGGGTTAGTTTTATGCCCAAGGCATTTTTTGTTTAATTCATTCTAGTAGGGTATTCAGTAGGGAATACCCATTTTTTTCATCTGCTTTTCATTTTAAAAACGAATTAAAATTAATTAAATCAATTATTTAAGGTCAAATTTTTGTCTGTCAACAAGTTGTAAATAATGAGCATCAATAAAAAAAGCAAAATAATATTACAACTGTAATTTATTTTTAATACATTTAAAACGATTTTTTTTAGTCAATTTTAAATCAAATATGACTTAATATGGCCACCGTAAGTTACCAAATAAAAATCTTTGTTTACAAAATAAATTTAACAATCTCGATTGAAAAATTTACTAAAAATCAGGAATTATCCGATTTTAATGATTTTCAGTATTGATTTCTCAATGAAATTAATTTTATAATGCATCAGTTATTTTATTTCAAAATTTTCTGATTTAATTAGCGTATTTCTGCTATGATAAATTAATATATAAATTCATTTAAAATATGAGTATCATGATGTTAAGTTAAAATGTCATATTATTAGATTCTAAAAATATTTTTTAAATAACTACTTTACAATTGATAATTTTTTTGTCAAAAAAAACTCTATTGAAAAATTTAGGCACCCTCCCCCTTTTAAACAGAACAGAACAGATATTGATGCATAATTTTTTCTTTTTATAAAATAATAGCCAATTAAATAATATCGAAATGAGTAAAAAAAAATCTCCCCCAAAAATCTTTTTTATTTTTTTTATTTTCATTTTATTTTCTTGATTTTCAGTACTTATTTTCTACCAAAAAAATTTGTTTTTTCTTCTATCATACCTTCGGTCTTTTGTCTTTTATTTATGCAGAAAGATTAGTATCAATCATAAGTAACCCCACCGATATTTTGCACCCCAAAAATAAGGGGGGGGGGGGTTGTCAAAGTTAAGTTGACCTGAAAAAAAAATCAATTTTTAAAATTAAATTACTGATGCATTATTAAAAATTCATTCATTGATAAAATCACACTTAAAATTTAATTATATTGGATAATTCCTTGATTTTTATTAATTTTTTTTAAACGATGGGGGGGGGGGGGTAAATTTGGTTTTTGTAAAAAACACACATTTTTTCGGAAAAGTGGGTATACCTAGTTTTCAGTTTTTTAAAAAACTCATTTGTTTTTAAATACATATTTTTTTATCTATTTAAACAATAGATGGGACACTAACAGGTATTACCACTCGGGTCTGAGTGACTGGGAGTAATGATGATGAAGGGGTACTCCACACTCCCAAAATGTTCCAGAATTGGAACCTCACCACTAGATGCAGGACATACCCAGGACATTAAGACCCTCAGCCACCGTCTTCTAGCACATATATATAAAAAGGGTTGAGAAGAAGCCAGCAATCATCAAGGTGAAAGAAGAAGTGCTATTTTTCAATGTGAGAGAAGAATGGTATTGTCAAGGTGTGTAAAAGGAGCGGCATCGTCAAGGTGTCTAAAGGAGCGGCAATCGTCAAGGAGTCCAAAGGAAGCGGCATCATCAAAGTGTGTCTAAAGAGCGGCAATCGTCAAAGATGTGTAAAGAAATGGGCATCATCAAGGGAAGAGAAGAGTGGCATCGTCACGTGTGTAAGAATCAAGCTTCGTCAAGGTGAAGAGAAAGAAAGCGGCTTAGTCAAGGTGAGAGAAGAAGCGGCTTCGTCAAGGTGAGAGAGAAGCGGCTTCGTCACGGTGAAAGAAGAAAGCGGCTTTCATCAGGTGGGGTGTAAAGAAACGGTATTGTCAAGGTGTGTAAAGAACAGCATCGTCAATGTGTGTAAAGAAGCGGTATTTGTCAAGTGAGAGAAGAAGTGGTATCGTCATGGTGTGGTAAAGAAGCGTATTATCAAGGTGAAAGAAGAAAAATACTTACCAAATTTGCATCTTGTTTACAAATCAATAAAACAATTTTCATTTTCAATTCCAGACATGCTACTGCTGCTTCTTCAAGACTTGGAACTTTTTTACTTTTCCAATTCTTCCCTGTTTATTGGGAATAAAATATTACTTAAATGAAATAGGAAGAAAAAGATCACATTAATAAACAAATCGCCTGCATTAAAAAAATTGTTTCCCAAAAGTCCAAATGTTTTTCAAGTGATATATGATCGCCATTTTATGCTGAATTAAAAAATACCATTCCATTGTGTTTAGTCCAGGTCTGGTTTTAAAGATACTTCACACAAGTTGTACATAAATAATACACTTATTCAAAAGCTTATGGATTCTACCTTTGTTACAAATAAATAGTCATGTCAAATCATCCAGATCATGTCAACTCACTCACTTCAATTTTTCTGAGTAATTTGTCCAAGTGTTTGAATTATGATAAAGTTAGACAATTTTTCCAGGTGTGGACTATGTTAACGTTAGTGGGCACTGATCTATGACAAAAATTATTTTTTATTATTATTCATATCTATTGCATATTATTGTACCAAAAAGATATTTGGTTTTTGCTCAGAAACCGAAGCTACAACATTTTTGTTAAAAATTTTTTTTTTTTAAAATGGCGATTTTTGTCTGTAGCTTTCCCATACCCTAATAATTGTTTATAAAAGCATTTTGCCCAAGGAATCCAAAAATGCTATCAAAAAGTCTTAAACTCAACCATTTTAAGTTCTTGATGATTTGATTTTTTCATAGATCAATATCCTGATGTGGCTCTGAAAATCTACGACAACAATTTTTTTCCTATTATTATTTCACATAATATTCCAACATTATTGTACAAAAAGATAGTTTTTTGATTTTTTGGGGCTCAGGGTGAAATTTTAGCTTTTTCCTGGATGATTTCCGACATGGAATTACCAATATGTTCTTTTACATTCAAGGGAAGAGCCAGTATCTTAAAAATCTAATCTGATTAGAAAAAAAAAAAAAAAAAAAAAAAAAAAAAAAAAAACAAAAAAAAAAAAAAAAAAAAAAAAAAAAATAAAAAAAAAAAAAAAAAAAAATGAGTATATTTTTTGTTTTGCATAAAAAACTTCTTAAAATTCAGCTATTATATATCAACCTTGAAATATCGGTAATTCCATGTCGAATATTCCAGGAAAAAGTAAAATTTTTCACCCTGAGCAAAAATAAAACTATCTTTTTGGTACAAAATAATGTTGAAATATGTGAAATAATAATAGAAAAAATGTTGTCGTAGATGCAGAGCCACATCAGGATATTGATCTATAAAAAATCAAATCATCAAGAACTTAAAATTGGTTGAGTTAAGAACTTTTTGATAGCTTTTTTGGATTCCTTGGGCAAAATGCTTTTATAAACCAATATTAGGAGTGGGTAAGCCTACAGACAAAAATCGCCATTTTAAAAAAAAATTTTTAACAAAATGTTGTAGCTTCGGTTCTGAGCAAAAACCAAATTATCTTTTGTCACCAATAATATGCAATAGATATGAATAATAATAAAAATTAATTTTTGTCATTAGATTCAGTGCCACTAACGTTAACATAGTCCACACCTGGAAAATTGTCTAACTTTATCATAATCAACACTTGACAAAATTTCAGAAAAATTGAATGTGAGTGATGCATGAATCTGATGATTTGACATGACTATTATTTGTAACAAGTAGAATCCATAAGCTTTTGAATAAGTGTTTATTATTATGTACAACTTGTTGTGAAGTATCTTAAAAACCAGACCTGACTAAACACAATGAATGGTATTTTTTAATCAGCATAAAATGGCGATCATATATCACTTGATAAACATTTGACTTTTTGGAAAACAATTTTTTAATGCAGGCCGATTGTTATTAATGTGATCTTTTTTTCTCTATTTCATTTAAGTAATATTTTTTCTATTCCAATAAACAGGGAAGAATTTGGAAAAGTAAAAGTTCCAAGTCTTGAAGAAGCAGCAGTAGCATGTCTGGAATTGAAAAATGAAATGTTTATTGATTGTAAACAAGATGCAAAAATTTGGTAAGTATTTTCTTCTTCACACTGATAATACCGCTTCTTTACACACATTGACGTACCACTTCTTCTCTCACCTTGACAATACCGCTTCTTTACACACATTGACGATGCTGCTTCTTTACACACCTTGACAATACCGTTTCTTACACACCTTGATGAAAGCCGCTTCTTCTTTCACCGTGACGAGCCGCTTCTTCTCTCCCTTGACGAAGCGCTTCTTCTCTCACTTGACGAAGCCGCTTCTTCTCTCACCTTGACGAAGCTGATTCTTTAACACACGTTGACGATGCACTTCTTCTCTCACTTGATTGATGCCAATTTCTTTACACAATCTTGACATGCGCTTCTTTAGCACCTTGATGATGCGCTCCTGGACTCCTGAACGATGCCGCTCCTTTAGACACCCTTGACGATGCCGCTCCTTTACACACCTTGACAATACCACTTCTTCTCTCACATTGAAAATAGCACTTCTTCTTTCACCTTGATGATGCTGCTTCTTCTCAACCCTTTTATCATATATGTGCTAGAAGACGGTGGCTGAGGGTCTTAATGTCCTGGGTATGTCCTGCATCTAGTGGTGAGGTTCCAATTCTGAACATTTGGGTGTGGAGTACCCCTTCATCATCATTACTCCCAGGTCCACTCAGACCGGAGTGGTAATACCTGTAGTGGTCCCATCTATTGTTTAAATAGATAAAAAAAATGTATTTAAAAACAATGAGTTTTTTAACTGAAAAACTAGGTATACCCACTTTTCCGAAAAATGTGTGTTTTTACAAAAAACAAATTTACCCCCCCCCAATCGTTTAAAAAAAAATTAATAAAATCAAGGAATTAATCCAATATAATTAAATTTTAAGTGTTGATTTATCAATGAATGAATTTTATAATGCATCAGTAATTTAATTTAAAAATTTTGATTTTTTTTCAGGTCACTTAACTTTGACAACCCCCCCCCCCCCTTATTTTTGGGTGCAAAATATCGGTGGGGTTACTTATGATTGATACTAATCTCTGCATAAATAAAAACAAAAGACCGAAGGTATGAATAGAAGAAAAAACAAATTTTTTTGGTAGAAAAAAGTACTGAAAATCAGAAAATAAAATGAAAAAAAAAAAAAAAATGATTTTTGGAGATTTTTTTTTACTCATTTCGATAATTATTTAATTGGCTATTATTTTATAAAGAAAAAATTATGCATCAATATCTGTTCTGTTCTGTTTAAAAGGGGGAGGGTGCTAAATTTTCAATAGAGTTTTTGACAAAAAAATTATCAGATTGTAAAGTAGTTATTAAAAAAATATGTTTTTAGAATCTAATAATATGACATTTTAAACTTAACATCATGATACTCATATTTTAAATGAATTTTATATATTAATTTATCATAGCAGAAATACCTAATTAAATCAGAAAATTTTGAAATAAAATAACTGATGCATTATAAAATTAATTCATTGAGAAATCAATACTGAAAATTTCATTAAAATCGGATAATTCCCTGATTTTTAGTAAATTTTTTTCAATCGAGATTGTTAAATTTATTTTGTAAACAAAGATTTTTATGGTAACTACGGTGGCCATATTAAGTCATATTTGATTAAAATTGACTAAAAAAATCGTTTTAAATGTATTAAAAATAAATTACATGTGTAATATTATTTTGCTTTTTTTATTGATGCTCATTATGTTACAACTTGTTGACAGACAAAAATTTGACCTTAAATAATTGATTTAATTAATTTTAATTCGTTTTTAAAATGAAAAGCAGATGAAAAAATGGGTATTCCCTACTGAATACCCTACTAGAATGAATTAAACAAAAATGCCTTGGGCATAAAATAACCCATTTGGTTGACATGCCATAAAATTAAACCAACCAACTACTAATTCACATTCTAAAATGTAACAATTATTTACTACTAATTCTGTTCCATAATAGTTATTTCATTTGAATGTAGATTTCATTCACTAAATGTAACAATTATTATGGGACAGACTTAATAATAGTTTATTGTGGGCCAGGTTAGCTCAGTCGGTAGAGCGTTCGGCTAGAAACCACAAGGTTACTAGTTCGATACCGGTCCTCGCCAACTCAGCGTATGAGTAGCACAGGGATCTGTGCGGTAAAGTAAGGAGCTGATGGTAGGTGTGGCGCTCCACCTCAGATGCTAAAAAAAAAAAATCTCCTTGGTCTAGCGCTATTGAAAAGGGGATAGACTCCCTCGCTGACTGGCTGATACCGACTTTAGGCCGCCCCGACGACTTTACTTACTTACATGAAATTCACATGTAAATGTAACAATTATTATGGGACAGACTTAATAATAGTTTATATTTAGTACATGAAATTCACATGTAAATGTAGCAATTATTATGGGACAGACTTAATAATAGTTTATATTTAGTACATGAAATTCACATGTAAATGTAGCAATTATTATGGGACAGACTTAATAATAGTTTATATTTAGTACATGAAATTCACATGTAAATGTAGCAATTATTATGGGACAGACTTAATAATAGTTTATATTTAGTACATGAAATTCACATGTAAATGTAACAATTATTATGGGACAGACTTAATAATAGTTTATATTTAGTACATGAAATTCACATGTAAATGTAGCAATTATTATGGGACAGACTTAATAATAGTTTATATTTAGTACATGAAATTCACATGTAAATGTAATAACTATTATTGGACAGAAGTCGCTGTAAATAGAAATAATTACTTGAAACCATATAATTATTAGTATTAGATAGGAATACTTGAAATCATTTAACTAGATACAAATTAGGAGCCGGGTTAGCTCAGTCGGTAGAGCGTTCGGCTAGAAACCACAAGGTTCCTAGTTCGATACCGGTCCTCGCCAACTCTGCATATGAGTAGCACAGGGATCTGTGCGGTAAAGTAAGGAGCTGATGGTAGGTGTGGTGCTCACCTCAGATGCTAAAAAAACAATCTCCTAGGTCTAGTGCTATTGAAAAGGGGATAGACTCCCTCGCTGACTGGCTGATACCGACTTTAGGCCGCCCCGTCGACTTTACATTACTTATTTAATATATAACTATGAAAAAAATCTCTTAAGAAACAACTACTACAAAAAAATAAATATACTTTGAACACTATTCCTTAACCTCTAGGCATAAAATAACCCTAGAGGCATTGACATACCATTCAAATCAATCAATCAATCATAATAGTATACAGAATTCCTGCAATAGTTTGTCCCATAATAGTCATTACCTTTGCATATAAATTTCACATTCTAAATGTAACAATTATTGTGGGACAGTGGTAATATGGAATAACAACATTAACGTTTATTTATATTTTTTTTGTTTTTATTATTTCCAGACTGCTAAATGTCTCAGTGAATTATTTGCCAAATATCCTGATTTGTACAAGGAAGCTGTTGTGTGTTCTTTTTACCCAAATATCATTTATAAGGTAATTATCTTTTATATTTCTACTTGGTTTCTTCTTTTTACAAGTTTTAATTTTTTGTTGGTTAAAACATTACATCAGAGTTGCCAAGGCATGGAATAAACTCCCTTGGTGTATACATGTATTTATATAGGTGTTTGTCTGTATAAATGTATAGCTGTGTGTGTGAGTGAATGTTTAGGTGTGTGTGAATGTATATGTGTGTGTGTGTGTGTGTGTGAATGTATAGGTGTGTGTTGTGTATTATAGTGAATACTATTTTGTCAGCAACATGTGTGTGTATATATATATATATATATATATATATATATATATAAGGGGCAGGGTTAGCTCAGTCAGTAGAGCGTTCAGCTAGAAACCACAAGGTTCCTAGTTCGATACTGGCCCTAGCCAACTTAGCGTATGAGTAGCACAGGGATCTGTGTGGTAAAGTAAGGAGTTGATGGTGGGTGTGGCGCTCCATCACAGGCACAAAAAACAATCTCCTTGGTCTAGCACTAGTGAAGGGGGATAGACACCCTCGCTGTTTGGCTGATAACGACTTTAGGCCACCCCAACGACTTAACTTTACTTACTTTATATATATATATATATATATATACGCACAGTACTGAGATACATACACACACTCACATTCACACACATATATGTATGCACACACATACATTTATGCATATACATATATGGACATATACACAACTCCCAAGAACCATCCCTCACATATATAAGAGCATTCAAAAATAACCCACCTCATAGAGGTTTTTCACGGAACAGATGGACTTGCTTCTACTAAAACACTCTTCTACCCGGATTTTAATAGCATAGTCAAACCCACAAAAATACTCCAATTTTTATAGTTCTTCCATAATGCTCCCTTTCAAAAAATTTAGAAACAATTTCTTCAAATAAGACATTTTCTCCTAACGATGACCTAAGGTCGAAACTAGTTGAGAATAAATAACATATATAAAAAATATTCCTGTTTGTCTTATTACTTTTTGTTCATAATATATATATATATATATATATATATATATATATATACATAGTGAATAAATGAAGGAAAAAACTTTAGATTTGCTTCATATGATAATTTATTTCAACTGTAAAAGATTTGTAGTTGAAATAGATTATTACATGAAGCAAATTTATATATTTTTTTTTTATATATATATTCATTATATTGCCCTGTCCATTCACACTTTGGAACTAGGCACATCGAGCACTCAGTACAGATGACCTGTATCATTACAGTTGAACCCCACATATTCAGAGGATGTATTTATTTATAAATGAATAGTTTTTCCAAAGTATCTATATATTTGGGGCCAGTTTAGCTCTGTCGGTAGAGCAGCTGTTTAGGAACCTCAAAGTTCCTGGTTCATTACCAGTCCCCACCAACTCAATGAATGCATAGCATAGATTGGGTAATCTGATCCATGTGGTAAAGTGGGGAGCTGACGGTAGGTGTGGCATTTTGCCTCAGCAAAAACAATTTCCCTTGTCTAGCACTAGTGTGTGTGTGTGTGTAAGGTAATCAAATGACTGGTAAGTAAGGGATGATTCTATTTGGAATCATCGAAATCTCACTGTACAACCATACTGTATGCTCTTGTAGGTGCAAACATATATATTAATACAAGGATTTTTATAAATCCCTAAGAGTGCTCAATGTATAATAATAAATTAGATTATATGCAGAGCAATATTTAACTTTCAAAGAAAGAAAAACTTAACAAACCATCATCCTGTTATGATATTTATTTCAACCAGCAACTCAAATTGAGTCTAGCCTCTTCAGACAGGTTTTACAAATACTAATATTTATATATATATATATATACACACACACACGTATACTAGGAATAATTGAAAAGATTTTTGGACCATATGACCTTTAGGCACCCCTTTTGCTTTGCTGATTCATAAGTACATTTTTTTCATTTACACCGTCAACATCCGGTTGTTTGTTAGGGGTTAGGATTAGGGTTAGGGGTTAGTTTTATAATTTAAAAAAAACTCTAAAATCGTCTGTTAACAAACAACCGGATGTTGACTGTAAATGAACAAATGTACTTATGAATCAGCAAAGCAAAAGGGGTACCTAAAGGTCATATGGTCCAGATTTTTTAACTGAAAAGAAAATGTTATGTTGATCTGATGTTTAAAAAAGAATAAGGAAAACCTGTTTTTCAGTTCATTATAAATATCATCAATACCAAAATAAAAAGTTTGTTTACAAAAAGTGGAAATACTAAAAACCTGCAAGTGAAAACTATTTAGACAACAGAAAAATGAATAAACCTTTATTAAAAAAATTTTTTTTTTTCCTTTTACTTTTTCTTTCTTTTCTGAAGGTGCGACTAGCTGATCCGAAGATTGTAACTGCACTCACATTCAAGCACCAGTTTATTACCACAAACCTTAAGACGTCGGGATTGTGGAATCGGTTAGTGGCTTGTATTGGAGACATCCTCTTGGAATCGGCACATCTCTTCCTCTGGTATCTCTGTGGAACTTCTGCCTGTCTTTTGAACAACAATTGCTATTCAGGGTATGTTATTTTTAAAATTGTTTTTTAGGCTTTTTATATTGGTGTATACATGTATTTATATATGTTTGTATGTGTAAATGTATAGGTATGTGTGTGAGTGAATGTATAGGTGTGTGTGTGTGTGTGTGTGTGTGAATATATAGGTGTGTGTGTGAATATATAGGTGTGTGTGTGTGTGAATATATAGGTGTATGTGTGTGTGTGAATATATAGGTGTATGTGTGTGTGTGAATATATAGGTGTATGTGTGTGTGTGAATATATAGGTGTATGTGTGTGTGTGAATATATAGGTGTATGTGTGTGTGAATATATAGGTGTATGTTTGTGTGAATATATAGGTGTATGTATGTGTGTGAATATAAGGTGTGTGTGTGAATATATAGGTGTGTGTGTGTGTATGGAATATATAGGTGTGTGTGTATGTGAATATATAGGTGTGTGTGTGTGTGAATATATAGGTGTGTTGTGTGAATATAGTGTGTGTCTGTGTGTGTGAATATATAGGTGTTGTCTGTGTGTGTGAATATATAGGTGTGTCTGTGTGTGTGTGATATATAGGTGTGTCTGTGTGAATATATAGGTGTGTGGTGTGTGTGTGTGAATATATAGGTGTGTGTGTGTGTGTGAATATATAGGTGTATGTGTGTGTGTGAATATATAGGTGTATGTGTGTGTGTGAATATATAGGTGTATGTGTGTGTATGAATATATAGGTGTATGTGTGTGCATGAATATATAGGTGTGTGTGTGTATGAATATATAGGTGTATATCTGTATTTATATATAGGTGTGTGTGTGTGAAAATATAGGTGCGCGCGTGTGTGTGTGCGTATGAATATATAGGTGTATATCTGTATTTATATATCCACACACATATGCACACATGCGCACACATACATGTATATTATGTCTGTACACTATTCATGTTCCTGACTCTGATACATTATGTACTAGACATGAGACTTTGATGAGTTGTGGTGCACTTGAGCACTGAACACAATAAATTTCATTATTATTATTATTTTTAAATGTTTATTTATTGCAGCAACACTCATACATTCTGGAAGAACCGTGGCTTGAATGTGGTGTTGTGGACTGTGAATGATGCTAAGGAAAAGGAATATCTCGTGCATACAAGAAAATGCAGCATCATAACGGACACTTGTAAAAATTGAGAAAACCCAAAAGTTCCCTCCAGTTAAATGGATGATCGAATTTATTTTTATTATTCTATTTTGCTTAAGTTTTTTTAAATTCTTTTTTTTTTTTAAACACTTCATGACATTTCTGTGCTTTCTGTTACAGTCCTCTCTCTATATCTATCTATCTCCTCTCACTCTTCCTTTCTCTCTCTCTCTCTTCCTTTCTCTCTCTCTCTATCCCCGTCTCTCTCTCCTTTCCCTCTTTCTCTCTCCTCTCTCCTTCTCTCCATCTCTCCTCTCTCTTTCTCTCTCCCCGTTCTCTCTCCCCTCTCATCTTTTTTTTTAAGATTTGAAAAATCATGATGGTATGTGGACTTGGAGATTGTTTATGATTAAGAGGTGGGTTGGGTTTTTTTGCCCGGTGGGGACTCTTCAACATTTTGTGAGATATATTGCTATCAGTAGAAATGCATTCAGTGAATTTAACTTTTACAATTCTTTTGCTGAATGTGTTTGGAACTGAACCGGGAGCGGGGGGGGGGGGGGGGGGTTTGGGGTAAATAGTCCATACCCCCATCCCATCTCTTTTGTATGTGGATTTTTTCAATTTCTCTTATATTATCAAGATGTTTTAAGAAAAACATTTTGACAATGTCAATTTTTTTTTTTTCATTTTAAAATCTAAGAAAATAAAAAGAAGAAGAAAAACAATTTAAGCTTTAAGTTAACATTAGTGTAATCTTTCTTTTTTTTTAAGGATAAGTCAATGACCTAATATGACAAGTGACTTCTCTTAAAAAATGACAATTAAGTCTGTAAAGTGATTTATTAAATCTACAAAACTACAAGTTCTATTTTTTTCTAAATTTCTATTCTTATGAAGATTTCTGTTTTCTTCTATAGATTAAATTATTAAATTTCTCCATTAAAAAGTGAATTTAATAGCAGTTTTAATATAGCCGTATGCTGTAAACAGACATTAAATTTCTCCATTAAAAAGTGAATTTAATAGCAGTTTTAATATAGCCGTATGCTGTATGCACACATTAAATTTCTCCATTAAAAAGTAAATTTAATAGCAGTTTTAATATAGCCGTATGCTGTATGCACACATTAAATTTCTCCATTAAAAAGTAAATTTAATAGCAGTTTTAATATAGCTGTATGCTGTATGCACACATTAAATTTCTCCATTAAAAAGTAAATTTAATAGCAGTTTTAATATAGCTGTATGCACACATTAAATTTCTCCAAAATAAATTTAATAGAGTTTTTTAAATAGCTGTAAGTACACATGAAATTTCTCCATGCAAAAGGTTGGACAAAGACAGTTTGGTAATCTGAACATTAGCTACATAAATGAGAGTAACCTCACCTTGTTTGTTTCTCTTTGAGGAAGCATTATATTTTGCTTGGCCATTTTCATTTCACCGTAAATCTACACTGAAAATACGAATTTGTTTGAATCAATACAACTGCATGTTTTAATGCAAAAATATCATAAAATGTGTTCTTAATTGTGCTTGCGCATTATTTGAAATAAACTTAATTGTTATAATGCTTCCTCAAAGTGAAAGAAACAAGAGGAGGTTATTCTCATTTATGTAGCAGATTATCAACAATTTTTGTTAAACCTTTCTTCATGTAGAGATTCACAATTCAGGAAAAAAAAAACGAAAAAAAAACAAACATTTCATATTTTGTTTCTAAAACCTTAAAATTCAAAGTTTTCAAAAAGTGACATTTTATTGATCTTACCCTTTTTTTTTTTCTTCTTTTTTTCTTCTTTTTTTCTTCTCTTTTTTTTCTTCTTCTTTTTTTCTTCTTTTTTCTTCTTCTTTTTCTTCTTTTTTTTCTTTTTTTTCTTCTTCTTTTTTTCTTTTTTTTTCTTCTTTTTTCTTCTTCTTCTTCTTCTTCTTCTTTTCTTCTTCTTTTTTCTTCTTCTTTTTTTCTTCTTCTTTTTTTCTTTCTTTTTTTCTAAATTCTAAAATTTGGGTTGGTAATTTTTCAGAAAGAGAAAAAAAAAAACCTTGCTTGATTTTTATTTTTAGACTAAATGTTTGATTTTGACCGTCACTTTACTCTTTGCTATCAACATAAACAATTCAATCTTCCTGGTTGACAAAAGTAATAAATCTTGAATTTATTTTTCTACCTTTAAGCATTTTGTTTTCTTCTTTTTTTTTTCATTACATTGTGATATTTTTGTTGTCATCTTTTAAAATTGTTTGTATTCAGTAAGACCGTTTTCTTCTTCTTTTTTTCTTTCTAAATTCTAAAATTTGGGTTGGTAATTTTTCAGAAAGAGAAAAAAAAAACTTGCTTGATTTTTATTTTTAGACTAAATGTTTGATTTTGACCGTCACTTTACTCTTTGCTATCAACATAAACAATTCAATCATCCTGGTTGACAAAAGTAATAAATCTTGAATTTATTTTTCTACCTTTAAGCATTTTGTTCTCTTCTTTTTTTTTTTCATTACATTGTGATATTTTCGTTGTCATCTTTTCAAATTGTTTATATTCAGTAAGACTGTGTGCAAAAACCCCTCCAAAAAAGATATATATATATATAATGCCGTTAAAATCAATTCATCATTCTGACTAGACGCTTTGATCAATTGGCTGGTCACATCAAGCCCTAGCACCTATATGATTGCCCCAACTCTATTGCCCTTATGGCAAGCCCCAACCCTTTTTATCATATGGGTGCTAGAAGGCAATGGTTGAGGATCCTTATGTCCTGGGAATGACATTAAACTCTATCTGATGGTTTGGTCCACTCTGACCCGGAGTGGTAGTATCTGTTAGGGTCCCATCTTTTGGTTAAATAGAAAAATGTATTTATAAAAAAAATTGAATATCCATTAAAAATGACTTTATTTCAAAACTTTATCAGCATTAAATGACCCAGGGAGGTTGATATGGCGTAAAACAAACCAAACCAAACGATCATTTTGACTTTTTGTAAGTCTAAGCATTTCAGTTTTGTTCTCTTTTTGCTAAGCAGAGTCAGTAGAGCACTCGTCTAGGAATCACAAGGTTCTTGGTTCGATACCTACCCTCGCCAACTCAGCGAATGAATAGCACAGGGATCTATGTGGTAAAGTAAGGAGCTGATGGTAAGTGTGGCGCTCCGCCTCAGATGCAAAAAACAATCTCCTTGGTCTAGCGCTAGTGAAAAGGGGATAGACTCCCTCTCTGTCTAGCTGATACCGACTATAGTCCACCCCGACAACTTTACTTTTATTTTTTTAGTTGGGAAGCGCGGTGGTGTACTAGTTAGAGTCGCAGGAAATGGACTTGTCGACCAGAGTTCAAATCCTGGACGAAACTACAATTCACATAGCACCAATACCCTTGGGAAAGGTATGAATCCAACTATTCTCCCTCCAGTGATGGATAAATTGTAGGGCAGACTAAGCTCTTTAACCTTGGTTAGGCAACCAGTCTAGCAGAAGGAAAACTCTGAATTCAAACCTGGTCGCTACTAGAATAGGCTCAGGCTTAATTAGTGATCTATTTCAATTTGAAAAAAAAAAATTAGACTACTTTCTACTCTTTCATGATTGGAGAAAATGTTGACTAAACTGTGAAAGACATACTGAATTATCTCCCTTTATTGATGATAATTCCATTGGGAATTGAACAAGTCGAGTTCAAATCATGGATGGTGTTTTTTTTGGTTTTTTTTTTTGGTTTTTTAATTTCACTTTCACGCTCTTGGGAAAGAAAGGCATGCATCCTTTCTTTTTGTCTTCCCTCCCCCTAGCCATGGGTAAATAGTAGAGCAAACTGGGCTCTTTAGACTTTTCTAAGAGTAGGAAAACACCGAATTCAAAACAAACTAGCAGTTCCACGTCATAAAAACCTACTTGCAACAAAACCGGTGTACCGTCACCAATGCGGTGTGGCTGCGGTCCCATGCCATCAAGGGAGGGCAAGAGACATTTACATTTTTATATTGACTCATACCAACTACACGTCAAAGTTCTGGCAGAAAGTTTAAGGGAGATAACTCCTGTATCATCCAAACTCATTCTTGTCTAGTTGTGTCCCTTCTTACTGTATAAAAGTAAAGTCATCAGGGTGGCCTAAAGTCGGTATCAGCTAGACAGCGAGGGAGTCTATCTCCTTTTGATTAGCGTTACACCAAGGAAATTGTTTTTAGCATCTGAGGCGGAGCCCCACAGCTGCCATCAGCTCCTCACTTTACCGCATAGATCCCCATGCTACTCATACGCTGAGTTGGCATTAAACTCTATCTGATGGTAAGGTTCCAGTTCTGGAGGTCTGGGGAATGTGGAGCACCCCTTTATCACCATTGCTCCCTGGTCTACTCTGACTCGGAGTGGTAGTACCTGTTAGGGTCCCATCTATGGGTTAAATAGAAAAACACGAGTTTATTAAAAATATTGAGTATCCATTAAGAATGAATTTTATATCAAAATTTTGTCGGCATTAAATGACCCACTGAGGTTGATATGCCGTAAAACAAAACAAACCAAACCAAACAATCCAGGATTTGTTCAGGACAGCACGCAGCATCCTTATGTAGTTCCTATCTAGCTTTTCCTGAAGAAAACCTGGAAGCAGCTCCGCAAACCAACTTTACTCTTCTTAAAAACTGACTTTGTGTCAGATCCTACCAGTTTATTAAATACTTGAATCTGCAAAGTTCAAAGTTTTGGATGGAGATAATTTGAACATTTTTCTCCTAGTGTTAATGAGTGAAAAAAAGAGAAAACGTTTTTAGGAGTTTTTTTTTTAAATAATTGTACATTTATCTCAAGGTTGTAGTATCTATGAAGGTGAGTCAAAAAGTAATGCCATTTTGTTTAGGACAGGTATAATTACTTACACAGGAACATGTATCACATATCAAAATGAAGCTGGTCCTCTGTGGATCACATCTCTACATCTCCACATAGTCACCATTTCTCTCAATAGCAATATTCCACCTTCGAATGAGAACATCTATCCCTGCCTCATAAAATTCTGTTCACTGTTCTTTGAGTCACTTCTTCACTACAGATTTCACTTCCTCGTCACTGGAATAATGTTTGACCCTCAAACCCTCTTTCATGGGGCTGAAGAGATGATAGTCTGAAGGCGCTAAATCTGGTGAGTATGGAGGATGCGGTAAAGTTGTCCACCCAAATGATGTGATTTTCTCCCTTGTCCTGGTGCTTGTGTGTGGTCAAGCATTGTCATAGAAAAATCCTTTCCAGTACGTTCCTATAGGCATTTAAGCCATTATCAGGTACTGTAAGTAATCTTATAATCTTGTTTATCAAAATGACTTGATTCGACATTAAATGACCTAAAAGAGGATTGATATATCATAAAAGCAAACAACCAGCCTACAATTGCCTACATTTTGACATTGCATTTGTCAAATTAAATTTTATGACCATTAAGGTTTTGGGTGCCAAGAATGCTGAAAGACAGCTCATAAAACAAATCAACCATTTATCTATTTGTCTGTAACCAAAACTATGTCACTGCTTACATCACATTACTCAAAATCATTATAACATAAAATGAATACACTGAAAATGTGAGCATGCAAACTTAGACAATCTTCATTGGTTTTTAAAACAAGTTTTGATAAATACAAGACCGGTATAGCTCAGTCGGTAGAATGTTCGGCTAGAAACCACAAGGTTCCTAGTTCGATACCGGCCCTCCCCAACTCAGCATATGAGTAGCACAGGGATCTGTGCGGTAAAGTAAGGAGCTGATGGTGGCGCTCCACCTCAGACGCTAAAATAATCTCCTTGTTCTAGCGCTAGTGAAAAGGGGATAGACTCCCTCGCTGTATGGCTCATACCGACATTAGGCCGCCCCGACGACTTTACTTTATTATATATTTATATATAGTGTGTTTTATTTTAATATATATTTAAAGTTATCAGAACTAAGTTTCCATTTCAAATTGTTTTATTTTTTTACTCCTTTAATAAATTTGATGATTTTTCGGACCATATTACCTTAAGGCACCCCTTTTCAATTTCATGTAACTAGGTCATTTTTTTCATTTACAACATCAATATCTGGTTGTTTGTTAGGGGTTCTAACCCTAACCCCTAACAAACAACTGGATATTGACACTGTAAATGAAAAAAATGACCTAATGACACAAAATTGAAAAGGGGTACCTTAAGGTAATATGGTCCGATTTTTCTTATTTACAAACTCTCTGGTATTGAATTTTTAACTCCCACCCCTCAGACAATATCTTTCAAAAATTAATTGTTACACTGCCCGGAGGGTGTTTTTTTTTTTTTTTTGCTAGTTCAAATAACCCTCTGATTGACAACAAAACCAACTTGAAATGGATCTCAGCAGATCATTGCTGTTCATGAAACAATTATCAATTATAATATTAAATTACTGCAGCTGTTTTTTACACTAAACTGTAACAAAAGAAAATGGGACATTCTAGCATAAACTTTCCTTTAATGTAACTCTAGATTTGCCTGGTAATAAAAATAAAATTGGTTTCAAGTTCATATCTAAACTTGGAAAATTTGGTTTAAAGTCGAGTAACCAAACATGGAAAAAATTTTAACTTTTTACAAACACCACCACAATTATCTCACTTGTCTTTCACTTTTTCTAAATCAAATCAATACCGAAACAAGTAGAAAATTAATGTTGCACTAGCAGGACCTGTAGATATACCACAGTATGATAGTTTGATTATTATAACGTTTGATATGTTTGCTACATAATTTATGAGCAGCTTATAAATTATGAATGTACCTGTAGTTAGAATATTTTGAATAAGGTCCATTAGATTAAAAATGATGGGGTCTGTGGAAAGTTACTAGGGCCGTTGAGTGACAACGGTGACATTCCAACTGACCTTCCAGTACAGGCGTAAGAATAAGTTTTAGTTTAGCTTGTCAGATACAACACAGATTTCAGAGCGGGTGGACCTGTCGCCACTCTAATGTCATTTCTCGATCTGCAGTGGAATCATGGGCTGGGTTTGGAAATAAAGCTTTATTAAGAAACAACCAAGTCTTGTTAAGTAATTTAAAAACAAGAGATGACAGCCCAAAGAAGTCAACAAAGATCGACCCCCAGCAGAAGCCTTGAAGAGAAGTGCACCCACTAGATCGATGGAAAAAAATGGCTGCTGAATTGAATAATGAAATTTATTGTGTACAGTGCTCAGGTGCACCACAACTCATCAAAGTCTCATGTCAAGTACACAGAATAATGTATTAGTGTCAGGAACATGAACAGTTTACAGTAGTAATATGCATGTATGTGTGCATATGTATGTGGAGAGGGGCATCTGGTATAGTGTCGGTGGACTACAGGAGGCATGGAGGCTTTGAAAAATTGAGTGTTTCGGCAGCCTACAACAGACGCGGGCAGCTTATTCCATGCCTCTGAGCGTGAAGAAATGTTTCTGAAAGTCACGTGAGTAGTGCTGTTTTCTGACTTTGTAGGCATGCCCGCGTGTGTTAGAAAGATGGAGATCAAAAAGGTGCTTATGGTTGCTGTTGTTAAGATGATTAATGACCTTATGAGCGTTTACCAGGTCAGTTGCCAGACGCCGAAGTTTCAATGAATCCATTCCCAGGGCAGCGAGACGTTTAGAGTATGGTAGATGCCTGATGGAGGGTATTCGTTTGGTTGCACATCTCTGTACAGTTTCTAGGAGGTTAATATTCTGAGCAAGATAGGGTTCCAGACCAGTGATGCAAACTCCAAGTGTGGACACACCATAGCTTTGTACAGTTTTAAATAGATAGCCGGTGAGCATCTGATAAAGGTCTTGCTGAGTGACGCCAGGACACCCTCGGCCTTTTTGACAATTTTAGAGATGTGTTTCGTCCAATGTAAATCACTGCTGACAGTAATACCCAGATCACGTTTACAAGAAGATTCCTTGATATTAGTGTTGTGGAGGGAGATGAAGTAAGCAGAATGTAACAGGTAAGAATCATCATCTCCATCATCATCATCATCATCATCATCTATCTAATCTACCTGTCTGTCTACTGATTATATACACCTGAGTAAAGGGGTATATAACATGTTTACTTAAGAGCTATTGATAGTTCAATATGTAAAAAGGATGATTTAACTCTCTCTCTCTCACTCTTTTTTTTTCTCTTTCTTTCCTTTTTTTTTCATCTTTTCATTATGTTCAATTGAAACAGATTAGTGTTATCGCTTCCTCATGCTCATCTCCTCTCTATATCTTTCCCCTACTCTCTTTCTTTCTAAATTTTTTCTGTGAAGCATGTCTTTTTCTTCCCTTTCTTTATAATAAAAAACGGAATGGTCCATTATTTAGTTGAGGTGACGACACTCATAAGAGGAAAGAATGCGATGGATAAGCAACATCAGATAATCAGTATTTGCATTTCATTTGATTTGGGCGGTCTTATTTTTAACCAGATGGTGTTGTAAGGTGATAACGGTTGTACAATTAAGGAACACGAATACTGATATATAGATTGCTAAAGGGATGTCAAATCAGATGAAAGAAAATAGAAAAAATTAAATAATGTTCTCTTATATTTTTGTTCGCTTTAGAAATAGATATTAATTTAAAAAAAAAAAAAGAAATAACTATCTATTAATAACGGAGATTCGGTCTCGATTTGTCTGTAACCAAAACTGTCACTGCTTACGTCACAATTACCAAAATTGTCAATACATAGAATAAAGAACAATTAATATTAATAAAATAAATAAAAGCTATTCCTTATTAATTCAACATTTGAATATTTTCCATTGTAATAAATAAATCATATATTCTTTGAATAAATAAACTATATAAAGTATGAAATTAATTAAAAAATACAATAACACTTTTACAACATATCCATATAAAAAGCCTATAACTGTTAACTCCACTACTCTTAATTTTAATAGCGAGTGACCTGAAAAGTACAAAAAAGCTATAATAAAAAACCTAATATATCGCGCAAAACTCATTTCTTCCTCAAAGCCGATATTCTACTCCGAACTTAAAAATATCAAACAGACGCTGTTAATAACGGATTTCCTAATCACGTCATTGACGAACAAATCAAACAGATCATACAAAAAGTAGACACTAACCACAAGAAAAACATATTACAGCAAATACTTCTTCAAATAACATTTATTATCGCAACCAGATGCACAGGAATTACAAACTTGATAAATAGCACTAAAAAAATTAATTCAAAAACGTGACAGCAACCACACCCGATGATAAGGTAAATTTGATTATTTATTACACAAAATTTAAAACGACTAACTTTGTTATCCGCAACAATTCCTCTCCCCAGACAAGTGGGCTTAATGAGACCAATGTAGTATACAAATTTAAATGTCCCTTAGGAGATTGTTGTCTCCCACAAAATGAAAATACCTACATCGGTTTTTACATCAAAACTTTGTCACACCATCTAACTCTCCATATGACAGATAATAGCTCCATTTCACAACATCTAAAATTACATGCATGCCCTCACTCTAATTACTGAAATATCCTAACGGAAAATATGCACATTCTGCACAAAGAAAAAAATAAACAAAAACTCCAAATACTAGAAGCTTTATACATAAAACAATACAAACCATCCTTAAATAAAATTAATTTTCAATGCAGTACTCACATTTAAAAATGCCTATAACACTTTTCCTATCAATTCTCTTCCTCCAGCCTCCACATCCATTAATATACTAACTTGAAAAAAAAAACTGGAATACATCGCCTCTGATGATGGCACTTCAAAATTCCCAAAGTACTCGGGATACGAACTTCGGTGGACTAATCCACGGATTCCATATATATATATATATATATATATATATATATATAATATATATATCATAGTGTGTACAGAAATAACCTGTACATATTATTTCTTTACATGCTATAATAATAAATCCGCTCTATTTACGTATTGAGCACTTTATATTTATTATAACGCTGACTTATCCGAGTAATACTTATACCAACCAAACATTGAGACCAACCCAATATTTTTACCGATAAGTTATTCCTTTTACATATATATATATATATAAAGATAAAGATATCCAATCGACTGTTAAATTGGGGATGATTCTATTTGGGATCATCAATATCCTCTGTATATCTACAATGCATGGCCATGCTGATGCAAAACTATTGATTTATACAAGGATTATTTCAAGTTCCTAAGAGAGCTTAATGTATGATAATTAATTATGTACAGAACAATATTTACACTTTCAATAAGAAAGAAAAACTAAACAAACTGTCATTTGACTGATGATGGCTATTGGTCGAGACTAGGCTCATTTATAGAGTTATTGGCTGAAATAAATTTATAGTAATGGTTTGTTGTGTTTTTCTTTCTTATTAAAAGAGTGTTTATATATATATATATATATATATAGTCATCCACAGACACCATGTTTTGACATATCACATCTCTTCAGTGTAGTTAGATATTCGTAAGCTACCTACAGCCGGGATAGAAACCCAATCAATTCAGCATCAGTTGTACAGCTTAACAGCTCGACTATTGTCACCTACAAAATGGGAAGGGGATTTTAACTGTTTTAATACACACATCTGTATGTATATAAAGGCCGCCATATATATATATAATATATATATATATATATATATAGAAAATTTGAAAAAAACAAGTGTTTTTCCGAAAATATGATGAATTTAATTATCAATATTTAAACATTTTGGTTTCATTAAACCTTCATCATCTGTATCATCTCCTATCATCTATAAAAACATCCATCATTTTCTTCACCCCTAGATACATCCTGATGAAGGTTTAATGAAACTGAAATGTTTAAACATCGATAATTAAATTCATCCTATTTTTGGAACACTTGTTTTTTTCAAATTTTCTTTATATTGTCGGATTTATTTTCCATATTTACTCCCATATATATATATATATATATATATATATATATACATATACCCCTATGCAAATTAATTGAAACAAAACAAATAATTCTGTTATTATCATATCTGTGATCTCTCTGTAAGGTTTGCCAGTGTATTCATGTAGCGTTTTTTATCCACTTTTTTTTATACAAGGCTTGTTAGAACATTGACAGTCAAGATAATAATATCTGAGCATGATAAAAATCTGATGCAATCATGGATAACACAATATTTTTCAAGGCTAAACAAATTTCATCATACACCCCAAAAATAGATTCATATTAATCTGAGGAAAAAATAGAAACTGATTGCACCCTGTCACTCCAGTGGGTCTAAAACTGACCATATATTGAAAGAAAGGAAAGTAAAGCAGTTGTTTCAATTAATTTGCACAATGTTGTATATCAATATTAATATTAACTAGTACAAAATAAAAAAAACACCCTCCGGGCGATTTAAAAATAGATTTTTGAAACATATTGCCTGAGGGGTGGGAGTAAAAAATTGAATGTCAGCGAGTTTGTACCCTCAGTAAGTAAAATCATCAAATTCATTAAAGGATTAAAAAATAAAAGAATTTGAAATGTAAACTTTAAATATGTATTAAAATAAAACAAACTATATATAGATATATAATACCAGTCATGTATTTATTAAAACTTGTTTTTAAAAACAATGAGGACTGTCAAATGTTGCATGTTCAAATTTTGAGTGTATTTATTCTATGTTATGATGATTTTGGGTAATGTGACGTAAGCAGTGATGTAGTTTTTGTTACAGACAAAAACCGGAAGTGAATCTCCATTATTAATAAATTTGGTTTGAAAATCACATAAGAAAGGAACTAATATATATATATATATATATATATATATATATAGTTTCTTTCTTATGTGATTTTCAAACCAAATTAATATTAATATTGATGTACAACATTGTGCAAATTGGAGGCGCATGGGCTAGTGGTTAGAGTCGTGGAAAATGGACTCGTCGATTCGAGTTCAATTCCTAGATGAAGCTGTTGGCATTTCACATAGCGCTAATACCCTTTGGAAAGGTATGAATCCATATATTCTCCCTCCAGCTATGGGTTAAATAGTAGGACAGGCTGGGCCTTTCAGCCTTGGGTAGGTAACCAGTCTAGGAGAGGGATAACTCTGAATTCAAAATTCCTGAGGTCAGTTGTTGATTGTGTTTGTGGCAACCCTTGATGCACCAATTCTTTCCTATCGACTGTGCCAAAAAGTGTGGATGGTCCAACACAAGCCTTCACCACTATAAACAAATCACTGTGTGGATGTTCATTGTATAAACACTCATACGTCGATCGACGGGAGAGTCCATCATATATATATATATATATGGTCCAGTTGCTGCTTTAGCACTTCTGTTGCAGTGACATTAGTAATTTATCCAAGAGTGCTCAATTTATCATAAACAGAGAACTATAATAATCATAAAAGAAAAACATAATAAAGCTATAATAATTGTTGAAAAAAATCTACCACAGTTTCAATCTCAAATAGATCAGGTTCTCGACGAGATCAATTTGATGTCAAAACCATGGTAGACCCATAATTTTTTCTACAATTATATATACTAGCAAAAAAAAATGCTTCCTCCAGGCACAAGTATTTAAGTTTTAATATAATTAAATATTATATTGAATTAAAAAGACTAATAGAATTAAATACAAACACAAAAAGGATTACATTTATTTTTACTTTATTATAATTGATTTTCAATATCAAATTTTATATAGGATTGTTTTTAATATGTTTGAGAATAAAACAATAATATTAGAAATCAATGACACCAAGTAATTATTTATTAAACAGGGTTTTGTTAAAATCAGTATGCAAATTATTCACACCATATACTATGTAAACATTTATTTCTTAATGATATATAACACACATTGGAGGATTTTAAACACATTAATAATATGGGCAAATTTATCACAGCTAGACCTTAATAGAGATATTGTTAATAGATGAGATGCTAATTAAGATTAAATAATGATTATTTGATAACCATTGAGAATATAACATAAATAACTATGGGAATTGTGATGGTGGTGGTGGTGTAGTTTCGGTTACAGACACACACACAATCTCCATTATAATAAGATTATATATATATATATATATATATATATATAATATATAAGTAAAAAGTCACAGTGTGGCTTCCAAGCAAACCGGTCAACTGTTGACATCTTCTCGCTACGCCAGCTACAGGAAAAATGCCTGGAGCAGCAGCTGCCACTCTACGCTGCATTCATAGACCTAACAAAGACATTTGACCTGGTCAGCCTAAGCGGACTTTTTAAATTGCTACAGAAGATAGGCTGCCCGCCCAGACTTCTTGGGATCATAATTTTCATATGGGAAATGCTATTCGCTGATGATTCAGCCTTAACGTCACTCACAGAGCATGGTCTGCAACAGCTTGTCAGTCGACTCACACATGCTTGCAAAGAATTCAGACTAACCATAAGTCTAATTAAGACAACAGTCATGGCACAAAGTGCAGACACCCTCCCGAACATTGTCATCAATGGGTGGAGCCTGGAAGCAGTGGAGAGCTTCAAGTATCTTGGGTCCACCATTACCAACTCAGTCTCCACTGACAGTGAAGTCAACAGCAGAATCGCCAGAGCTGCGGCAGTTATGGCCAAACTGAACCAGAGAGTCTGGGACAATGCCAGCCTTACAAAGAGTACCAAACTGCGCATCTAAAAAGCATGAGTTATCAGTACTCTCCTCTACAGTACCGCAGCCTTGATCACATACTAATGCCCCGAGAGGAAACTGGATAATTTCCACCTCAGATGCCTCATCCTATGCATATGTTGACAGGACAAAGTGCCAAACATGAACAGCATGCCCACCATCATCTGCGAGAGGCGCCTGCATTGGCTTGGCCATGTCAGGAGGATGGACAAAGGCTGCATCCCCAAAGACTTACTGTATGGCGAATTGGCAGAGGGCACCCGACCAGTAGGGAGACTATGCCTGCACTTTAAAGATGTCTGCAAAAGAAACATGAAGACATGCCACATTAACACCAACACATGGGAGGCTTGTGCAGAAGACCGTGTGACCTGGCGACTCCTCGTCAGACAAGGAACAAAAAGGAGTGAAAAAGAGAGGAAAGAATCCGCCACGGAAAAGAGAGACAAAAGGAAGGAGAGACAACAGCAACTCCAGCAAGCATCACTGTTCGTTTGCAGTCACTGCTCCAGAGACTGTCATTCTAAAATTGATCTGTTCGGCCAATCACGGGTTGCAGATAAAAAATTTTTTTTTTAAATGAACACTACACCATCGTCTTTAGTAGACGGAAGGATGCCAACAATATATATATATATAAGTAAAAAGTCATTGGGGTGGCATAAAGTCGGTATCAGCCAGACAGCAAGGGAGTTTATACCCTTTTCACTAGTGCTAAACCAGGGATATTGTTTAGACATCAGGTGGAGTGCCACATTTAACATCAGCTCCTGAATTTACCACACGGATTCCTGTGCTACTCATACGCTGAGTTGGCGAGGGCTGGAATCGAACATAGAACCTTGTGGTTCCTAGTTTTACGCTCTACTGACTGAGCTAAACTGACTATATATATATATATATGTGTGTGTGTGTGTGTGGAATGACTTACCAGTAAAAATATTGGGTTGGTCTCAATATTTGGTTGGTATAAGTGTTACTTGGATTATTACAACATGAACTCCCACAGTTAGCTGCAATTAATCAATATCATGATTAATTCAGTGCATTTAACCCTGAAGATCCTTATGGTGAAACTCGAGTAGGTTATTTCTGTACATACTATAATTATATATATATATATATATATATATATGTGGGGGAGGTGCATTATTACAATTATCGTATAGACATCCTCAAACATTTGTAGAGTAGGCAACATTATATTAATTAACTGTCTCGAGATAAAAATCTGATTTGGGCTGACTGTGACTCCCACCCCCAGAGAAGTTCTTCCCAACAAATATCAAGAGACATGCTTCTTGCAAAAAATGCAATTTAGCATAATGACCATCTTTGCAGACATTTGAGTGACCTAAAAAATATTATAAACTATTACATATTCTAATACACACACATACACACATACACACACTCACATGCGCACACATGCATACATATGCACACATACACGCACACATGCATGCATGCATACACATACACACACACACTCACACGCATACACACACACGCAAACACATGCACACACACACACACACACACACACACACAGACACACACATACAGACACACACAAAATAATTTAGATAAATTAATGTCTGTTAGCCTCATTACTGAGTAATTAAAAATGACTTTTAAGGGGAAGAGATTCTTTCACAATGTCTCTATTCCCACAGAACTCCTTTATTGCCTTTATTCCCAGCTCCATTCTGACCCGGAATGGTAAGAGTCCTGTTAGAGTCCCATCTATGAAGCAAGAGTCCCCATGGTGTAATGGCTAACGTGCTGGACTGCAACATCGTAGAAACTCCAGTCGCACTATTTCATTCCCTTATCCCCAGCTATGGATTAAATAGTACCACTGCTGTTTTTCTACAGGGATGGTTTTGGCATTAAATAACCCATTAAGATTGATATGCCATTAAATAAAGAAACCAAACTTATCTTTGGATCAAATAGATCACTTTCTCTTAGTTATTAATATTAATTAAATATATCAACCCTGCCATTTTCATCAAATTTATATAAGAAGCATATGTGGAACACACACTTCAATATATATATATATATATATATATATATATATATATATATATATATGTGTGTGTGTGTGTGTGTGTGTGTAAAAGGAATGACTTACCGGTAAAAATATTGGGTTGGTCTCAATATTTGGTTGGTATAAGTGTTACTCGGATAAGTCAGCATTATAACAAATATAAAGTGCTCAATACGTATGTAGAATGGATTTATTATTATAGTGTGTACAGAAATAACCTACTCGAGTTTCACCATAAGGATCTTCAGGATTAAATCCACTGAATTAATCAAGATATTGATTAATCTCAGCTAACTGCAGGAGTTCATTTATATTTACAAAATATCTAATATTTACAAAATGAACTCCTGCAGTTAGCTGTGATTAATCAATATCTTGATTAATTCAGTGGATTTAACCCTGAAGATCCTTATGGTGAAACTCGAGTAGGTTATTTCTGTACACACTATAATATATATATATATATACACACTTTCAGTAAGAAAGAAAAACTCAAAAAACATTTGGCTATTATAAATTTATTTCGGCCAGTAACTCCATAAATGAGCCCGGTCTTATCAACCATCACAATATGGGGAAGAAAATATAGATTATATGGAAAATATCAATTTTGTGATGACTGTTATCTAATGAGACTGGGCTCATTTATGGAGTTACTGGTCAAAATAAATTTATGAGAGGCAATTGACAGTTTATTGAGTTTTTCTTATTGAAAGTGTAAATATTGCTCTGTATATAATTGATTTATTAATTATCTTACATTGAGCTCTCTTAGGGATTTGAAATGATTCTTGTATAAATCTATAGGTATGCATCTGCATTGGCATATATTGTGGATATATTGAGGATATAGATAATCCCAACTAGAATCATTTCTATATATATATATATACATACATTTTCTACAACATCCCGTGTTTGTCTACCTTTCTCCACATACTGTCGGATTAATTTCCTCTTATTTCTCCGATATATATATATATATATATGGAGAAAGGTAAACAAACACGGGATGTAGTAGAAAATGGATGTTTATTGTAGGTAGTGATGTCGATGTTGTAATGTTTCGGTCTGTTAGACCTTCTTCAGGACTTAGGATAGAGTTTTTGCTTCAATGGTGAACATTTTCATACTAGTGAATTAGGAGGTTGTGAATAAGGGAAGGGGTGGTCAGTTGTTGGTGTTAGAAGAGGTTGGTAGTAAGAGATTTTCCTTTTCTCTCAGATAGGGAGTGTATTGAAGGGGGTTCTGATAATGATGCCACAGGTGTTAGGTGTTTGGGTCATATATGCTGCGTTTGAAGATGTAGCGATTCATGTATATATGGTGAATGGCATAAGGATTGGTTATGAGTGTATGTGTGTATGTTTGTATTTTTTTTTTTTTTGTATGGGGAAATGTATTGGGGAGATGGATTTACAATTAATATATATATATATATATATATATATATATATATATAAGTGCTTAATTGGAGTCGTACCTAATTTTGAAAATTAATTAATTAATAATGAATTAGGCGGGAATACCTATTAAATGTATGGCTAAACAAATCGAGAAAAATCAATTTTTTGATGATTTTTCATCGATTTGTTTAGCCATTTCTCGATTTGTTTAGCCATACATTTAATAGGTATTCCCGCCTAATTCATTATTAATTAATTAATTTTCAAAATTAGGTACGACTCCAATTAAGCACTTATTCTCCCAAAAATTATCGGCAAAAAGCCATTCAAAACAAACCGTGTTTACAATATATATATATATATATATATATATGTACGTATGTATGTAAGATAATCCAAATGACTGGTAAGAAAAGGATGATTCTAATTGTGATCATCAAAATCCTATTGTGCATCCATACTGTATGCTCTTGTAGGTACAAACTTATAAACTCATACAAGGAATTTTATAAATCCTTCAGAGAGCTCAATGTATAATAACTAATAAATTAATTATATACAGTGCAATATTTAACTTTCAAAGAAAGAAAAACGTAAACCGACATTTAACTATGATAAATTTATTTCGACCAGAAACTCAAAATGAGTCTAGTCTCATCAGATAGATTTAACAAAATACAGGGAACGATAGACCAGAAACTCAAAATGAGTCTAGTTTCATCAGATAGATTTAACAAAGTACAGGGAAAATTGTTCCCTGTATTTTGTTAAATCTATCTGATTTTAAGTTTCTGGTCGAAATAAATTTATCATAGTTAAATGACGGTTTGTTCAGTTTTTCTTTCTTTGAAAGTTATATATATATATATATATATTCAATAAATGAAGGAAAAAACTTTAAATTTGCTTCATTACAATAATTTATTTCAACCACATTAGTGCGGCATCATCAGGTAATGGCAAAAACATGGATCTTACTGCATTAGGAACATTGAGCTCTCATTACGGTATCTGCATCAGCTTGGTTAAATCACACATGGAAAGATCCTAACTACAGGAAAATATATATATATATATTATATATATTAATATTTATATTTTTGCTTGAAAGCAATTACAATGCGCATATTGCATAAAATTCGATAATTATAAAAGATAATAATGACAAGTGAATTTCGCAAAGAATTACTCGGTGTGTAGAATATCGTACAGACTGTTTCAACTTTATTAAGTCTCATCAGCGATATATACTAACGATTTCCCTCCGACAGAAATTAAAACCGGGACTTCAGCAAAATAGTCAGAAACTATACTGCTTCGGCCACAATTCCTGTGAAATTAACGTGTCAATGATACTGAGACGTCTCTACCATATGAGTCAAGGGGGCGTTGAGTGAACAATAACAAACTCGGGCTTTTAAGCTCTTCAGCGAAGGAAATAAGATTTTTTGGATGTTTGTTTATTTTAGAAGCATTGTTGAATAAAGTATATATATTAATATTTATATTTTTGCTTGAAGGCAATTACAATGCGCATATATATATATATATATATATATATATATATGAAGTCAAAGTAGTCTTGCATGATTTTTTGTTTTTGTTTTTCAATTTCTCATCACCTTTCAGAAACCATATTTAAAATGACCCAAGCCAACATGAACCGAACGCGTTGGTTTTCTTTCCTTTAAAGAATTGTACAATGGCATAATTTTCATTTGCATCACTTGAAATTCCCCAATTTCTGTGATGCTGGCTAATTGCACATTTCAGACTGCTCAAGAATTTTGAAATCCACCAATTCCTGCATTCCTCGAATACAAGACATTGTGACGTGATTGTGCAATTAGTTTTGTTGGCTTTTTATAGTAAATTGACTAATTATCAATAAGGCAATGCTTATTAAATGTCAAATCAGTCGACTATAATGATCACTATTTACTTATATCCTTCTAGTATATGTTTGATTATAACTAAAATAATTTTACTTAACCATCTCTATAAATACTTCATAAAAATAAAAATAGGTCTGTTAATTAAACACACACACGCACACACACACACACACAAATCTTTTAACATCCTATAGCACCTCATTCCACCTGGTCAGAAGTCACATTTGTTTTACTAATCTACCCCAATTGAGAGCCTTTGTTTAAATGTAATATCAAACATATTTAGAAGTCTATAATTCAAGGAAAATAACAGGTAACTTTAGATGAAAAGGCCATTTTTAGCCATTTTTTGATAAATGCTTATGGGAATGGGGTTCTGGACTAAGAAAATTCTCAACAGGATGTTAAGAGATATAATTATATTATAATACATATCTTATTATAATGGAGATTGTATGTTTTTCTGTCTGTAACCGAAACTATATTACTGTACAAGTCACAATTCCCTTTGTTATTTACATCATATTCTCCATGATTTTATTTTTTTTTAAACCTCAATTATCAACATCATTAAGACTATTGACCATATCTACATACTGCAAAAAATACTTTACACATGCTTAATATTATTGATTTCTAATTGTTTAGTTTTATCTTATTGAATATGATCAAAATTCTCTTCAATAAATCTTAAAAGAAATCCATTAACAAAAAGAAATAACTGTAATATTATTCTTTACTTCCTATTTTAACTAAATAGTTAAATTAGGAATAGGAGTAATTGAAAATGATGGAAGAGTTAGTTTCAAAGTTGTTCTATTTTTCAATCATACCCCCTCTGTTCCAAATCATGTTATCTGCATTTTTATTCAGTTTCATTGGCCTTTCTAATTTAATATGATATTTTATTATATTAAAACTTAAATACTTGCACCCGGAGGGTGCATATATTTGCTAGTATTGTTAAATAATGCAGCCATTTTCTGTCTGCAAGTTTTGTCCTTTGTTTTTTTGTATTGCCGGATTATTTTTGTAATATCTGGCGAAAATTGGCTGATGTATTTGCCATATGTCATAGACCAAGTACTTTCTGCCCTATCGTAGGCCCATGTCTATGACAAGTCCAACAAGGGTTAGAGTTGGGGTTGGGGTTTAGGGTTAGTTTAATGGGAAAATAAATAAATAATTTGGGTTCTGTTTTTTCTGGGTCACTCGTGTTACTCAACTACGAAATAACCTAAATTTCTATCATTATTCTATGGGACATATACTACTAGTTACTATGTTTAGCTTAGTTGTGGCACAAGGCCGGAAGTATGGGGCACCCAGTGAGAATCGAACTCACTAACAAATGGTCTGCTAATTCAGCTTGTTGATCATTACACCGCGTGTGGTGCCCCCTCCTATTTGTATAATTATTTATTTCCTAAGCTTAGTTTAGTTGTGGCACAAGGCCGGAGGTATAGAGCACCCAGTGTGAATCGAACTCACTAATGGTCAGCTAATCCAGCTTGATAACCATGGTAAAGAAGAACAATTTCCTCGTAAATTCCTACCATAAAATAAACTGAATCCTCATTTTATGTCCGTGTTTTTGCAATAATTGTTTTATTTTTCTTGCACCCGTTATTTTACAATACTAAATGTATTTTCTTTATTCTTTATTCTTTAACAAATAAAAAGAAAATATATTTAGTATTGTAAAATAACGGGTGCAAGAAAAATTGCAAAAACACGGACATAAAATGAGGGTTCAGTTTATTTTATGTTAGGAATTTACGAGGAAATTGTTCTTTTTTACCGATAACCATTACACTAGTAGTAGTAAAATAAAGAAGGCAGAGTGGCCTATTGTCGAGGGAATTTATCACCTTTTTGCTACCGCTAGACCAGGGAGTTTTTTTTGGTTTTTTTTTAAAGTCGGGCGCCACCCCTACTCTCAGCACCCATGTCATTTACCGCACAAATCAGATTATCCAGGATGTGCTATCCGTGCGCTAAGTTGACGAGGACCGGTGGTATCGAACCCGGGAACTTGCGATTCCTAGGCGGATGCTCTACAAATGAATAAGTAGGATGTTTGTATTTTATTTAAAAAAAACTAGTTTGAGTTATAAACCTGTTCAATCAGGGCACCTCACGTGTTGAAACGATTAACAAGCCATTGTTAATAATGAGTTCGATTCTCATTGGGCGCCCCCATACTCCTGGCCTTGAGCCACGTCTAAGAGCTATAAACTTGTTCAATCACGCAGAAAGGAAAGGCGTTATTTTTACGGAACAGCTGACAATTCGTCAAACTTTTTTCCCCAACTTTTCATTCAAGTTCTATCTGTGTCAATCAGAAAGGAAGAAAAAAAGAAAGTATTTTTTATTGTGTAAAAAAATAAGTCGGGTCCAAGGTACAAAATCAAAACTAGGTTGATAAATGTCGCTTAAAAAGGTAAAAGAGGGAGATGATGAAATATTTGGGACTCTTTGATGTCCTTGAAAACCGTTATATTACAAAAATCCGGCTTTAAAGAAAAGAAAAAAAGTATACTTTTAGTTGAGTTTATTTTGCAGATTAAGAATTGGGTCGAAGGGTCGTGTTGGAGGGGGGGGGGCAGGGATGTCCATAATTTTATAAGCTGTAATTCACCCTTACCCCTTTACTAATATCGCCTGATGTAGATATTTAAAAAAAAAATCACACACACACGCACTAGACAATCCGAGTTCGTCCATAGTCCACACAAATTAAAAGTGATCTTTTTTTTTTTTTTTTTTTGCTTGTCTGGGCCAAAGAAAAACGGGGAGAGGCAAGTTGAAACGGTAGTGGGTAGGAAATAAATTTCCACGCTGACAAGTCCCCCCACAAAGCAAGCACCACTGTCATCGCTATTTTTAAAAATACTTTTTAATTATTTTTTTTTTTAAATAATTTCGCCAAAGAACCTCAACAAGAACGAAAACATGTACCTCTGGAACCAAATAACTTACTATTCGGTCATTGTATCGTTATTGGCTCTACTAACATTTCTAGGTTTTCATATAGTCTTCCTTTTATTGACGATTAGTGGTGCAGTTCTTTGGTGGTACCACATTCCACCCCTGCCAGGACACGTGTCAGCTCCAATACTTGGGGGTACATTACCCAAGGATAAAGAAAGTACCAAACCCTTTATTGTAGCCCACCGGGGAGGCGCACTAGATGCACCTGAAAATACTTTAGAAGCATTCGAAGTTGTAAGTAATTCATTTTTTCTTTTTTATATATATTTGTGAGAGACTAGAGTTATTGTTACTTCCGTGTTTGTATATATTCTTTATTTTTCTTTTAAAAGTGTTAAACAATTTGCAGGAATATATATATATATATAGAGAGAGAGAGAGAGACACCGAACTGCAAAACTGTTTTAAGTTTTTTTTGTTATTGTTACTAAAATAGAAATATCGTTAGCTACACTGCACAATTACCAGCGAATAGTAATTTCATTTTCAGTTTATTTCAGTATAGGACTTGATAAGTTTATAATCTCAATTACCTTAATATAACAACGTTAAGGTAAAAGGAAAAAAAGTGGATAACTGAATCAGTACGCAACAACTTTAGATCTATACAACATCGATTAATGCTGTCGTTTAATTAAAAAACAACTTCTAAATGAATTAAGTTAATTCATTTAGAAGTTACTATGTATATATTAGTTATGTTTTCCTTAGAATTTGATTTTTATTAAAAGTATTGATTGAGAAATTAAAAATATACGTTGGACTTTATTCTACTAACATCTGTCCAGTAGACTGGTAAAAATTTACGGTCCTGAATTCAGAGTCTACTATATATAATATATATATTATAAAATATCAATGTCGACGCCGGTGATTTTAAAAACTTTTATGTTTGTTTTGTAACTTTCTTAATGGAGAAAAAATAAACTTTTACTAAATGAATGAAATACTTATTTGTTTCACTTTTAAAAATCTGTATTCAATAGAAATTTGTTAATACGTATAAGTAAACTTATAATCAACTTTCAAACTATGTAAAAGATTTTTTAAAATAGATTTAATAAAAACAAAAACAACTGAGGTGGTCGCTACTAGAATAGGCTCAGTCCTAATTAGTGGTGATCATCCTGCACACATTACTACAACAACCAACATTACGTTTTTTTATGTGACATTGTTTATATTGTGTAATGAGTGAAAATAAACCATTGTCATCTTCTTGTATTTCATTTTTTGTTACATTTTATTTGATTGACATTAGACATCTTTTTTTTTCTTTCTTTCTTACATGTTAACATATAACATGTTTTGTTACAATTTCCCTTATCCAAACACAACCCGCTTTTTGAACTCTTTCGTTCATTTCATAATTTTTTTTTTTATTTTGTTTTCTCCGCTTCTTCTGGGGGGAACAGGAATACTTTTTTTTCTTTTTGCAGGGACACAAGTGGTGAATGACACCACATCTTATTTGTCATTTAAGTGGGAAAAAGAAAGACATAAATTTAGCGGTGTTGTATTGTTAGAAAATCTGCCCTATTTTTAGTTTTACTTTACTTTTTAAAAAAATGTATAATTTTTGTTTTTACATAATTTTTATTAGTATTTAATGTTTAAAAAAAGTGCTGTATCCAAAAACTTTCTCTTTTTTAAATTTTTTTTTAAGTAACTTAAAAGCAACTATCATTTATTAAGGGTTTGTTTTTTTCTTAAGGGATGAAATAAAAATGCAGCCCTAAATTTGCACATTTGAAAAAATAAAAAATAAACTTTTATTAAATACAGATTGAATAATTTATACTAAAAAAATCGATATAGTTAAAAAAAAATCCTAATAAGGAGAAAAAAAAATGATATAACCGGTTTTGTCAAATAAATATTTTTTTTTCTCCTGTTACTAAAACTTCGTAAATAAAGTTGCTCACGGAAAAAAGCTGAATTTGTCATTTTTCGTCATATGACATTTCTTTTTACGATCTTACAACCCGGATTTATTTATAATTTGTTGTAAATAAAGATAAATAAAAAGGAATTAGTTTTGAAAATTCAACCTTTTTTATCATTTTATAAAACCTAAAAACAAAATGTTTTACATTGTCACTGTCGTTAATTTTATGATTGAAGGAAAGAAAAAAGAAAAACAATCACTGAACACGTGATAAGTTATTGAATAATATATTGTTTTAAAAAGCTTTTCTTTTAATTATTTTATGGATTCAATGTCCATTTAACCGACATTTTACTTTTATTAAAATTAAAATACTTATTAAATAAATTACTCATTTGAATTTAGATGTGATTTTTATCCGATCACAAATTTTATTCCTTGAAGTTTTGAGTTGCGTCAAACAAAAGTTAACTTAAAAAAATAAAAAAAATAAAATCAATTATCAACGTGGAAAACAAATAACCGAACTGTTTTTTTTGTTTTTTTTAAGTTAATTCTGTGTTGATGTAGCAAAATTTTTTTAAAATTAACACTTCACTTAAGTGTTAAATATTTTTTTAATTAACTTAAAATTAATCTTTTTTTAAAAAACTTTTTTTAACACTTTTAGTGTTAAATATATATTCTTTATTTTCTTTTAACAAATATTTTTCTGTTGTCTTTTTAAGAAAGAAAAGGAGAAAAAAAATCTGCAGTAAATAGAATTGAAATAAAATTTTAAAGAATTAAAAACATAATACTTTTTTAATAAGTAGTTTGGAACAAAACTTTACTTACTTGAGATATTGTATAATTGTTTTGTTTTATCTAATAATACTGAACTTATTTTGTCTAAGTTTTTTTTTTTTTTTTATTTTACCAATGTAAAAATAAAAAAATGAATGAATAAAAGTGAGGATCGAGCTCAATACATAGTGTCAATTAGATTAGCTTGTTACTTACAATTAGTAGTTTTAATTTATTATCCTACATCGAAGAGTAATTTGTTTTTGTTTGTTTAATTAATAGATTGTGACTAAAGACTTTTTTTAAAATTCTACGAAAAAAATCAATTAATGGTCCGATTTTCACGAAAGTTTACACGATTGCTTACCTTTTGATGAAAATATGCCTGAAATAGTTTTTCCTAAAATATATTAGGGAGAATATTTTTTTTTTTTTACGTGGTCTACCCCCCCCCCCATATTTTATTTTATGAAATATGAAAAATGAATCGACAAAAAACGATTTTTTTCTATAAAGATAAGAGTCTGAATAATTATATCAGACGATTTTATAAGTTTCAATGTCAGTTTTTTTTTTGTTTTGTTTTTTAGTAAAACAACCATGAATACAGAATAAAGAAACTGGCCGTCTTGTAAACTGACTGTTTTACTTATTTTTCATGATAACGATGAGTAATTTTTCCCCAATCGGATAATTTGAGCTTTGAATTAACTGTTTTTCTTTGTAACAACTCTTTATGTTCGTTATTTCTTTTTTACGAGATTTTAAAAAGTTCAAAATTATTTAGGTTTCTTTCTTCAATATGGCCTAAACTGATCACGTGACCTATTTTGGTGGTACCTAAAAAATTACCAAATATAGATATCTGGAATATTGTTTTTGTCTTTTTTATGACGATTTTTGTTTGGATTGGAAACTAAAGAATTATTAGTTTTATCTTATTTTTTATTTTTTTAGAAAGGAAGAAGATAGAAACAAAAACAGGTCGAAGTTCATAGAATTTTTTTAATGAATGAATGAATAATTCAATTGTTCATTCATTCATTAAAAATCTAATTCGATTTGCATTTAATTGGTTTGTGTTTGTTTAGAAAGGAAGAACAAAACACGAAAATCCCACAAACAAATGAATAAAAAAATGTGTGTGTGTGTGTGCTTTTCAGTGCACAACTTACAAGTCAAGGATAATAGTTTTTAAAAAATAAGCTTTTTTTCTTTCTTTTTTTATATAAATCTTTCAAAAATTTAACGGTTGTTTTTACTTTTAAAAATAATTGTTGAAGCGGAAAGGACGTGACAAATATTGTATGAAGTGAAGAATTTGTAAAAAATAATAATAAATTTTTTTTTTAATTTTGTCGAAATAATTTTTGAAAAATTCTTAATTTTTTTATCTTTTTTAATAACAAAACAAAACACATATATTAAAATAAAGTAATTTGAAATAATTTCTCAAAACTTGCAAGTGTGACTTGTCAGTTGATTACATATTTTTAAAGTTAACTTTTGTTTGACGAAACTCAAATTTTCAAAGAATAAAATTCGTAATCGTATAAAATCACATCTCAATTCAAATAAGTAATATTTTTAATATATATTTTAATTAGTATTTTGATATTAATAAATGATTAAACAATTTGTTTTTTTAATTCTGAAAACTTAAAAGTATTTTTAAAGAGATTCTCTGAGTGAGAGATTAAAATGAAAGTGAATGTTAAACCAGACCCCCCCCTCTTTTTAGTGACGAAACGCGTATATTCTGAGGTGAAAAAAGTGTATAAATAAATCACTACGCAACAATTTTAAATCTATGCCACATCAATGAATTTATACTGTCCTTTTAATTTAAAAAAACAACTTATAAATGAATTAATGTATGTATTATAGTAGGGACTGGCAAACTGAGCCTAAAATGCGTTTTTGACAAAATGACTTTAGCCACCCTACAGAAAATAATTTACCAAAAATCAGGGAATTATCGGATTTTAATGAAGTTTTCAGTGTTTATGTATCAATGAATGATCTTTATAATGCATTATTTATTTTATTTCAAAACTTTCTCATTTTTTTTTTCAGGTCGCTTAATTTTGACCTCCCTTATGTTGGGGGCGTAAAATGTTTTGCAAGTTGGTCATATATTGTACTAATTACAGTATAAATAATGCGATAAAAGACCGAACTTATGAATAGAAACAAACAAAAAAAAAATTTTACGGTTGCGCTTCTATGAGAAAATAAGTACCGAAAATAGAAAAATAAAATGTAAAAAAATAATTAATAAATAATTTTTTTGGAGATTTCTTTTTTACTCATTTCGATAATTATTTAATTGGCTATTATTTTATAAAAGAAAAAATTATACATCGATGTTTTTTCTGCTTAAAAAGGGGAGGGGGTACATTTTCAATCGAGTTTTTCTTCAAAACGTATACTTTTTTCGAAAAAATAAGGTTTGCATTAAGTAGATATTTATTTTTAGAATCTAAAAATATAACATTTTGAACTTAAAATCCGAAAATTTTTATTTTAAATGAATTTTATATATTTATTTTTCATAGCAAAAATAGTAAATTAAAGTTGTTTTTTTTGCCAGTTACTAAATTAATGTATGTATTAAGTTATGTTTTCCTGAATTTGATTTTTATTAAAAGTATTAATCTCAATTGAGAAATTAAAAATATTGAACTTAATTTCATATTCAACTAACATCTGTAATTTATGGTAAAAAAAAAATTCCGCTCCTGAATTGCCAAGTTTACCTATATAAAAGTTATTAGAAATAATACAATTCCTATTTCGGTAATTTCCTATAAGTCTAACTTGACCTAAGGGGTACCACTCTTGACTGATAAATTATTTATTTTCCCATTAAACTAACCCTAACTTTTTTTCCCCCCCAGTAGATCAATAAATAAATAATTTATCAGTCAAGAGTGGTTCCCCTTTAATCATGTTAGACTTATAGGAAATAACCCCTATTTCTTTATCTCTTTATTTAACTTTCATTGTTAACTCTTAACATCCTGTTGAGAATTTTCTAAGTCCAGATCCCAATTCCTATAACCATTTATCAAAAATAGGTAAAAATGGCGATTTCATTAAAAGTTACCCATTATTTCCCTTAAATTGAAAACTTCTAAATATGTTTAATATTACATTTAAACAAAGGATATCATTTGGGGTAGATTAGGAAAATAAATGATTTCCAGGCGGGTGGAATGAGGTGGTATAGGATGTTAAGAGTTAAATCTCTCCAAATCTTGCTAATGTGACATAATCCTGTGTCATTCATTATTGTCAGGTAAATTAGTTCATTATTTAGTGTGACTGGGTGTAAATTGGTGAAGAGCAGTCAGGCACAAATCTTATCAACAAAAAATGACTTGTCTTGTTAAGAAAAAAGATAATATTGTTTAAATTCCCACAAATCACAACTTAAAAAAAAAAAGATTTAAAGCAATCATCAAGTGATAGGAAGACCTGATAAAATATCTCCTGAAACTCTCTTCTTCTTCTTTCACAATCTGATAATGGGTTCCAAGTTCCAAGTCCAATAATCTTGATACTTTCAGAAAAAAACCATGTACGATTACCAGACGTCACATGGTTAAATTACACGGTAACATTTCAACAAAATAGTTTTAACCCACCTATTATACACTTACTATTACGTGTCCATTGCTACAAGTTATATATCCATCCGGTCAACCGTGTTTGGGAATAAATATCTGTCCCCCCCCCCAACCTTCTTCATTACAGTAAAAAGTGATCAATCTTATTTAGAAACATCAGATCCGAAGATAAATAGATCCCGAATAAAAGAAGATCCAACTAAATCCATCAGCTCGGAGATAAACTGACCAATTCAAGTTAAGATGGATGATAGCAGGATAGAAGAAATAAAAGTATCTAAGTAAAGAAGACCAGTACACCTGTGTACAACCATACCTGTGTACAACCATGGGTATACAGGTGTCCTCTACTATACTGCACTGTGCGTAATATGCGACGCAAGATGACTATGGTATACAACAATAGTAAGGTAGTGTTCTTTAGCCATATTAAGGCAACTCATCTAGGAGAAGGAAAATTCTGGATTTTATAATCAGAGGGGGGGTCACGGTCAAGTCTGACTCAAGGCTCCAATCGATAGTCCAACTACTTCCAACTGTATCTCGCTCCAATTCTCCAATACTGATAACCGTTGCAGTAACCGCTTCTCGAACCGACTTCACAACCTTCGCACGGACCTGGCAGCAAACACTTCTTGCAAGGTTTATGAACGACTGCCCAAGCCTCCGATACACTCATTATATAGGCCACGGCGAGGCGACCAATTGGGCAATCTACAGCGTTTCAGATTTGCATCAGCGCACCTCGGCCCAGCACGCTTCCAAACTGCTCCACAACACGCGCATGCAAATCGCGGACGCTTTCGAGCATGATGTCGCGTATCTTGCTCACGACAATCACAGATTTAAACCAACTGTACTTTACTTAAAAATTGGGTTGTTTTTCCATTTATGAAAAGAGTCAAATAAATATTTCCCTCTTTCCATACATAAATACATACGTAGTCTTACACATACAGGTTGGGCATCCTATTGTAGTGTAATGGTTAACAAGGTGGTCTTGCAGGTTCAATAACCACTGAATTGCGAGTTCGATCCTTGCCCCATATATTGCAACCTTGTGTCACCTCCTGCCCATGGTGTTATAAATAACTACATTTATTCAGGGCCTGGCAAAATAATCTAGATTTGATATTGCTGCCATTCAAGGCAACCAATCTAGGAGAAGGAAAACTCTGAATTCAAACCAGCTGTGCTCTACTTAAAAATTGTGTTGGGTAAATACATACACCAAGCTGTGTTTTTCCATTTATAAAACTATAAACTTTTTCTTCTTCCCAATTTGTGTACAGGTAGTCCACAAAGTCTGTATGCACTTTAACTTTAAAATTTAAAAAAGTGCACGTGGTCTTTATGGACGCCCTATATGGTTAAGCAATTTTATTTTATTTTTTAAAAATAGAAAGTAAGAGACAGCTATTCTTCTTTTTTATTTTTTGATTACTTCCTCATCTTAGTCAATGTTGGTAACATTTTCCTGTCTCTTCTTCCACAGATTCCTTGTAGTATAAGTTACAAAATATTTCACTGATAATCCCTCATTGGCCTTTAAGGTAACCTATCTACTAAACTCTTTTCTGTAATAATTTGATGTGTCGGCCTACAAGCCAAATGTAATATTTGGCCTTGAAGATGCTGGGTAAATTTTACAGAATTATTTGAAGAAAAAAAAATAGCATCTTCCCGTCTTTGATGGGCGGTGTGTGTGGGGGGGGTAATTTGCTGACTGAATGTCATTTCGAGGATGTGTTTCTGCAAAATGACTCGTGTGTGTGTGTGCAATTATGAATATTGAGGTGGTGTAATGGTTATTAGCACAGAAAATGGAATCATGAGTTATATTCAAATTCCAACTGAAGCTCTAATGCTCTTGGGAAAGTCATGAATCCATCCCTTATATATATATATATATATTATATATATGTATGTAATATATCAAGAAAATTGAAAAAACACAGGTTTAAATGGGTTAAGTGGTGAGTTTATTGGCCGACACTGCAGTGTTTCGATCTATTAAATAGATCATCTTCAGGGCATAAGATAAGATCTATTTAATAGATCGAAACATTGCAGCGTCGGCCAATAAACTCACCACTTAACCCATTTAAACCTGTGTTTTTTCAATTTTCTTGATATATTACATACCGTCGGATTTACTTCCTCTCTTCACATATATATATATATATATATATATATATATATATATATATTATATGAAATTTATTGTGTTCAGGTGAACCACAACTCCTCAAAGTCTTGTGTATCATATAATATACTAATGTCAGCAAAATGAATAACACAGTAATAATATACATGTATGTGTGTGTGCTTGCGTGCATATCTGTGTGGAGGGGAGTATCAGGCATAGTGTTGGCAAATTACAGGAAGCATGGAGGCTTTGAAAGATGCAGTGTTTTGGCAGCCTACAACGGATGCAGGCAGTTAATTCTATGCCTCAGCAACTCTGGGCGTGAAAAAAATGTTTCAGAAAGTCATATGAGCTATGCTGTTTTCTGACTTTGTAGGCATGCCCACGTGTGTTAGAAACATGGAGATCAAAAAGGTGCTCAAGGTTGCTGTTGTTAAGATGGTTAATGACCAAGTCAGTTGTCAGACACCGGATTTTCAACAAATCCATTCCCAGGGCAGCAAGACATTCAGAATATGGCAGATGCTTGATGGAGGGTATTTGTTTGGTTGCACGTCTCTGTACAGTTTCCAGGAAGTTAATGTTCTGAGCAAGGTAGGGCTTCCAGACTGGTGATGCAAATTCCAAGTGTGGCTGCACCATAGTTTTATACAATTTTAAATAGATAGCCAGGATCTATGTACAGTGGAACCTCGCTTCTTGAAAAACTGAAGTCAAATAATTCAGAGTCCAAACAAAAATTTTGAGTTAAAAAGGCCTCGGTTGTCAAACAAATTCTTGGGCTTCAAACACGAATCGAGCCGATAAAAACGGGAGTTGCGTGAATGACTGCCATGGCAAACCGAAGACGGCCGAACAGTTGGTCGAATCTACCCAAGAAGCATCAGTTAGCATCAGTTGCTATCTTGAACGAATGTCTGATATTGTTTTTCGTTTCATTTCTTTTTATTCTCTATTTCACGGCTTCTTTAACCCTTATTCATGCCGCCCTGTCAGCTGGGGCATTAGAATGCACCTCTGCAGAGGGGTAAGACTCCCCCAAATGGGGCCACCTGTTGGCCATGGGTGGTGACCTATGATGCTTAAGGACAAAGTCTTGGTGGATGAGCAGTCCATGACCTGCAACACTCCACTTAGACCCTTACTTAGGCTAGACGGAGAGTCCCCCTCCGATCAATCGGCTGGTCATGTCAAGCCCTAGCACCTATATGATTGCCCCAACCCTATTGCCCTTATGGCAAGCCCCAACCCCTTTTTATCATATGGATGCTAGAAGGCAATGGTCGAGAGTCTTCATGTCCTGGGAATGATGTTAAACTCTATCTGATGGTGAGGTTCTAGTTTTGGAGGTTTGAGAATGTGGAACACCCCTTCATCAACATTGCTCCATGGTCCACTCTGACCCGGAGTGGTAGTACCTGTTAGGGTCTCATCTATGTGGGTTAAATAGAAAAATGTATTTATAAAAAACCAAAAATTGTGTATCCATTCAGAATTAATTTATTTCAAAACTTAATCGGCATTAAATGACCCACTGAAGTTGATATGGCGTAAAACAAACTAAACCAAACCGTTATTCATGGATCCTAAGAAAGGCAGCAGTGATACTACCAGAAAGAGGAAAGTTGTGGAGTCTGATGGTCAAGAATGCATAAATCTACTTTACACTATTTTTTATTTTTTTATGGGAAATATTGTTTCAGATTTCAAACAAATTGGTTCTCAAACATAATGTATTATGTTTGACAACTGAAGTTCCACTGTATTAATACTCATGTTCCTTAACTGAAATTTTAATTATTAAAACAAACAAATTGGTTCTCAAACATAATGTATTATGTTTGACAACTGAAGTTCCACTGTATTAATACTCATGTTCCTTAACTGAAATTTTAATTATTAAAACAAACAAATTGGTTCTCAAACATAATGTATTATGTTTGACAACTGAAGTTCCACTGTATTAATACTCATGTTCCTTAACTGAAATTTTAATTATTAAAACAAACAAATTGGTTCTCAAACATAATGTATTATGTTTGACAACTGAAGTTCCACTGTATTAATACTCATGTTCCTTAACTGAAATTTTAATTATTAAAACAAACAAATTGGTTCTCAAACATAATGTATTATGTTTGACAACTGAAGTTCCACTGTATTAATACTCATGTTCCTTAACTGAAATTTTAATTATTAAAACAAACAAATTGGTTCTCAAACATAATGTATTATGTTTGACAACTGAAGTTCCACTGTATTAATACTCATGTTCCTTAACTGAAATTTTAATTATTAAAAAAACAAATTGGTTCTCAAACATAATGTATTATGTTTGACAACTGAAGTTCCACTGTATTAATACTCATGTTCCTTAACTGAAATTTTAATTATTAAAACAAACAAATTGGTTCTCAAACATAATGTATTATGTTTGACAACTGAAGTTCCACTGTATTAATACTCATGTTCCTTAACTGAAATTTTAATTATTAAAACAAACAAATTGGTTCTCAAACATAATGTATTATGTTTGACAACTGAAGTTCCACTGTATTAATACTCATGTTCCTTAACTGAAATTTTTATTAAAACAAACAAATTGGTTCTCAAACATAATGTATTATGTTTGACAACTGAAGTTCCACTGTATTAATACTCATGTTCCTTAACTGAAATTTTAATTATTAAAACTAGCAAATATATGCACCCTCCAGGTGCAAGTATTTAAGTTTTAATATAATAAAATATCATATTAAATTAGAAAGGCTAATGAAACTGAATAAAAATGTAGATAAAAAGATTTAGAACAGAGGGGGTATGATTGGAAAATAGAACAACTTTGAAACTGACTCTTCCATCATTTTCCGTTACTCCCGTCTTTCATTGGTAAATTTTCCTAATTTAACTGTTTAGTTAAAATAGGAAGTAAAGAATAATATTAGTTATTTCTTCTTGTTAAGGGATTTCTTTTAAGATTTATTGAAGAGATTTTTGCTCATATTCATTAAGATGAAAGCAAACAATTAGAAAACAATAATACTAAGCATATATTTATTAAAATCAAATTTTTAATATCAATATGCAAATTAGCCTTTCCATTCATACTGTAAACCGCTATTTTGTTGTATATATAAATACAATTGCATTTTATTAGTATGTAAATATGGTTAACAGTATAAGTAATGTAAAACAATTTTATCAATAATTGAGGTTTAAATAAAAATAAAATCAAGGTAAATGTGATGTAAATAACAAAGGGAATTGTAACTTGAGTAGTAATATAGTTTTGGTTACAGACAGACAAACCCACAATTTCCATTATAATAATAAGATGTTTGATATGTTTACTTAAGAGCTATTGCTAAATAGTTCAATATGTAAAAAGTAGAATAATCTTCATTTAACTCTTTCTCTCACCTTTTTCTTTCAGATTAGCTTTATCACTTCTGAACGCTCACCTTCTGTATCTTTCTCCTACTCTTTCTTTCATATATTTTTTCTGCGTCTTGCTGCCCTGGGAATGGATTCATTAAAAATACCGTGTCTGACAACTGACTTGGTCATTAACCATCTTAACAACAGCAACCTTGAGCACCTTTTTTGATCTCCATGTTTCTCCATAATTATCATCTTGCAACACCCTCTGGTTAAAAATGAGATCATCCAAGATGAAATGCAAAAATGTAAATCCTGATTATCTGGGGTTGCTTATCTGCCGAATTCTTATTTCTTAGGAGTGTCATCACCTCAGATAAATAATAGACCATTCCATTTTTATTAGAAAGAGAAAAAAAAGGATATGCTACACAGAAAAAATATCTGAAAGAAAGAGGAGAAAGATACAGAAGGTGAGCATTCAGAAGTGATAAAGCTAATCTGTTTCAATTGAACATAATGAAAAGAAAGAAAAGGGTGAGAGAAAGAGTTAAATGAAGATTATTCTATTTTTTACATATTGAACTATTTAGCAATAGCTCTTAAGTAAACACATCAAACATTTTAATAATTAAATTGTGTGCTATATCTACAGGTTCTAGTAGTAGGTATAATAGGGCAGACTGGATTCTCTAGCCTTGGTGGGCAACCAGTCTAAGAAAAGGATAAGTCTGAATTCAGTTCTAGCAAGGAACTGAAAATAGGCTGAGTTGAGTTTGCATGAAAATGTATGTAAAGAGGACTTGCCATGGGCAATGACTGATAGGGATGGGTGGTGAGTGAGAGTCAGGGGAATCTCTGCTGTATGATATGATGAGCATACACACAGATGCTGATAGGTACGCATCCTGAATCACTGATGCAGAAAAATCATATCCATGCATCCCAGTGTTTTTCTTAAAGAAATCAAGAAAGTTTCCTAGACTCAAGATACCAACATACCATTACACAAGAAATCATAGATAGGAGTGTCTTTATAAAAAGAACAATGAAACCATCTAAACGAACAACTACATTATGACCTTTGACCTACCATCCTTAAAGAAATCAAGATCGGCTACAACATTGAAAAAGTAGAACAATTCATCCTGAATCCACATCCTGGTTGCAATTGTCAAGAGTTTGGACATCACGTAGATGGTGGTAACGGACAAGCAGTATGTGGGTGGGGCAGATGCATGCAAAGGTTCTAGACCATCCCCATAAATTGTGTAGAAGGGCAAATCATGGTAAAGAAGCTTAGGCTAGAGTTTGTAAACTATTCCGCAGCTGCTGGGAACTAGGACACATCCCTTAGGACAAATGGGGGATGCCACCATTGTCACCTTATACAAGAATAAAGGAGATCGGAGCGATTGCAACAATTACCGTGCCATTTCCCTCCTCAGAAGAGTTGGAAATGTTTTTGCTCATGTTACAGTGGCGTGCCTGCAGACCCTTGCATCTCGCATCTATCCGGAATCACTGTGGCTTCCGAGCAAACCGGTCAACTGTGGACATGATCTTCTCACTATGCCAGCTGCAGGAAAAGTGCCAGGAGGAGCAGATGCCACTCTACACCGCATTCATAGACTTAACAAAGGCATTCAACCTGGTCAGCTGAAGTGAGCTCTTTAAATTGCTACAGTTTCCTTCCACGAAAACATGCACAGCACAGTATGTTTTAACGGTGTAACATCCGAGACATTTCCAGTCAGCAGTGGAGTAAAGCAGGGCTGTGTCCTTGAATCTACACTGTTCAGAATATTTTTCTCCTTGCTTCTCCAGTACGCCTTCACGGACAACAGCAAGAGTCTACATACACACCAGAGCTGACGGCAAGTTGTTCAACATTACTCACCTTCAAGCTAAAACCAAAATCACGAAGGTCCTCATTCGGGAAATGCTATATGCCGATGACACAGCATTCACATCATACACTGAGAACGGCCTGTAAGATTCAATGGTAATTAATTGAATAACAGCTCCAACACGTTGTGAGACAAAACATTTAATATATATAACAGCACATGGAAACGATAAGATACATAATGTACAGAAGAATAGAACATGTAAATACATATACAATATTTAGGTATAAACAAGATACCCAAATGTACCTAACATATAAATGTCACAGACATGGAACTAAAGGATAGTCCATACTGTATAAAGGACTTACAGTAATGTAAGGGGGAGGCAAAAGCCCCACCGAGAAGGGGGGTAGATAGACTCTATCCCATAGCAGTTCTTGAGAAGATCCAGCTAAAAGAGGAAGACAAGTCTCAATGAACGCGCTTAACTACCAGAGGTCCCCCTAGTGGGAACAAACAGCAACGCAGCGAGAAGATAACTCTTCCGGTAAAAGGAAGATAATCCCCTACAGCACAAAGTGTAGACACCCCTCTGAACATTGCCATCAACGGGTACAGCCTGGAATCCATGGAGAACTTCAAGAACCTTGGGTCCAATATTGCCAATCTCCACTGACAGTGAAGTTAACAGCAGAATTGCGAAAGCAGTGGCAATTATGGCCAATTTGAGCCAGAGAGTCTGGAACAATGTCAGCCTTACTAAGAGAACCAAACTGTGCATATACAAAGTGTGTTCTCAGTACTCTCCTCCACAATAGCGAAGCCTGGACCATATACTCATGCCACGAGAGGAAACTGGGCAATTTCCACCTAAGATGCCTATGCTGTATTCTATGCATATGCTGGCAGGACAAAGTGGCCAACACAGATGTGCTGGAATGAGCAAACATGAACAGCATGCCCACCATCATCTGCGAGAGACACCTGTGTTGGCTTGGTCACATCAGGAGGATGGACAAAGGCCGCATCCCCAAAGATCTACTGTATGGTGAATTAGCAGAGGGCACCTGACCAGTAGGGAGACCGCACCTGCGCTTTAAAGATGTCTGCAAGAGGGACATGAAGACATGCCACATCAACACCAAGACATGGGAGGCTGTGCAGAAAACGGTGCAACCTGGTGCCTCCTCGTCAGACAAGGGAAGAAAAGGAGTGAAAAAGAGAGGAAAGAAGCCGCCACCAAAAAGAGAGCCAAAAGGAAGGAGAGACAACAGCAACCCAGCAAACATCACTGTTTGTTTGCAGTCACTGCACCAGAGATTGCCATTCAAAAATTGGTCTTTTTAGCTATTTGCACAGATGCAGTTTAAAAAAAAAAAGGGGACACCACGCCATCGTCTTCAGTAGACGGAATGATGCCAACAAAATTACTAGCAGGACCTGTGGATATACCACAATATGATAATTTAATTATTACATTTGATATGTTTACTTAAGAGCTACTGCAAAATAGTTCAATATCTAAAAAGTATAATAATCTTGATTTAACTCTCTCTCTCTCTTCTTCTTTTCTTTTTTCTTTCTTTTTTCTTTTCATCTTTTCATTATATTTGATTGAAACAACTTTCTTATTATATTTTTTCTGTGTAGCATGTCCTTTTTCTTCCCTTTCTTATCACCTCAGAACTCCTTCTATTCTAATAAAGGTTTGGCAGGGATGATTTTTCAGTGTAAAACAGTGACACATTGCGAGAGCCGCTGCCAGCAGTTTACGGTAGGATTGTAGTGGTGGAAGAGCCACTGTGAGTGGTTTAAAGTAGGCAAAGTTTATTGAGCAGCATGGATTAGAAACTGTAGTGAACAATACTAAAAGGCTTGTTACTCATATCCCCTCAATCGACAAAGGTTGTTCCACTCTGACCCAGAGTAGTAGTACCTGTTAGGGTCCCATCTTTGTGTTAAATAGAAAAATGTGTTTATAAAAAAATTAAGTATCCATTAAAAATGAATTTATTTCAAAACTTTGTCGGCATTAAATGACCCACTGAAGTTGATATGCCGTAAAATAAAACAAACCAAATCAATTGACAAAGGCAGGCGGAAATTGATGTCCTTCTTGACAAAGAAGTCTTGTTCTTTCAATGGCAATGTTAATCTACATATTAATACTCTTGTTCCTTAATTGTACAACTGTTTTCATCTTGCAATACCCTCTGGTTAAAAATGAGACCATCCAAATCATTCAAGATGAAATACATCTATATATTAATACTCTTGTTTCTTAATTGTACAACTGTTTTCATCTTGCAACACCCTCTGGTTAAAAATGAGACCATCCAAATCATTCAAGATGAAATGCATCTATATATTAATACTCTTGTTTCTTAATTGTACAACTGTTTCATCTTGCAACACCCTCTGGTTAAAAATGAGACCATCCAAATCATTCAGATGAAATGCATCTATATATTAATACTCTTGTTTCTTAATTGTACAACTGTTTTCATCTTGCAACACCCTCTGGTTAAAAATGAGACCATCCAAATCATTCAAGATGAAATGCATCTATATATTAATACTCTTGTTCCTTAATTGTACAACTGTTTTCATCTTGCAACACCCTCTGGTTAAAAATGAGACCATCCAAATCATTCAAGATGAAATACCTCTATATATTAATACTCTTGTTTCTTAATTGTACAACTGTTTTCATCTTGCAACACCTCTGGTTAAAAATGAGACCATCCAAATCATTCAAGATGAAATGCATCTATATATTAATACTCTTGTTTCTTAATTGTATGGCTATTTTAATCTTGCAACACCCGCTGGTTAAAAATGAGATCGTTCAAATCATCCAAGATGAAATGTAAATCTTGATTATCTAGTGTTGCTTATCTGCCAAATTCTTATTTATTATGAGTGTTGTCACCTTGGCTAAATAATGGACCATTCTGTTTTTATTGAAAAACTTTTAATAAAAACAATAAAATGTTATCTTGCAGCACCTTCTGGTCAAAAATAAGACTGTCCAAGACGAAATATAAAAATCTAAATCCTGATTATCTGGTGTTGCTCATCCACCGAATTCTTATTTTTTATGAGTGTCGTCATCTCAGCTAAATAATGGACCATTCCATTTCTATTATAAAGAATTATGATAAAAACAGAATGGTCCATTATTTAGCTGAGATGAAAACAGTTGTAAATTATAAGATAGATATAAGGGGAAGTACTCTAATAAATAGCATTTAACAGTTACCTTTTCTTTCTTTTTTTTTAAATTATAATATAGATAGGGAAGTAAACCCCCAAAGCAAATCCAGAGCTGGAATCCCTAAGATGGAGTAACGCTGAACTCCAGCACTACACAGCAACTCCTGCAACACTTCCGTTGCCAGACTGCATTGGTTTCTTACCTTTCCTTTGGACCACAGCGGCAGTGTGGAGAGGGGGGATCTACTGTTTGGTAACAGCACATCCTCCATATCAACCCCTATTCAATTCAAAAAGTCTATCGATTATCATATAAATTATCATTTTTAACTATTTTATATTTCATTCATTAATTCAGAATTGATTTGTTTCTTTATTCATTTTTTTAATCTCAGGAATATTTTCAGCCAACATAAAAGTAAGTATAATAGATATAACTATAGCAGTTGTTTGTTGTACAAAGTTGACTTTGGCACAAGGCCATGTTTTTAGAGCACTCAGTGTTGTTTGAATTCCCCAGTCACTGCCTATGTGATTTGCATGTTGTATTTTTTGTTCGAATCCATATAACTGAATGTTTTAACATGAAAATATCATAAGATGTGTTCTTAATTGTGCTTGTGCATTATTTAAAATGAACTTAATTGTTATTAATAACACATTTTATGATAGGTGCTTTTCGCAGAGTTCTGTCCGGCCTCCTGCCTAAAAAAAACACTAGGCGGTGATAGCTAAAAAACGTAAATGCAATATTTTACTCCTCCAGTCTTTTTTTTGACAAGTAATGTAAATATTTTAACTCTCCCTCTTTTAAATATTGGAGCGGGGCGGTAAATATTACTTTACTTGTTGATAAAATATGGCTTTTTTAACATCTTCAAACACTTAAAAAAAAAAATAATTTGTTGGTAAAAAATGCCTTCAAACCACAAAAAAAAAAAAAAAAAATTTGTCGGTAAAAAATGCCTTCAAACCACTAAAAAAAATATCTTGGTTTTTTCGGTATTTTTTTTTTTTTTTTCGACAATCAATATTAGAAATAACAAATCTAAACATTTAGATATTCTTAATTATTTAACTAAAAACAACAGCGTTTTTTCAGCTATCACTGCCTAGCGTTTTTTTTTTTTTTTTAAGGCAGGTGGCCTGCATTGGTTTCTTACCTTTCCTTTGGACCACAGCGACAGTGTGGAGAGAGGGGGGGGATCTACTCTGCTTGGGCAACAGTACTCCTCCATATCAACCCGCCTAGGCTACATAGATAAAAAGAAAAACTTTTTGGACACTACTTCATCGTCTTTCACAGATGCCAACATAATATAGATATCACTTTTTTTTTAAGTGAAATTTTATGGAAAAATATTTTAAAAACTTGTCTAAGGAGGAGGGGGAGGATGGAGAGAAGAACAGGAGAGGAGGGGATAGGAGAAGAAAAGAGGGGGAGGAGGATAGAAGGAGGAGAAGAAAAAGAGGGGGAGGAGATGTGTGACAAGAATAATTTTTTGAATTTAAAAAAAAAAAAATGATTGATTTGGTTCATGGATTCTTATCTATTTGTTTTCTGTCTCTAATAAAATGTGGGAGTTCCCATGGCTTGAGGGAGGTGAATCCCATGCCTTGTGGCTAATATGCTTGACTGTAACATTGTAGTAAGCAAGTTTCAACTCCAGTCATGCTATTATGTTCATTTTTTAATTAATACCCTTGGGAAATGTATGAACCTCTTCACACCCAAACTATGGTTAAATAGTACCACTACTGTTCTTCTAGAAGGATGATGGCTTTGGCATTAAATAACTCATGAAGTTTGATATCCATTAAACAAAGAAACATATCATAATCTAATGATCAACACAGAAGTGAATTATTGGAAATTCTTTACTTTTCCAGTTCTGCCATTTCATTTGAATGAATTAAACTTGAAAGTCACTCGAACAAAAGTTGAATCAACTTTCGGTAACTCGGACAGAAAAGAAGAAAAAACAAAACGAAAAACAGAACTTAATTTTTTTCAATTTGATTTATGGTTCTGACTTTAATGATAAAGAAAAAAAAAAAAACTTTGTTTAACCCTTTGATTCTGTTACACTAGTACACTGGTCGTAATTTTATATCCCTCCTCTCTCATACACACACCGTAACACTAGTTTACATCTCTCAATTTTTATTTATTATTATTTTTAACTTAGTCAAAATATGTAGATATCAAAGTGGGACAGGTCATTTGAACAATTCAATTGTTATATAATTATTTTAATCTCTCATACTGATTTTTTTACCCCTCTCTCTACCCTAAAAATGAGTGCTAGAAGGTGGTGGCTGGGCGTCTACATGTCCTGGGAATGACGTTAAACTCTATCTGATGGTGAAGTTCCAGTTCTGGAGGTTTGAGTAATGTGGAGCACCCCTTCATCACCATTGCTCCCTGGTCCACTCTGACCCGGAGTGGTAGTACCTGTTAGGATCCCATCTATGGGTTAAATAGAAAAATGTATTTATAAAAAAATGTATTATCCATTAAGAATTGATTTCAAAACTTTATTGGCATTAAATAACCCACTGAGGTTGATATGCCGTAAAACCAAACCTAAAAATGTCTTATATATATATATTATGAAAAACAAAGTGTTCCAAAAAAGATGAATTTATCATGATGTTTATGTAAGACCTTCTTCAGGACAATATGATAGGAAGAGAAAAAAGATTTTTGTTCGAGAGGTGAGAGATGTTTTTTATCATTTTGTCCTGAAGGTTTTACATAAACTGAAACGTTTAAATGTCAACATAAACATTATAATAAAATTTTTAATAAATTTTTTTATAATATATATATATATATATATATATATATATATAAATTTTTTTTTTCCAAGTGTTATAGTATTAACCGATTATTTCGGTTGGTATAAACCCTCTTGGTCTTTTCTTTTTTTTTTTTTTTTTCATTTTTTCCCAGGTCAAGTTTGGTTGTATATTTTATAATCAAAATTTGCCAGTTTTTTTTCTTACCGCAAGGGTTTACCAATATGTTTTGTATATTATATTATATATTTTATATATATATCTATCTATATATATATATATATATATCTTTCATTAATACAAGTTATCCTTTTGAGACCATTACACTGGTATAAAAGGTGGTACTTTTATATTCCCCATAGTGTAGTACAAGTTTATTGGTGTGGAGATTTTGGTCAAATGGCTGAGGGTAAATTTTGGCTCAGGAGTTCTTGGCTCAGAGAGTTTGGAGAAAAAAAAAACAAAAAAAAATTTCCTGGTACCCTCTTCACTACTACCCCCCTCCCCAAAATAATGGTTTATTTTATTGGAGACCCCCCCCCCTTTTTTTTTCCCAAGTTTATGCATGTGTGTGTTTTCCTTTTGTCTGTTATGCATGCATTTATGCTGACTCTTACAATGATAAAGCAATTGGTGCTATTTGCAGAATTGCGTCCCGGCCTCCTGCATTAAAAAACGCTAGGCGGTGATAACTGAAAAAACGTAAATGCGAATTTTAACTCTCCCCCTGTTTAAAATATTGGGGGGGGGGCTAAATATTTACATTTACTTGTCGATAAAAAATATGGTTTACTTTTAATGCATTCAAATCACTAAAAAAAAATAATAATTTGTCAATAAAAACGCCTTTTAATCTGCTAAAAAAATATCAATGTCCACTCTGACCCGGAGTGGTAGTACTTGTTAGGGTCCCATCTATGGGTTAAATAAAAAAAATGTATTTATGAAAAAATTGTATTATCCATTAAGAATTGATTTATTTCAAAACTTCATTGGCATTAAATGACCCACCGAGGTTGATATGCCGTAAAACAAACCAAGCCAAAAATTACATCTTTTTGAGGAAATGGTATCAAAGATCATAGACAAAAATGCACTGAAAAATCCTCGGTTTTGCAATAATGGGGTGAGGGCATATTTTTAATTTCAATTTTAGTTATAATTTCATTTAATTTCATTTTGATAAAATAAAATGACAACATTCCCTGGTTTAAATACTGTGTAGGGTTCAAGGTTATGACAATGTTATAACTTGTTGAAACACACAACTCCGACACATGGTGTTGGACATAACACTTTATATAATAATCAGCACATTTATAAGACAAGATACAATAACAATAAAATACATGTACATAAACAAACAACAGTAAAGATAAAAGGACTGGAGAGTCTGTACATACAAAATCACTTACTAGTGATGGGGGCCGAAGACCCCAGGAGAGTTACATAGTGTTGGGGGCAGAAGCCCCCACCGAGAAGGGTGTGACAATGGTCTAACCCATGTGGTCGTTCCAGAAGATGTAGCTAAAAGAGGCAGAAGAGTTTGGACCTCGCGCTTAAATACCAGACCTCCCTGGTGGACGGCACGGAAACCCAGCGGGAAGATAACTCTTCCAGGCAAAGGGAAGATAATCCCAACAACTGAAATTGTTAGATTTTCTGATCAATTTTTTGCCCAAATGTGGCAAAACCAAGGATTTTTCAGTGCATCTACAATCTTTGATGCTATTTCCTCAAAAAAAACCCAAAAAAACTGTGAAACAAAAAAATGACTTCCTTAACATCTAATTTATTTTACCTCCATTGAAATACTTAAAGACCAGGCATGTCGAACTGAGTAAACACCCCACCCCCCAGGCCGCATAGATTACATATGTATGTCATGAGGGTCACAGGGATTACATGTCTGTCATGAGGTCCGCACATGACAACTTTAAATGTCTTTAAATCCTTCTTCTACATTAACAGAACAAAGTGATGATTGATTTCATTAATTTCTTTATCAACTAAAAGCAAATGAATAAATTACATATCTAAAAAAAAAATATCTTTATTAAAAAAAACTGGTTCAAATGTTTTCAAAATGACCTGATCCTGTCGGCTGGACAGAAAGACACCCCCAATGGGCCAAACCCATGATGCTTAAGCCAGGTGGATGAGCAGTTCATGACTTGCAATACTCCACTTTGGCCCTATCTTGGCTAGACGGGCGGTTTCAGAGGCCCTGGCTGGTCACGTCATGATTTTCCCAACCTATTGCCCCAAATTTAAATGAGTCCCCCATCTATGTTGAATAGAAAAACATGAGTTGATAAACAAAATTGTATTATCCATTAAGAATTGATTTATTTCAAAACTTTATTGGCATTAAATGACACACTGAGGTTGATATGCCACAAAAACAAAACAAACACACAATACAGACTGTTTCATATCAACACTAATGAAAATGAATGACTGTTTTCGCCCAAGAAATTTTGGAAAAAACCTTTTTAAAAACCTGGAGTACTGTAAAAATGCTGTATGAGAGCAAAGTCTTCATGTGGGCCACACCTGCGCTGACTGAGGGCCACATGCTAGACATGCCTGTTGTAGACAAAGGATGCTTACAAAAATTTGAATTTTATTTCATTAAAAAGAGCACCTTATTGGTGTAAGTTATTAAAAAGACACCAGCCAAAAGAAAAACAAGTTGACAGTTTAACATATTTTCCAGTGTGCCAGGTGTATCAAGATATGCTTGATCTAGCACCCCAGGTGTAGCTGAGTTCAAGTGGGAATGGGTGACATGCTTCTGTGAACCCCTATGTAACTGGGTATAAATCCAACTGGGATTAGCCAGTGTGACTCTCTTCTGACCTCTCCATATATATATATATATATATATATATATATATATGAACTCAAACACAGATCATATTAGTTTGAAAAGGATTTTATATAATCCAAATCACATGTCATGCCCCAAAGAAAATAGTTAAAAAAAAAAAAAATTTAAAACTATTTTTTTTCCGGACCTTCTTTATCATAAAATACTTCTCTCATGGGATCTACAACAATCTTATATATAAAGGAATGTTGAGGTATGTGTGAGTCAGAAAATAGATGTTATTCAGATTTGAAATCTTGCATACACCTTAATAGGTTTATAATTAAAGAAACAAAAATTTAGTTATTGATTTTTACTGATTAATTGATTATAATTAAGCAAAAATCAGATCAAGTCTCCAATAATGGAAAGGTCACTTTTGCATTTCACCACTAACATCCGCTATACAAATTCTCAACAACTTTAATTTGATGAATTATTTTTCTCTTACCGCTTCTCTTACTGTTTTCTGCTTTCTTTCTCACTCTCTGGTTTCCCTAAACTCATTTTAATCTGTTCATTGACTGGGAACTTCTGCTAGTATATGTGTATGTATGTGACTCGGTGGGTCATTTAATGCCGACAAAGTTTTGAAATAAATTCATTCTTAACGGATACTCAATTTTATTTTATAAACTCATTTTTCTATTTAACTCGTAGATGGGACCCTAACAGGTACTACCACTCTGGATCAGAGTGGACCAGGGAGCAATGTTGATAAAGGGGTGCTCTACATTCCCCAAACGTCCAGAACTGGAACCTCACTATCAGATAGAATTTAACGTCATTCCCAGGACATGAAGACCCTCAGCCACTGCCTTCTAGCACACATATAAAATGTTTTAGGGCTTGCCATAAGGGCAATGAGGTGTTAATCGTATAGGTGTTAAGGTTATTTCCTATAAGTCTAACATGATCAAAGGGAAACCAATCTTGATTCTTAAATTATTTTCCCATTAAACTAACCCTAAACCCTAACCCCTTTTTTCCTAGTAGATCAATAAATAAATAATTTATCAGTCAAGAGTGGTTCCCCTTTGATCATGTTAGACTTATAGGAAATAACCAGTGTTAGGGCTTGATGTAACCGACCGATTGATCGAGGGGGGCCTCTCCAACTGCCATCTAGCCCAAGTAAGGGCCAAAGTGGAGTGTTGCATGTCATAGACCATTCAGCCACCTAGGTTCCATCCTTAAACATCACGAGTTGCCACCCACAGCCAACAGGTGGCCCCATTGGGGAGTCTTACCCCTCTACAGAAGTGCTGTCAGTGTATTCTAAAGCCCCACCGACAGGGCTATGTGACAAGTAGAGTCCACAGAATTTTTGCTAAGTGTTATTATTATGTACAACTTGTTGTGAAGTATCTTAAAAACCAGACCTGACTAAACACAATGAATGGTATTTTTGAATTCAGTATAAACTGGCAATCATATATCAGTTGATAAACCTTTGAATATTGGAAAAAAAAAATTTTTAATGCAGGTCAGTGTAATCGATCATTGACTTTATTCTCATTAGTAGCCCAAATTAGCCCAGTTTATTTATAATAATAAGTATAATAATAATGTATAGAACAGTATTATAGCTGTAACAAGTAGAGTTCAGTCTTTTGAATTTGTGTTATTATTATGTATAACTTATTCAAGCACATTTTAAAAACTAGACCTGACTAAACACAATGAATGGTATTTTTGAATTAAGTATAAACTGGCAATCCTATATTACTTTTGAATATTGGAAAAATTTTTTAATGCAGGTCAGTGTAATCGATGACTTGTTTGATATATTTCTTTATTAATATTTTTAGTTCTTAATTTAAAAAATGATAATTTTCTTGCTTTGTATTTCTGCTTATTGTTTTTTTATTAAAATTATTTGCTGCAGATTATTTAGTTGTGTTAACTCGCTGCCCTAGGAATGGATTCGCTGAAACTTCGGCGTCTGGCAACTGACCTGGTAAATGCTCATATGGTCATTAATCATCTTAACAACAGCAACCTTGAGCACCTTTTCGATCTCCATCTTTCCAACACACGTGGGCATGCCTACAAAGTCAGAAAACAGCACTGCTCACATGACTTTCGGAAACATTTTTTCACGCTCAGAATTGCGGAGACATGGAATAAACTGCCCGCGTCTGTTGTAGGCTGCCGAAGCTCTGAGTCTTTCAAAGCCTCCATGCTTCCTGTAGTCCGCCAACACTATACCTGATGCCACTCCCCACATACTTATGCACACATGCTTGCATATTACTACTGTAAACTGTTCCTGTTCCTGACACAACATTATTCTGTGTACTTGACATGAGACTTTGATGAGCTGTGGTGCACCTGAGCACTGTACACAATAAATTTCATTATTATTATTAACATTGCCCTAAGTTTCAATATGTTTCTTTTCTGATATCGGTTATATTTTTTACATACAAAGAAATGAAATGTACATACAGAGATTGACATTTTCTCAATTTGTTTAGCCTTACATTTGAACAGACATGCCTGCATAATTCATTAATTATCAACTAATTAATTTTCAAAATTAAGTATGACTTCAATTAAGCACATATTCTCCCCAAAATACAAAGAAATGATGAACACTGAATTAAAAAAAAAACTGGCGTGTATGTTGATAATAAATAATGGATTTATTTAATGCAGAGCAGAACTAATGCCTCTACTAAAACAACCACTTAAAAGTCAACTTTATGGGCGACCAAATAATATGCATCTCAATCATTGTCATGGCCGATTCTCCATCTCACTTCGCATACACACTTTCATGGGAGGTAACTCTATCCTTATTCATCAAGGGAAGCAACTCTAGATATTTTTTGTCAAGTTTGATATTGTTAGGGCCAGCCTATGTTTACATTCTCTGTAAGTGATTATTTGTATATGCTAGGTTTTGTGATTCCATAGACATATTTTATAAAATAAATTTACCCCCCCCCCCACGACTGAAAGAAATTCACCAACAATCAGGGAATTATCTGATTTTAATGAAATTTTCAGTATTTGATTTATCAATGAATGAATTTTATAATGTATCAGTTATTTTATTTCAAAACCTTCTGATTTTTTTTTCAGGTCACTTAACTTTGATTCCCCTCCCCCTTATTTTGGGGGCGCCAAAATCGGTGGGGGTTATATAAAAGTGAAACTAATTACAGTATAAATAAAAAAAAACAAGACTGAATGTGTGAATAGAAAGAAAAAAATTTTTTAAAGAACTTTTGGTAGAAATAAATACAAAAAATCTGTATATGAAAATTTTCTTTTAAATTATCAGTGAAAAAATTATACATCGATATTTGTTCAGTTTAAAAGGGTGTGATCCTAACTTTCAATTGAGTTTTTTCCACAAATTATTTGATAACAATACTAAATTAAGCTTGTTATCAAATATGTTTTTAGAATCTAAAAATAAGAAATTTTTAACTTAAAATTAGGCGTTTTTTTTTTATTTTAAATGAATTTTTATCTATCTCAGTGCATATGGATGTTGTGAACAGTAATATATTTTAAAGAATTTTGATTTATTTCCATTGAATCAGTTTGAAATGATTCAGTAATTTAAAAGAAAAAAATTGTTGATTATATGTACATAGAAAAACAAAGTATTAAAAAAAAGATGAATTTATTCTTAATGGTGAAGTTGACGTTAAAATGTTTAGGTTTTTATTAAACCTTCATCAGGACAGTGATAGATGTATTTTCAAGGGTTGAGAAAGTGTATAGAGAGAAATGTTTGGAACTGTTTTTTATTATTTTTATTTAAAAAAAAAAAAAAAAAAAATGTGTGTGTGTGAAGGACGTCAATAATCTGTAAAGATATTGCTATGTATATACACTAAAAAAACGGTTTTCGAGAAAGGAGAGTCTGACATATTTTGTTGTCCCTATTTGTTGGATTTTATTGCATATAAGGTGTGTGCTAGATCCCCGCTTATACTTATAGACTGTCCAAGGTCACGTGATTGACTCTTCTAACCAATCATTGGCAGTAATAGTGGCCTGATAAGATACTTAAAGCCCCATGTTGGTCACACATCAAATACACACTCTTGGACGGACACACATAGGATTGCCGGGATCTTTACCAATACTCACGAAGGACTAATATCATTACCAGTAACTGAGGACACTTTAGTAACCAAAGGATTCACATTGTCGACGGATCTTTTATCAAGGATTCCACCAGATAAGCGCTTTTGCTATAAGGCCAAGCAATGGCTCTTAAAAACTTAACTTGATAATTGGGAGTCTCTGACATCCAATCGTGGACAGTGGAGGGCTGTGATGTACAGCGGGTGCTGAGTTTTTTGAATCAGCCAGAGTGAACTGGGCAAAACTCAAGAGAGTATGCAGAAAACATGAAACTCTGTCGGCCAATTTTGGAAATGTGTGGATCTGTGAGGTGTTTGACCTGGCCCTGTTTTCAAAGACAAACCTGGTTAATCACATGAAATCAATCCAACTTGAATTGTTGTCTCTTCCATGACACATTCTGTTTCTCCGACATGAAAACTTTTCATATTCCTAGAGCTCTAAAGTGTGCCGAACAGCTGGTGGTCTAAGGTGTCACATGAGAATTCACAGTGATGTGTACACTATGCCTATCATCTCAATCAATGCCAGTCGTCATGAGTGCTAAATATGCTCTAAGATATGCAAGTTGCTGGCAGTTTACCATTACACTCTTCTTGTCGGAATGGAGAGATGTGTTAAATATGTTTACTATACCCTCTCCTTGTTGGAATGACTGAGATGATGACGTGTCAACTCTTCTTTACGTCTTACACTCATTTTCAAATGGAGAGATGATCATTTTATACACCTTTATCTTTTACACACCTTTATTTTCAAACTTTAAGTTTTTCTCATTGATTTTTGAGACTTTTGGGTTTAAAAATAAAATTTACATTATTTTTAAACCAAAATAAATTTTTTAGACAATTTTTTAATTTTTAATTTATTTGCTTTATATGGAAAGAAACTTGGTGTCATTAGTTATCAATTTGATTTGTTCTGATTGAATAGCATGGATTAATGTAACTCTATGCTCTCCATGTCGGAATGGAGAGATGTGTTAAAACACTTGTTTACTTTACCCTCTCTTTGTCGGAATGGCTGAGATGATGACGTGTCAACTCTTCGTTACGCCTTGCACTCATTTCCAAATGAAGAGATGATGTGTCCACGTTGCTTACTTCTTACTTTCAATGGAGTGAATGATGTGTGGATAAAGAAATATTCAATATACTTATCACTGTACCGGTACTACATCAGAGAGGGTGGAATCCTTGTTGTTGAGCAGCTGTTCAGTTGTTGGCAGTTCTATGATGTCATATATATATATAGAAGGGAGAGATTTGTTAAAACACTTGTTTACTTTACCCTCTCTTCATCAAAATGGCTGAGATGATGACGTGTCAACTATTCGTTACGTCTTGCACTCATTTCCGAAAGGGAGGGATTTACGTGTCCAGGTTGTTAACGTTACGGCTCTTCCTTCTAATGGAGTGAATGATGTGTGGATAAAGAAATATTCAATATACTTATATGGGACTGAGGGTTATTTTACCTTGTGCCATTTGGAGTTTTTAGTAATAACATAAGGCTGCTTCTTTTCACTCATGATTATTTTATTTCCCTCAAAATCACAACTGTCGAGAGCAAGAAATCCATGTCTTATTCACTTGCCACATTCTCCCAGACTCAATTCACACTCTGACCTCTCACTTCTCTTCTCTGCCACTTTGCTATATCTCATTCGATCATTCAATCAAACCATGCCATGTGTCTATGCTGACATCATTATTTAAACTTTTCTGTTCTCCTAAATTCCTGCCTAAAAATTTTCCATGCTAATCCCCACATCATACCACCCCCACGGCTCCACATCACACCCATTTCATAACAGTAGGACTGAAAAGTCATCACCGAGCTCACAAACGGTCAATGAATGAAGGAGTGGCATTCGTCTGACAAGACATTGCAATCAACATTTCCACTAGAATATTAAATGGTTTTATTTTGTTAATTGTTGTGTTTAATATTTTACACAGCACACGAATAATATCTTGAATTGTAAAAATAATTTTGTTCAATTATGAAATAATTGCTTAATTTTTGTTTTGTTTGTTTCAGGCCAAGAAAAATGGTGCAGATGCCGTTGAATTCGATGTTGAAATCACCAGTGATGGTTGCCCGGTCCTTATGCATGATGACACACTCGACCGTACAACCGATGGAACTGGGTTTGTACGGGATCAGACCTACGAACAAATTAGCAAGTTGAATGCAGCTGCAAAATATAAACACAAGTAAATGAAAAAAACTAACTCTTATTCATTTGACTGTATTTATGCAAATGAGGCTTGATATGAATAATTTTGATATTTCAGATTGTTGTCCTCGTCTTAATTGTGGTATGTATCAACGTTACAGAAACAAATAGAAATAATTTCACTTTTGTTGTAATTCAAGTTAACAGAAAAATGATAGGAAAAAAATACAACTAGTATTAAGGATAGAGAAAAGGAGGTTATTTCCTATAAGTCTAACATAAAACCTAGCATATACAAATAATCACTTACAGAGAATGTAAACATAGGCTGGCCCTAACAATATCAAACTTTACAAAAAATATCTAGAGTTACTTCCCTTGATGAATAAGGAAAGAGTTACCTCCCATGAAAGTGTATGCGAAATGAGATCGGCCATGACAATGATTGAGATGCACAATATTTGGTCGCCCATAAAGTTGAGTTTTAAGTGGTTGTTTTAGTATAAATAATTTATCAGTCAAGAACCACTCTTGACTGATAAATTATTTATTTATTTATTGATCTACTAGGAAAAAAGATGGGGTTAGGGTTAGTTTAATGGGAAAATAATTTAAGAATCAAGATTGGTTTCCCTTTGATCAGTTATTTTATTTTTTTAATTTTATTTTACCATTAAACTAACCCTAAACCCGTCTTCTTTTTTTTCCCTAGTAGATGCCACTCTCCACATACATATGTACACGCGCTCACATACATGTATATTACTACTGTAAACTGTTCATGTTCCTGACACTAATACATTATTCTGTGTACTTGACATGAGACTTTGATGAGTTGTGGTGCACCTGAGCACTAAACACAATAAATTTCATTATTATTATATCAATAAATAAATTTATCAGTCAAGAGTGGTTAGACTTATAGGAAATAACCGAAAAAGATTTACTAAGTAAAGATACAAAATTAAAAAAAAAAAGATAAAATAAAGGTTACAGTGGCTTGAACATTGTTTTTATACATACAACAATAAAGATGAGGACAACAGTCCGAAAAATCAGAATTATTTAACTTTTATTCAGTGGCACCAAACCATATGTGGGTAGAAATTTATTTGTTATTTTTAGTTTGGAGAGTGAATCATGACAATTTGTAAGATGGTAGTGAAAGCTGTGATTGTACTGGAGCAGTTGATGAGATATTGAGATAGTTATTTACTAAGCTTAGCTTAGATGTAGTATGAGGCGCCCAGTGAGAATCAAACTCACTAACAATGATCTGCAAATCTAGCTTGCTAACCATTACACCACATGAGGTGCCCATATCTTGTGCAAAAATATTTCCATACCAAGTTGATGGTTGAATACTTAAATAATGTATTGAGTTGTTATAGAGTACCTAAATAATGAAGATGGAATCTGCCAATTTTTTCTACAAATAATGTCTGATGAAACTACAAATGGGGCCACCTGTTGGCCGTGGGTGGAAACCCATGATGCTTAAGGATGGAGTCCTGGTGGATGAGCAGTCTGACATGCAACACTCCACTTAAGCCTTACTTAGACTAGCCGGAAGGTCAGAGGGCCCCCTCTGATCAATCAGCTGGTCATGTGAAGCCCTAGCACCTATATGATTGCCCCAACCCTGTTTCCCTTATGGCAAGCTCCAAAACATTTTATCATATGGCTGCTAGAAGGCAGTGGCTGAGGATGTTCATGTCCTGGGAATGACGTTAAACTCTATCTGATGGTGAGATTCCAGTTCTGGACGTTTGGGGAATGTAGAGCACCTCTTTATCAACATTGCTCCCTGGTCCACTCTGATCCAGAGTGGTAGTACCTGTTAGGGTCCTATCTATGAGTTAAATAGAAAAATGAGTTTATAAAAAAAAATTGAGTATCCATTAAGAATGAATTTATTTCAAAACTTAATCGGCATTAAATGAAACACTGGTTGATATGCCGTAAAACAAAACAAACGAAAGAGAAAAACAAGATCTCACAGGACTTGTTAACTCAATCTAGCAGTTCTTAATTACTATTCACCTTGAAAATTGGGTTTTAAAATTAAAAAAAAAAAAAAATGAATTCACATCAAGAATTTTTTTTTTTAATTTTTTTGGCATAAAATAACCCAACAAGGATTGACATGCCGTAAAATCCAAGATTATTCAGCTGTATGTGAATTCCCAGAGGCAAATATGAATTGACCGTTTTCAAAGACATGGGTAATCTCATTTTCAATCAGGGTTGCCAACCTGTAGAATTAGAATAAGGGGGGAAAAATTGTCTCATTATTTTCTAGACATGTGTTTATATTATTAGTCGTAGTTTGAAAATTAGAAATCAACAGCTTTTGGCATATTGTGTCTGTAAAATCTGCAGCAAACAAGAGCATCTCTTTCCCCTGACCGAGATATGCATGTGGGGTTCGGGGACCGCTTGTGAATTTCCTATTCTTTTGTTACCTTTCATGAATTCACCACAGGTAAATTTATTGGTTAGAACCAGTTCAACCGATCCAGCATGAATGCCATCACAGAAACGGAAGGAAAAATAATTCTTCTATTATGTGTAGATATTTTTATTTTTAAATGTACTAGCAAATATATGCACCCTCCAGGTGCAAGTATTTTAGTTAAATTTTATAATAAAATATGATATTAAATTAGAAAGGCTAATGAAACTGAATAAGAATGTAGATAAAAGATTTTGAACAGAGGGGGTATGATTGAAAAATAGAACAACTTTGAAACTAACACTTCCATCATTTTCCGTTACTCCCGTCTTTCATTGGTAAATTTTCCTAATTTAAACTGTTTAGTTAAAATAGGAAGTAAAGAATAATATTACAGTTATTTCTTCTTGTTAAGGGATTTCTTTTAAGATTTATTGAAGAGATTTTTGCTCATATTCAATAAGATAAAACCAAACAATTAGAAATCAATAATACTAAGCATATATTTATTAAAATCAATTTTTTAAGATCAATATGCAAATTAGCCTTCCCATTCATACTGTAAACCTCTATTTTGTTGTATATATAAATACAATTGCATGTTATTAGTATGTTGATATGGTCAACAGTGGCTTCGGCCTCTGGACCATTGATATAATTAACGGCGTCGATCCCAGGGGCCATCCCCCCAGGCAATACCTGCCCCCTCGATTTAAAGAGGCAGGGCTGGGTTTATTGCCCAGTGCCTGAGGTGCCCCCTTGAGGGGGAATGCCGCCGGGATCGACGCAATTTTTCACCCGTCACCCATGAGCTTCGGTTTGTGGGTGGTCCCACGTTAATAGGGCCTTGTGCCTGACCCGTACAAGTGGGGTACGTGGAAAATATCATGTAGATATGGTCAACAGTGTAAGTAATGTAAAACAATTTTATTAATAATTGAGGTTTAAATAAAAATAAAATCATGGAGAATATGATGTAAATAACTAAAGGAATTGTGACTTGTATAGTAATATAGTTTCGGTTACAGATAGACAAACCCACAATCTCCATTATAATAAGATACCCCCCCCCCCCCAAAAAAAATAAATAAATAAATAAAAGAATCCTAATTTGAAACATTAAAATATTAAAAACTTGAACATTTTAGTGTCATGATTATTTATTTTCCAAATAAAACAAATTTGTGGTTCGTTTCAATAATTCATCATTGTCATCATGTGATTACCTCCCTTAAAATTCAATTTTTTTTTTTTCTGTTTTGATTCAGAGAATTATATACCTATGTGAAAGTTCCGAGTCTTGATGAAGGTGTCAAAAAATGTTTGGAATTGAAGTTGAAAATGTTCATTGATTGTAAAAAATCTTCAGCACAGGTTTGTCTCTCTAGATACATTTTTTGTTTTTCTTGTAGATTATAACTTTTTTTTTTTTTTTTTTATAACTGAAATCTGAATTTTATTTAATCTGAATCTATTTAGAAAATATTTGTATGAAAGTAATATAAAGTTTGTAAATTGCAAAGTCACATTAGTTTATGTCATATGAAAAAAAACCCAAAAACTTGAAACATTTTTGTTCCTCTGATTTTATTTTAATTTATTAATTTTGCTTCATTTATGAATGTCGTGTGTGTGTGTGTATATGTATATGTGTGTGTGTATATATATATATATATATATATTATATATATATATATATATATAATATAATGTATGAATATGATATATTGAAAAAACAAAGGATGTTTACAAATGCATGGGCTCATCAGGAGAGAATGTGCAAAGCGTTTCAGGGCACATTCTCCCCTGATGAGCCCATGAATTTGTAAACATCCTTTGTTTTTTCAATATATCCTATTCCCACTGTCGGATTAATTTCCATTTTATTTCACACACATATATATATATATATATATATATATATATATATTACACACACACACACACACAGAAAAGAAGACTTGTACTATGGTACTATATATATATATATATATTAGTACCAGTCTTCTTTTCTTTAATATTTTGGATGTTGACCTGAATAGGTTCCAACTATGACCCTTGCAGTTATATACATATATAATAAATCACATAGGCAAGAAACTTAGTCACCAAGCGCTGTTGACTTTGTCTGCTACCTTAACTTTAAGATTCCCTAAAGAAAGAGAATTTAAGTTTCATTACAATGAAACAGAAAATGATAGTTAAACATTTTTGAAGTGAAGTGTGTGGCTCATTTATTTTATATATTCAATTTTATAAAAAATTAAAATAATCACATCTATTTTTTTTTTTTTTTCCCCCAGACTATCGTTGTCTTGCGGCAACTTTTTGACAAATATCCAGAATTATATAAAGAAGCTGTTGTTTGTTCATTTTTTCCAAATGTCATCTATAGGGTAAGTGGTTTTATTTCTTTCTTTGTATTCATTAATCATTCAAGAAAGATATGCCGATTCTCATCCAAACACATAAAACCTATTTCTGTGAATTTTTGAGATGAGGCTTGATAATTTGTATTACTGTATTGCCATATAGGACACACATTTTTTTCCAAAATTTTGCCCTGCATCGTAGGTGAAGTGAAACTAATGATAAGAATTCCATTGGACTTTACAGTCACAGTAGGTGCTGTAACTTCAGGGGCCCCAAAAAAACTATATTATAGTCTTCTGAGACTGAAATGCCAAGGATAACAAATAATGCTTGTGTAATGCACAGCTAGATTGTTTTCAACAATATATGCAATAAATACACTACAAACTTTTTTTTTCCTGAATCTGACCTGCTGAAATGGGGGTGCGTCTTATATCAAATGCGGTATTTGTATTATTTGGACTACTGTCCTCATCTTTATTGTTATCTTGATAACATTTCAGATGATATGCCCTTAGGCCTTCTTCAGGTGTTTCTTGTTAAACTCGAGAATCTTCTTTTCAAAGTCTAGAGCCTTCACGGATTACTGAAGGACACAACAGCCGAAACATTGTGTAGATAACAATAAAGATGAGGACAATAGTCCAAATAGTCCAAATAATCAAAATAATACAAAGTAATTTGTCATCTTATTTATCATTCAAGAAAGATACATTGATTCTCAACCAAATACATAAAACTTGAATTTGTGACTTCACTTCAATTGTTGTTGTTCCTTTGAAATAATCATTTTTGGGTAATCTGAACATTAGTTACATAAATGGGTAACCTCCCCTTGTTTGTTTCACTTTGAGGAAGCCATGTGTTTTGGTCGGCCGTTTTCATTTCACCATAAATTTACACTGAAAATTCGAATTTGTTCTAATCAATACAACTGCATGTTTTAAACAAAAAATATCATAAAATGTGTTCTTAATTGTGCTTGCAGTTGTATTGATTCAAAATTTGTATTTTCAGTGTAGATTTACGGCCAAAACATACGGCTTCCTCAAAGTGAATCAAACAAGGGGAGGTTACTCACATTAATGTAACTAATGTTCAGATTACCCATTTTTTAATTAGATTTGTAAAAAAAAAAAAAAAAAAAATTTTTTTAAATAAATTCGCTCTTTCTACTAAATTTATATGAGTGAAACGTTTTCCTATTTGATCATTGAACAAGAATCTTTTATGAAATCTTTTGATATTAATGTTGATTATAAGAGGAAGTCGATCAGGGCCAAATCAAAATGCTGTTAACAAATTTAGCAGTAATGTACCTTCTTTCTTCAGCTCTGCTTTCTATTTATATACATGTATTATTGGTTATTTCCTATAATTCCAACCTAAAAAAAGGGGAACCACTCTGACGGATAAATTTATTTATTGATCTACTCGACTGGGTAGATTAATTAACAGATAAGATTCATTGGTTGGAGTTCTAGGAAATATCCCATGTATTTTTTATAGACGTATTTCTCTTTTGAGTTTAATGCATTTGTGTCTATCTCCTTGTTTAGGTTCGATTGTCTGATCCAAAAATAGTGACTGCTCTGATCCATCGACACCAGTTCATCACAAAAGTTGAAATGGATGGAGAAGAGCGATGGACGACCCTTTGGCAACGTGTCGCCTCACGTGTCGGAGATATCATTTTGGAGGTAGCACATTATGTATTCCTGTGGTATTTGTGTGGATCATCTGGATTTCTTATGAACAGAGATTCCTACTCAGGGTGAGTCTTTTTAAATTAACCATTTATTTTGATATAATTGAATAAAGTACCATAAAGGATTAACTTTTTTTTCATAAATTTTGACAAAAAATGCCATGCATCTTACACATTGTAGGTGATGTTTAAGACCCCTGTAGGCCAAGGTAAATCTTCTCTATGATGCCCAAGAATTACTGGTAGCAGATTTTGAAGATGATTAAAGTGTAGTGGCAGAATGCTTTTATAATAATAATATATTTAATTTATTAATATTATATTATTATTTATTAATATTAATAATATATTATAATAATAATATTATTAATATTATTAATAATATTTAATATTATTAATAATTATTAATATATATTATAATATTATTAATATTATTAATAATAATAATTATTATATAAATATAATATTATAATATAATTAATAATATTAATATTAAATAATAATAATAATATTAATATTATAATAATAAATAATAATAATATAATATTATAATAATATTAATAAATAATAATAATAATAATAATAATATAATAATAATAAATAATAATAATAATAATAATAAATATTAATAATAATAATAATATATATTAATAATAATAATAATAATTTATTAATAATAATAATATTATTAATAATAATAATATTATTAATAATAAATATATTATTAATAATAATAATAATAATTAATATATAATATTATTAATAATAATATATTAATAATAATAATATTAATAATAATAATAATAATAATAATAATAATAATATTAATAATAATTAATATTATTAATAATATATTATTAATATTATAATATATTAATAATAATAATAATATTAATAATAATATATAATATTAATAATAATAATAATATTAAATAATATATAATAATAATAATATTAAATAATAATATTAATATTAAATAAATAAATATTATTAATAATAATATTAATATATTATATTAATAATATTATATAATAATAATTATTAATAATTAATAATAATAATATTATATTATTAATAATAATATTAATATTAATATTAATAATATATATTAATATATAATAATAATATTAAATAATTAATATAATATTAATAATAATAATAATATATTAATATTATTAATAATTAATATTAATATTATAATATATATATTAATAATTATTAATATTAATATAATATTATAATAATAATATATTAATATATTAATATAATATATAATATTAAATTAATATTAATATTAATAATAATTATTAATATATTAATAATATATTAATATTAATAATTAATATATAATATTAATATATTAATATTAATATTATATAATATTAATATAATAATAATATTAATATTATTATAATAATATTATTAATAATATATAATATTAATTAAATAATAATATTAATATTAATATATAATAATATTATTAATAATAATAATATATATATAATAATATTAATATTATAATATAATTAATATTATTAATAATAATAATATTAATATTATAATAATAATAATATATTAATAATATATTATAATAATATATAATATTATTATAATAATATATATTATTAATATATAATAATATTAATATATTATAATAATATTAATATTATTATTAATAATAATATTAATATTATATTAATAATAATATATATTATATTATAATAATAATAATAATATTAATATTATTATTAATAATATAATAATATTATATTATTATTAATAATAATAATATATTAATATTATAATTAATTAATGGTCTCGGTTCTGATTTCCAAGTGCACCAACTGCAATTAAAGGGCAATAACTTAAACTTGCTAGAAGTAAGGGTTCTCTCCCTTTATGAATAATGAAAGGTGAAGTTTGATAATTTGTATTTAGATTTTTGGGACTGTGCTCTACTGCCTTCTTCAAATGTTTCTTTAATTCGGGAGCATACACAAAACTGAACCCTTCATTTAATCTATTCGAATAAATTGTTATCATTCCATTCTGTTATTTTCTCATATAGACAGGATTCTTATATCCATTTACTTATTGATGATATTTTTAACACATAAAATGAAAAGATAAAGTGTTCGTATAAAGAACTTTTGCAATAATTATAATTTATCCATTATTTCTTTACAGGATTTTCCATAAATTCTGGATGAAACGAGGATTGCGTGTTGCAGTGTGGACAGTGAATGATGCACGTGAAAAAGAATATCTCCTAAAAACCAGAGGTTGCACTGTGATAACAGATACATGTCTATAATAAGTTTCTACAAATGCCAGTTAAACAAACAAAATTTTGGTAGACAACTATCTGTACGAAACTCACCCCCGACATCATTTTTTTATGCCTTGTGCCATGCCTATTAAATATTGCAAGTAGGCAGCAGTAATGCAGGGAGTGTATGTATGTATGTATTTATATATATATATATATATATATATATATATATATATATTTGGGAATAAAAGGCCTTAAATACCATGGGTATCGTGGTTATGGACCATTTCCATTCGCGAGTATGCTCACGAGCTTCTTCAGACCACTAATATATTTTATTTAGACAGGCACATGGCCAAACTCATTTTATATTCATACATTTCACCTCCCTCATTCAGGGGTGGTCATATTGCATTATTTCTTTTCAAGTGTCTTTTTTATTGGTGGAAATTCTTTTTCTTTTTTTTTTTTTTTTTTTTTTTTCCTTCATCCTTTGCAATATGACCACCCCTGAATGAGGGAGGTGAAATGTATGAATATAAAATGAGTTTGGCCATGTGCCTGTCTAAATAAAATATATCAGTAGTCTGAAGAAGCTCGTGAGCATACTCGCGAGTGGAAATGGTCCATAACCACGATACCCATGGTATTTAAGGCCTTTTATTCCCAAATAACTTTGCTCTGTTTACAATAATTAAACATTGAGCTCTCATACAGAACCTGAACTCTACAACAAACTACTGGTAGAGAATTAGGACCCACCTAGAATCACTTGTACCAAGAAACTTGGTACCGCACCAAAGTATATATATATATATATATATATATATATATATATATATATATATATATATATATATATATATATACACACTATTGAAATGAACCTATTTTTACTTAATATAATATTGCTTCATTTATCAATATTTTAATATTCAGTTAGAATTGCATCATATCAATTTTTTTCATCCCTCCTTAATTATACAAGCTCCCTAATATTTTGTTAACCGAGTGAGGCTCTCAGAAGGTGAAATAAAATTTTTAAAAAGTCTTAAAAACTGTACACCCACTGAGCCAATATATTTGGGTTTTTTTATTAATTCCTGTTAACATTCTATATTTACATGTATCAAGGACAATGAATTAAATTTTAATATCAATTTACATTAATGATTTTTATGATATAATTTTTGTAACATCATAATGGCCATAATAGATAATGGAAGAGCAGAACAACTTAATAATAATATAATATGTATTTTAACTACATCCCAATTAGATACATAATAATATAATGTATTTTAACTACATCCCAATTAGATACATAAAGGAACATAAAATAAGATAAACAGATTAATGTTATACAATTTTGTCTATAAAAATATAAATTTGTTTGAAACACCAGTGTGCCTAAGCAACCTGTTACCTCTATTTATACCGGATTGAGGTCGGCCATTTTTATTACAACTCTAGTGTCAGCAGTGGCCCTTTATTAGTAAAACTAGTAAATATATGCACCCTCCGGGTGCAAGTATTTAAGTTTTAGTATAATAAAATATCATTAAATTAGAAAGGCTAATGAAAATGAATAAGAATGTATAATCGAAAAATAGAACAACTTTGAAACTAACTCTTCCATCATTTTCCATTACTCCCATCTTTCATAGGTAAATTTTCCTAATTTAACTATTCAGTTAAAATATGAAGTAAAGAATAAAATTACAGTTATTTCTTCTTGTTAATGAATTTCTTTTAAGATTTATCCCCGAGATTGTTGCTCATATTGAATAAGAAAAAAACCCAAACTATTTGAAATCAATAATACTAAGCATATATTTATTAAAATCAAATTTTTAGATCAATATGCAAATTAGCCTTCCCATTCATACTGTAAACCGCTCTTTTCTTGTATATTTAAATACAATTGCATGTTATTAGTATGTAGATATGGTCAACAGTCTTAATGATGTAAAACAATTTTATTAATAATCGAGGTTAAAATAAAAATAAAATCATGGAGAATGTGATGTAAATAACAAAAGGAATTGTGATTTGTATAGTAATATAGTTTCGGTTACAGACAGAAAAACACACAATCTCCATTATAATAAGATATGACATTAATCTTGTGTGTTTTTCTGTCTGTAACCGAAACTATATTCCTACTCAAGTCACAATTCTCTTAGTTATTGGCATCACATTCTCCATGATTTTATTTTTATCTAAACCTCAATTATTAATAAAATTGTCTTACATTATTAATACTGTTAACTATGTCTACAAACTAATAACATGCAGTTGTATTTATATATACAACTAAATAGCGGTTTACAGTGTGAACGGGAAGGCTAATTTGCATATTAATATTAAAAAATCGAATTTAATAAATATGTGCTTAGTATTATTGATTTCTAACTGTTTGGTTTTATTTTAATGAATATAAGCAAAAATCTCTTCAATGAATCTTAAATGAAATCCATTAACAAGATAAAATAACTGTCATTTTTATTCTTTACTTCCTCTTTTAACTAAATACTTAAATTAGAAAAAACAACAATGAAAGACAAGAGTGATGGAAGAGTAAGTTTCAGTTGTTCCATCTTTTATTATACTCCCTCTGTTTCAAATCTTTTATTATACTCCCTCTGTTTCAAATCTTTTTATCTGCATTCTTATTTAGTTTCATTAGCCTTTCTAATTTAATACAATATTTTATTATATTAAAACTTAAATACTTGCACCCGGAGGGTGCATATATTTGCTAGTAATCATAAAGATTACATTTTAAAATGAATATTGTGAAGCAGTTAACATTTTCCTGCTTTACACCCCAAAATAACTTGGGTTTAAGATTTTATTCGATATACAAAGTTAATCATTCCATAGCATTTTAATTTTCATATTTGTCATCATTTTTATCTATGATTGAACAAATCCAATGTAAAATTTTGAACTGTTTTCCCAGTAAATTGGATTTTAGGTTTTCTCTCTCTTTCATCCACCATGAGATCATTTTTATGCAAGGATGCTGCAGAAATGCGTCCCACATATTCATTAAGATAAAACCAAAGAATTAGAAATCGATACTAAGCACATATAAAAAATTTGATTTTGATAAATATCAATATGCAAATTAGCCTTTCCATTCACACTGTAAACCGCTATTTTGTTATATATATATATATATATATATATATATATATATATATATATATATATATATATATATATATATATATATATATATATATATATATATATATATATATATATATATATATATATACACACACACACAATTGCATGTTATTAGTATGTAGATATGTCCAACAGTACTGATGATAATGTAAAAACAATTTTATTAATAATTGAGGTTTAGATAAAATCCTGGAGAATGTGTCGTAAATAACAACGGGAATTGTGACTGGAGTAGTTTCGGTTACAGACAAACACACAATTTCCATTATAATAAAAAAATGATCATGATGCTGTTCCGGAAAGAAATTTTAACCCATAGCAAGTATCAATTCTCCCACCCACCCTCAAAAAAAAAAAAAAAAAAAAAAAAAAATTACACCAGCAAACGGCCAATGTGCACCAGTCCAACATGATCATAACAGTTCATATTTGGGAGGAAAGAAAAAAAAATATGGTAAGACATTTGCTAGATAGAGCTACAATTACGACTTGCCTAAATTCACTTGTACCACACGGGTGACACTATAAAATGTTGGAGGTATTTCTGCTCCATCTCTGTACAATGATAATGATGTCTCCACCATATTGCTGCTCAAAATACAAGTACATTTTTATTTCATAGGCAGGCACAAAGCAGGTAATCTGAACATTAGCTACATAAATGAGTAACCTCCCCTTGTTTCTTTCACTTTGAGGAAGCCGTCTGTTTTGCTTGGCCATTTTCATTTCATCATAATCAATACAACTGCATGTTTTAACACAAATATAAAATGTGTTCTTAATAACAATTAAGTTCATTTCAAATAATGCACAAGCACAATTAAGAACACATTTTATGATATTTTCGTGTTAAAGCATTCAGTTGTATTGATTCGAACAAATTCGAATTTTCAGTGTAGATTTACGGTGGAATAAAAATGGCCCACCAAAACAGATGGCTTTTCTCAAAGTGAAAGAAACAAGGGGAGGTTACTCACATTTATGTAGTTAATGTTCCGATTACCACAAAGCAAATATCCAGTTATTTGTTGAATAAAATAAAATAAAACAAGATAGTCTAAAGTTTTGAGAATTCACAAGGAAATTTTGTTACAAAAAAAAAAAAAAAAATTCCATGATATTCCAATTGTTATAAATTATTTTCCAATATTTGTTTTGTCTTAAATTCTTGTCCATGAGTATTTACAGTGCGCTTGTAGTGCAGTGGTTACCATTGTAGAGAAGTGCACAGTGAGACCCAGCTTCAAATCATCAACAACATTGTTTCACATAGCACTTAAAACATTGCGAAATCCATTCTCCCTTCAACTACTGGGAAATCAGAGCAGACTGCTCTTTAACCTTCGTATAGCAGCTGGTCTAGAAGAAAAACTCTGAATACAAACCTGTTAAGCGCTGCTTAAGAAATTGGGTTATTTCCTATAACTCCAACATAAAAAAAGGGGAACCACTCTGATTGACTGATAAATTTATTTATTTATTTATTTATTAACGTACTAGGAAAAAAGAAGCCAGGTTAGTTTAATGGGTAGATTAATTAACAAATAAAATTCATTTAGAGTGGTTCCCTTCGGGACAGGGGTCCAGTGAGCTTCGGTCACTGGACCGGTGAGGTGTTAAATTAATAGCATCGATCCCAGAGGGCCGTCCCTCCAGGCAATACCTGCCTCATTGCACTTAAAGGGGCAGGGCTGGTTTATTGCCCAGCGCCTGAGGTGCCTCCCTTGAGGAGGAATGCCAACGGGATCGACGCAATTTTTGTTCTTTCCACCTATGAGCTTCGGTTTGTGTGTGGGCCCACATTAATAGGGCCTTGTGCCTAACCTGTACAAGTGGGGTACAGGTAAATAAAATTTAGAGTGGTTCCCCTTTTTATGTTAGAGTTATAGGAAATAACCAGAAGTTGATCTTGTGTTACTTCCTGTTTGAGTGGAAGGGTTGGGTAAATATAAATGTGCATTTCCTCAATTCGGGGAATATTTATCATGATATATTGATTCATGATGTTTTATCTTGCAGAATTAAGATACAATGATTTATGATTGTTGCAATTAATAAAGAAATGGCTAATAAGCAATGATAAAGTATAAATAAAACAATTCAATCACAGAAATGCACACTTATATTTTTTTTTTTTTTTTTTTTTTTTGGGACAGAGATGAACAATTTGAAATATTAAATGGATCTGCAAGACTAGATTGCTAACCATTACACCACATATGACTAACAAAAATATGTTCGCTCTGGACACGGGTATTTAAGTTTCATTTCTCAGGAACACCGATAGAAGTGAGTTTGGGGTACTTACTACTTGCATAAATCCCCAAATGGGTTTAAAAGGGGCTCCTTAGCCTTGGTTGGCAACCCATCAAAGTCAAGGAAAAGTCCGACACAAAACCTCGGCTGCCTTTCAAGGAAAAGCTAGGGGAGTAAACCCTGAAAACAAATCAGGAGCTGGAGTCCCTAAGGTGGTGTGATGCAGAAATCCAGTGCTACCCATTAGCGCCTGTGACACTACCGTTGCCAAACCGCATTGGTACCTTACCTTTCTTTGGGATCACAGTGGCAGTGTGGAGAGGGGGGGGGTATTTGTTGCATGGGCAACAGCTTATCCTCGATATGAACCCGCCCAGGCTATGTAGTTCAAATTAAAAAAATTTTAAAAATTTGACACTACTTCATCGTCTTTCGTAGACAGAAGGCTGCCAACCAGGTATTTGCGTAACATCTTTTGCCAAAGGTAAAAAGTAAAGTAAAAAGTCGGTATCAGCCATACAGCGAGGGAGTCTATTCCCTTTTCAATAGCGCTAGACCAAGGAAATTGTTTTGTCATCTGAGGTGGAGCACCACACCTACCATCAGCTCCTTACTTTACCGCACAGATCTCTGTGCTACTCATACGCTGAGTTGGCGAGGGCCAGTATCGAACTAAGAACCTTGTGGTTTCTTGCCGAACGCTCTACCGACTGAGCTAACCCGGCCCTTACTCATCAGTATTAATCAATCTGCAAGACTACTTTGTTAACCCTTACACCATAATGCGGTGAAATAAATTATCTAAATTCACTATTGCAGTGCACTAAATTCAACTAACAAAATTCCTACATTTCTTTAAATGATGAGAAAAGTTTCCTTTCATTAAATTTGGTAACACAAAATCCTTGACCTTTTGTGGGGGGGGGGAGAAAAAAAGGGGGGTGGTATTTTTTTTAATCTTTGAAAAGGGAGTTAATAAAACTTGTAACCTAATACGGTTTTAAAATTTGAAGAGTAAATAACTTCAGGGAAAGGTCAAGGGGTGGATTTGTACTTTCCCACCCCTAAGAGTTGACAGGGTAGTGACCGATCTACTGAATATATCCAATGCTAAAAGGATTATTTTGACGTGAAAATTGCTTTTCTCAATATTACAATTCTAGCCATTTTGTTCCTAATGCATCAAAAGCAAGGCTGAAAGCCTTAAAGTATTTGGTTAACTGGTAGAGTATTGGAATGAACATCAAGAGGCTTGATGCTTATAAACTAATGGAAATAAAAAACAAATCTGAGGTCAAATCCAACAACTGGTCATTTCCATAAATTGTTACACTATATAGATATAGGAAGCGCGTGGTGTAATGGTTAAAGTCACGGGAAATGGACTCGTCGCCCCGAGTTCAAATCCTGGATGTGTTAATTGCATTTCACTTAGCGCTAATACCCTTGGGAAAGGTATGAATCCGACTCTCTCTCCAGCTATGGGTAAATAGCAGGGCAGACTGGGTTCTTTAACCATGGCTAGGTAACCAGTCTAGGAGAAGGAAAACTCTGAATTCAAACCTGTTGAACTCCGCTTAAGAAATTGACCTTGTGTCGTATCCTGCTCATGCGGAGGAGTTGATAAATATATATAGATGGAAAAATGAGTAAAGAAAAGAAATGTAGATGGATAAAATGAATTTAATCGATATCACATTAATCAATTAAATTCATTTTATCCATTTACATTTCTTTTCTTTACTCATTTTTCCTCATATTGTCGGATTCAATTCCTTTTCCATTTTTATATATATATAGATAAACAAAAACTATCCTCACGTGTCCCATCGTGATGTAAGGGTTAATAGTGTGACTGGAGTTTGAACTCAATCACTCCAATGTCACACTCCAGCATGTTAGCCACATGGACTCCCACTTGATAGAGTGCACCCTAACATATTATTACTCCAGGTCAATGGCACTGAAGGTGTTGTCCACAGTTCCCAGAGCTCCAGAATTTGAACTAGGACAAGACATTGCCCTTTCTGATCTACGAATTGATACTCTGCCCCTGATAGAGTTCCAGAATTGGAACCTCACCACTAGATGCAGTCTAGCGTTATACCCAGGATATTGCCCTTTCTGATCTACGAATTGATACTTTGCCCCTGATAGAGTTCCAGAATTGGAACCTCACCACTAGGTGCAGTCTAGCGTTATACCCAGGACATCGGCCTTTCTGATCCACGAATTGATACTCTGCCACTGATGCATACTAGCGGCATTAGTTGTATCATTATTATTATTATACCACTTAGATATAAAGAGTAAATCCGATACAGGTTATAGTTTGTTTTGTTAACACTAAAGGTTCAATCTAATTAATCTTGATTAGGATTTTATTTTTATCATAATCATGAAAGAACTTTCCCAGCAACTTTGCCAGTTGAAAATCTATCATCTGAGGATTTGCCAATATTTGTTTATAAATAAATATTCAGGTAGGCAAATTCCCAAACAATCAAACACACACACACACACATATATATATATAATGTCTCGAGACTTTAATGAACGAAATAGAAGCAATGAGAACCCATTGACAAACATTGATTCCTTCTCGTTGGTCCGTAAATAGACAATTCAATTATTTACCGATTTACTTACTGAGTTGATCGTTCAACAAGAGGATGTTGACATGACAGTGATAGCAGAATCATAGAAGTGCTGAATGATGGGTTCCATAATACACTATTTATTCTTTATAAAAGCACCCCTAACATTTTAATGCAAACAATATGAAAGATCTATTTGAAAAAGTCAACATAGAAGACATTCTGTCCTTTTTGAAGGAAATAAAATTTTACCATAGAATACAGACATGAACCTAATCAATTGTCTACTGCCTCTGCTCTTTAGCCTGAATGTAAGTTTTTGCTCACATCAGAAACCGTTATTTTAAAGCAAACAATATAAAAGATCTATTTGAAAAAGTCAACATAGAAGACATTCTGTCCTTTTTGAAGGAAATAAAATTATACCATAGAATATGGACATGAACCTATTCAATGCCATACAATATGATCCCCAATGATGCTAACACATTGTTAAAACCAATTACTACACAAGTGTAAATATAGATACATAACATATATTACTTCCTAACCGCTAGGCATAACATAACCCCACACAGGTTGATATGCCGTTAAAATCAATCAACCAACCAACCAACCCAAACTTTTGGGTTTAAAAATCTGGGAAAGTAGTTCATCTTATACACAGATGATTAGAGTAATAAAAGATGAACAACTAAAAATTGAATATAAAAGGAAATAATCAAAATTATTAAAAAAGCAGCTGTGCCTAGAGAACACACACACACACAAATAAACAAATTAATAAGGCCTGCCTAATAATTAAAAAAAAAAAAAAGAGAGAGATAGGCCAAACCTGGAATGTTACTTAGACATTGTTAAACAGACACACACAGACTTACACATAGACACATGCAGAGAATTTAGAAGATACCCCCAGAATGGACAGGTCTGAGCAGCAAGCTAACAGCTCCAAACTTAGCTTCCAGAAATCTTCTGATGAAGGGATCTTTGTCTTGAAATATTAAGAATAAATCAAAGGTTAACGAACAACATGATAGTTACCTTATTTTTCTTTACATTTGCATTGTGATAGCCTTCAAAACCAACCACCCAACCAATATAAACACAATGCTTCAAGCAAATTACAAAACTCTTTTATCAAAATGAATAATTTTTGTTGATAAGTTATATTCAAGTGACAAAAATTAATGGGTGATTTTTGTTAGTATTTAATGTTAATTTTCACTTTATTTCATCAGTGAGATCAGATTTTTATATGATTAGATTATATAAAATAAAACAAAAAATCTTCCAAACCATATCAGTGCTACTGTACAGCTGCACCACTTGGACAAATGAAGCACTTAGAGAAAATAGTAGATGAGAGTTACACAAGGATGCTGTCTTGAACAAATCTTGGAAACAGCACCCCACAAGAAAGCAACTGTATGGCCACTTGCCTCCTATCAAATAAACCATTAGAGTAAGATGAACAAGACGTGTTGGACACTGCTGGTGAAGTAGAAATGGGTTCTCTTACTGGAGATCACTCACAATACTATTTCTCTAAATGTTTGAGATGAGGCTTGAAGATTAGTATTATCTGTGTTATTCGACTATTGTCCTCGTCTTTATTGTTTTCTGCACTATTTCTCTGAATGTTTGAGATGAAGCTTGAAGATTAGTATTATCTGCGTTATTCGGACTATTGTCCCCGTCTTCATTACAACGTTTCGGCTGATATGCCCTCCGGCCTTCTTCAGGTATTTTTTGTCAGACTCGGGAACCTTCTCTTCGAACTCGGGAACTTTCTTGTCGTAATCGGGAATAAATAAAGAGTTAGGTTCAATGTTCTGTGATGGCTCCCGAGTTCGAGTTCGAAAAGAAGGTTCCCGAGTCCGAGAAGGTTCCCGTCTGACAAGAAATACCTGAAGAAGGCCGGAGGGCATATCGGCTGAAATGTTGTACAAATAACAATGAAGATGGGGACAATAGTCCGAATAACGCAGATAATACTAATCACTCACAATAGTTTAGTCAAATAATGAACAGTCTTGGTAATGATAATTTAGACAAACAATAAACAGGTTTGATAATGGTTCAGAAAAAAAACCCCGAAAGTACTTATAGGCCACAGTCCCAACCCGATTATCGTTCAGTTCTGTTGGATGTAAAAATTCACCAGATAAATTGTCCTTTATTATTAAAATGATATCATCCCAAAATTCTGTTAAGTCAATTGAAATTTAAGATAGCCAAAAACAAGTTATGATTACTGGTAGGTCACAGTCACAACCCGATTATCGTTCAGTTCTGTTGGATGTAAAAATTCACCAGATAAATTGTCCTTTATTATTAAAATGATATCATCCCAAAATTCTGTTAAGTCAATTGAAATTTAAGATAGCCAAAAACAAGTTATGATTACTGGTAGGTCACAGTCCAACCCGATTATCGTTCAGTTCTGTTGGATGTAAAAATTCACCAGATAAATTGTCCTTTATTATTAAAATGATATCATCCCAAAATTCTGTTAAGTCAATTGAAATTTAAGATAGCCAAAAACAAGTTATGATTACTGGTAGGTCACAGTCACAACCCGATTATCGTTCAGTTCTGTCGGATGTAAAAATTCACCAGATAAATTGTCCTTTATTATTAAAATGATATCATCCCAAAATTCTGTTAAGTCAATTGAAATTTAAGATAGCCAAAAACAAGTTATGATTACTGGTAGGTCACAGTCACAACCCGATTATCGTTCAGTTCTGTTGGATGTAAAAATTCACCAGATAAATTGTCCTTTATTATTAAAATGATATCATCCCAAAATTCTGTTAAGTCAATTGAAATTTAAGATAGCCAAAAACAAGTTATGATTACTGGTAGGTCACAGTCACAACCCGATTATCGTTCAGTTCTGTTGGATGTAAAAATTCACCAGATAAATTGTCCTTTATTATTAAAATGATATCATCCCAAAATTCTGTTAAGTCAATTGAAATTTAAGATAGCCAAAAACAAGTTATGATTACTGGTAGGTCACAGTCACAACCCGATTATCGTTCAGTTCTGTTGGATGTAAAAATTCACCAGATAAATTGTCCTTTATTATTAAAATGATATCATCCCAAAATTCTGTTAAGTCAATTGAAATTTAAGATAGCCAAAAACAAGTTATGATTACTGGTAGGTCACAGTCACAACCCGATTATCGTTCAGTTCTGTTGGATGTAAAAATTCACCAGATAAATTGTCCTTTATTATTAAAACTAGCAAATATATGCACCCTCCGTAGGGCGAAAGTATTTAAGTTTTAATGTAATAAAGTATTGTATCAAATTAGAAATGCTAATGAAACTAAATAAGAATGCAGATAAAAAGGTTTGAAACTGAGGGTGTATAATCAAAAAATAGAACAACTGAAACTTACTCTTCCCTCACTCCAGTCTTTCATTGCTAAATTTTCCTAATTTAATTATTTAGTTAAAATAGGGAATAAAGAATAAAATTACAGTTATTTCTTCTTGTTAGTGGATTTCTTTTCAGATTTAACCCTGAGATTTTTGCTAATATTCATTAAGATAAAACCAAACAATTAGAAATCAGTAATACTAAGTACATATTTATTAAAATAAGATTTTTTATATCAATATGCAAATTAGCCTTCCAATTCACAATGTAAACTGCTATTCTGTAGTATGTATAAATACAATTGCATGTTATTAATATGTAGAAATATTGTCAACAGTATTAATGTAAAATAATTTTATTAATAATTGAGGTTTAAATGAAAATAAGATCATGCAGAATGTAATGTAAATATCACAGGGTATTGTGACTTAAGTAGTAATATAGTTTCGGTTACAGACAGAAAAACCACAATCTCCATTATAATAAGATGATATCACCCCAAAATTCCAATTTTTTTTCGCACATAGGTTTCTTGCATCAAGAATTAATAAAATAAGTTTTAAGTGATTAAAATACGTATAGAACGAAAATAGCTCCGAATTCAAATTAGCCAATGAGATTACAGATTTTATCTGGAATGTAAACATCAGCTGATGTTCTGTGTTTATGAAATAAAAAAATATTAATTTAGAATGACCCTCAACACCACCACCCCAAAAAAAAAAATGTTTAGCTACGTAATTCGAAAACTAAGCCTCTTTTGACGTCTGGGACTGTAGCCTATTAGTTTTTACCAATAATAACTCTTTAAGTCAACTGATTAATGCCTTTAAAAATGATAACATCAAAAAAAATTGTTTGAAAACTTGAAAGAAAAAAACTTGAAAACAATAAGGTTTCTATTATTTTTAACCAATATTTATTCTAAAATGCTTAAAATAGAACAATTTTTATTTTCCTTTGTAATCTAAAAGCCCAAGTCTGTAGTGAGTTGGTAATCCTAGTCTGTAGGTTTCCTCTGTAATAAATAAGTGGGAGTTGGTAATCCTAGTCTATAATGTTCCTTGTAAATTGTATAAGTCCAAGTTCATATCTTTTACAGATTTTAAATTACTAAATGAATAAATTATTTAAGGAAGTTAAGATTTCTTCAATACAACAATATCTTTACTACTCATTCATTTCTTTTTTAAAACAAAAAGAAAAGAAAACAAAAAAATTCTGTTATGTGAAGGTTTTGTCGGCCATCAAAAATGATGGTAAAGGACTGTTATGTTCTTTTTGAAAGGATCAACAAACAAATAAGCAAATGTTTGTTCATGTCGTTCATCTGCTGGGTAGATCATATCACCATCTTTATCCTGTGAATAGAAGAAGAAAAAAAAATTAATTATTGAATTATCAGGAGGCAATTTAATCAATATTTTAAAGTTAATATCTGAAATAAGAACTAACACCTTTTTTTGTAGGAGTGGGGAGGCAGCATATATAACATTAACATTTTCTTTTAATTGGAAAAATTTTCATATACTTATTGTATGGCAACCAATCTTGGAGAAGAAAAACTCAAACCAGTTGTGGTTGTTTGGTTGTTTTACGGCATATCAACCTTGGTGGGTCATTTAATGCCAACAAAGTTTTGAAATAAAATTATTTCTTAATGGGTACTCAATTTTTAAAAACACATTTTTCTATTTAACCCATAGATGAGACCCTGACAGGTACTACCATTCTGGGTCAGAGTGGACCAGGGAGCAATGGTGATGAAGGGGTGCTCCACATTCCCCAAACCTCCAAAACTGAAACCTCACCATCAGATAGAGTTTAACGTCATTCCCAGGATATGAAGACCCACAGCCACCACCTTCTAGCACCCATATGATAAAAAGGGTTGGGGCTTGCCATAAGGGCAATAAGGTTGAGACAATCATATAGGTGTTATAGTGACCAGCCGATTGATTGAAGGGGGCCTCTCCAACTGCCCGTCTAGCCCAAGAAAGGGTCCAAATCAGTTGTAGACCTGGAAAGAGACTAAATTGTCATTTCAAAAATAATACCTACAAATATAAGTTTGAAATGATTGAAAAATATTGAGGTGAGTCAAAAGTTGTGCAATATAAGCATGGTTTGATGTAATATTACTTGCTTTGAGTGGCAGTAAGCATGCCGCTATAAGAGTGGTACCCAACCTTTTCAGCCTGGGGGCCTCAAAGCTTAACTTATAAGGGCCTAGGGCTGCAATCTTAAAATGACAGAAAAAAAACACAACTAAATTTAAATAATGAAATTTATTGTGTACAGTGCTCAGGTGCACCACAACTCATCAAAGTCTCATGTCAAGTACACAGAATAATGTAGTGTCAGGAACATGAACAGTTTACAGTAGTAATATGCATGTATGTGTGCGCATGTGTGCATATGTATGTGGAGAGTGGCATCAGCAAGGTAACTGTCACAATTGCTTCGGAAGGTAACTAAGAAATTTGACACTTGGTTGTTAGCTATCAACAGGTGAGTCCTACCACCTTTTTATTGACAAATAACAATGGCAGAACCAGTACTTCCATTTTCTGAAAACTCAATAACCAAATTCTAACAGTAACAATAATCTATAGATTAATAGACTTGTAGCTCTGGTGTAACGTTAGATAAATAATGGACTATTCCATTTTGATTGTGAGGGAAGAAAAGATCATGTTCTGCAAATGAAGAGAAGGAAAGAGAGAGAGAGAGAGTATAGATTAATAGAATAGTAGGAAGCGTGTGGTGTAATGGTTAAAGTCATGGGAAATGGATACGTCGCCCCGTGTTCAAATCCTGGACGTGGCAATTGCATTTCACTTAGCGCTAATACCCTTGGGAAAGGTATGTATCCTACTCTCCTTCTAGCTATGGGTAAATAGTGGGGCAGACTGGGCTCTTTAACCTTGTTTAGGCAACCGGTCTAGGAGAAGGAAAACTCTGAATTCAAACCTGTTAAACTCCGCTTAAGAAATTGATCTTGTGTCGCATCCTGCTCGTGCGGAGGGGTTGGTAGATATATATAGATTAATAGACTTGTAGCTCTGGTGTAACGTTAGATAAATAATGGACTATTCCATTTTGATTGTGAGGGAAGAAAAGATCGTGTTCTGCATCTGAAAGAAAATACAATAAGAAAGAAAAAAGGGAAAGGGTGTAAAGATAGAGGGGGGGTGAGGAAGTAATTATGCTAATCAGATATGTATTGTCTGTTTCACTGGAATGAAGAGAAGGAAAAAAAAGAGAGAGAGAATTAAATCAAGATTATTATACTTTTTATATATTGAAATAAATACAATAGCTCTTAAGTGTACATATCAAATATTGAAATAGTTAAATTATCATACAGTGGTATATCCACAGGTCCTGTTAGTAATTTGTTAATGAGATACTTGATGTTGTTTGCAATCACAAAAACATGTAATATCAGGGTTAAATGAAAAAGTTGACAGGTTGGTTTGGTTTATTTGTTTTACGGTACATCAACACTTTTCGGGTCATTTAATACTGAAACAAATCATTTTGATAAAGTTTCTGTTTCAAATTCTTAATATCTTCAAATTGGTATAAATAATTTTCATTAACTTCATTTGGTTTGGTTTGTTTGTTTTATGGCATATCAACCCTTTTCGGGTCATTTAATGCAGAAACAATTTATTTTAATAAAAGTTTCTATGTTTCAAGTTTTTAACATCTTCAAATTGGTATGAATAATTTTTATTAAAATTTATTAAATTTATTTGGTTTAGTTTGGTTTGTTTAATGGTATAATAACCCTGTGGGTTATTTAATGCAAAAATTATTAGAGTGTGAGATAAAAGTTGGCACTCAAGTTTCCTTTACAGGTGTAATTTTGTAGATGTATTTTGTGGATACGTTCTATATCTGTTTCATAATTTTCAATATATTTTTTATTTCTTTCAAGAAGGATAAAATGTCATTGATGTTAGTATTCTCAAACAGATCCCTCATATTATTTGCATTGAAATATTTCTTTCTGATTAGAGTGAATACTCCACATTCCATAAGGAAATGTTTGACAGAAGGAATGTTACATAATCTATGCGGTTGCATAAGATAATTGTCAATCCCCTGTATTTCTAAAGGGATGGCCCTTTTCATTCATATCACGGGCGGGACTTTCCATGGAATAGTACAGAAAGCCCACGAAATATGTGAAGTCACGTGGGACCTGGTTGGGTCCTCAGTTTTAAGTTTGATGTTGGGCAGAGAAGATGTGCTGCCTTAACTGGAACTCACACTGCATACGCGCGCTATGTTAGTCTTATATTTAGTTACATAAAATGTATAGTTAAGTAAATAAAAGCTTAAGAAAATAACACAGTTTTGTGGTTGGTGAATGTCTTGGTAACAAGACTGATGAAGCAGAAGAAATGAGCTAAGTGCGACCGACCACCAAGACGAAGTCAAGATGTTAGAAGAGATCTAGAAGAACTTAAGATAGAAAAGACGTCAGAAGAAGATTGGTTTGGTTTGTTTTGTTTTACAGCATATCAACCTCAGTGGGTCATTTAATGCCGATAAAGTTTTGAAATAAATCAATTCTTAATGGATAATACAATTTTTTTATAAATACATTTTTCTATTTAACCCATAGATGGGACCCTAACAGGTACTAGCACTCCGGGTCAGAGTGGACCAGGGAGCAATGGTGATGAAGGGGTGCTCCACAATCCCCAAACCTCCAGAACTGGAACCTCACCATCAGATAGAGTTTAACATCATTCCCAGGACATGTAGACCCGCAGCCACCGCCTTCTAGCACCCATATGAAAAAGGGGTTGGGGCTTGCCATAAGGGCAATAGGGTTGGGAAAATCATATAGGTGCTAGGGCTTGACGTGACCAGCCGATTGATTGGAGGGGGCCTCTCCGACCACCCGTCTAGCCCAAGATGTCAAAAGAAGAAAAGAAGTAAGTAAGAAAAGGGTATGCAACAGGAATACATCAGGTAAAGGATGATTTAACACTTGTGAACACATTGTAATCTTGGCAATCTTCATTTAGTGGTATGTAGTGCAAAATTTATCCACTAATTGTTGGATTAGAGAACTGTCCAGATGGAAGTATGGTAATCCTGATAGAAATTGAAGATGTGGCAAACAAGAAACTTGAACTTCAAATCTTTTGAAGATCAATGAAGTCTCATCTGAAGTTGTAATGGGTAATTCTTTACAGTCAATATCAAAAGATGAAGAGAAAATTGTAAAAGTTATGTGAAGGGTTGTACAGAGAAGTACGCATGTAGTCCTGCTCTTAGATCTAAATAGGATTATTTAAAAGATAAAAAAATCAAAATATTCATTTCCAGTTTAAACCCTAATGATATATCTTAAGATATCCGTAAAAGCGTATGGTTTGCAAAGAAGAATAATGGACAAAAAATTGGATAAAAATCGTTTATTAAAATAAACAAGTGTGAAAATGTTGTTGTTGTCGTCGTAGATAATAGTAGTAATTCTCTGGAATGGCCGTGGGTCGTGAGGTGTGGGTATCGTATGATGGTACGGCATAGGTAGATAGAAGTTGTGAGTTGATACGGTCACTTGGTGTGGGAAATAAGTCAGTAATATCTCAGTGAGTTGTAGTGGGTAGCACTGTAGTGGTCAGGGAGGTAAGGATGTCGCCTGGCTACGGTGAGGTGTTGAAGTAAGGCTGAGTGTCCGGGTGGGTGAGGGCGTGCGTGGTAGTGGGTGCGTAGCGGTTTCTTGATCCTGCCTGTCTGGTGATGTTCTCAGCGTCGAGGCCGTCCGTCAACTGCCAATTCTCAAAATACCCAAGCTTATATGCTACGATGTAGGCTCCAGAATGCCTTTGGGTTTTTTAGCGGGAGAGTTTTTTATTGGCTGAAAATCCGGATTCCTTACAATATTATTTTTTGTTGTTTTGGAATTCCTTTCAAGCGGAACTCAATCCGAGCCTATGCGCAGAACTGTGTCGAATTGGTCACTTCGTGATAGGGTACCATTGAGTTCACTTCCGCTTGTTGCCTCCGACTTGAGTTTTAATTTGTGTATATTTTGTGAGTAAGAATTGTGAATCATAAGAGATATCTTCTCTCTGATATAACACTAATCCAACCCCAACTCCTTCCCCATAGATAATGATAAACCAATTGCATGTACCAATCACGTCTTGACTTTCGTCTTCGCATGTACCAATCATGTCTTCACTTTCAAAATGGACGCTTGCCAAAATACAGTTATAAGCCTTTTTCTCTAAATACATTGACAATATACATTTTAATTTAAATACAATTAAATTTTATCAATGTGATAACTGATGTTGTATGCAGTCACACACAAAAAAAGATGTAATATCAGGGTTAAATCAAAAGGTTGACAGAAGGAGAACATATTAATTATTACATTTGATATGTTAACTTAAGAGCATTTGCAAAATGGTTCAGTATATAAAAAGTATAATAATCTTGATTTCACCTTGGACTATTTGGACAGTACCATTTTTAACCAGAGGGTGTTGCAAGATGATAACGGTCATACAATTAAGGAATACAAGTATTAATATATACCTAATATATATATCACTTATAGGGCCGGTGGTCTAATGGTTAGAGTTGTAGGAAATGGATTCGTCGACCCGAGTTCAATTCCTGGATGAAACTGTTTGCATTTCACATGGCGCTAATAACCTTGGGAAAGGTATGAATCCAATATGGGCAAATAGCAGGGCAGACTGGGCTCTTTAACCATGGCTAGGTAACCAGTCTAGGAGAAGGAAAACTCTGAATTCAAACCAATTAAACTCCACTTAAGAAATTGACCTTGTGTCACACCCTGCTCGTGCGGAGGATATATATATATATATATATATATATATATATAGGGCCGGTTTAGCTCAGTCGGTAGAGTACGTGACTAGGAATCGCAAGCTTCCTGGTTCGATACCGGTCCTCGCCAACTCAGCATATGAGTAGCACAGGGATCTGTGCGGTAAAGTAAGGAGCTTATGGTAGGTGTGGAGCTCCACCTCAGACACTAAAAAAAAAACAATCTCCTTGGTCTAGCGTAAGTGAAAATGGGATAGAGTCCCTCACTGTCTGGCCGATACCGACTTTAGGCCACCCCAACGACTTTACTTTACTTACTATATATATATATCACTTACTTGATGAATTGAAAGTTGTGAACACAGCGTAAACTTGGCATGCTTCATTTTTGGAGAACAACTGTTCATATCTGTATGTAGTGCCAAATATTCTCACAATCAATCTTTACCTTCTTTTTATATTTTTAACCCTTTTAATTTGGCTTCTGTACAGTTTTAAAAAAAAAATGACTTATTATTAATGAGTTCATGAAACCTCCAATAAACACTACTCTTTGAATTGTATGTAGTTTTAAACACTAACATTTTGTACGGTGATTTGGTTTGGTTTGTTTGGTTTTACGGCATATCAACCTCAGTGGGTCATTTAATGCCGATAAAGTTTTGAAATAAATTAATTTCTTAATGGATAATACAATTTTTTTATAAATACATTTTTCTATTTAACCCATAGATGGGACCCTAACAGGTACTACCACTCCGGGTCAGAGTTGACCAGGGAGCAATGGTGATGAAGAGGCGATCCACATTCTCCAAACCTCCAAAACTGAAACCTCACCATCAGATAGAGTTTAACGTCATTCCCAGGACATGTAGACCCTCAATCACCGCCTTCTAGCACCCATATTATAAAAAGGGGTTGGGGCTTGCCATAAGGGCAATAGGGTTGGGAAAATCATAAAGGTGCTAGGGCTTGATGTAACCAGCCGATTGATCGGAGGAGGCCTCTCCAACCGCCCAGCCCAAGATAGAGCCAAAGTGGAGTATTGCAAGTCATGAACTGCTCATCCACTTGGGTTCTATTCTTAAGCATCACGGGTCGCCATCCACGGCCAACAGGTGGCCCCATTGGGGGAGTCTTACCCCTCTACAGAGGTGCAGTCGGTGCATTCTAACGCCCCACCGACAGGGCAGTTTGTAGGGTGAGTTGAAAGAGTTCAATATACAGGTGTCCACAAAGTCTTGAAACAATTTTAAAATTGAACATTTAATAACTGACATTGTACAAATGATAAAATCTTTTCATAAAAAACATAAAAGTTAAACTCTTAAAGGTTTAATATTAATGTATTTTTTATTATTATTGCACTTCAACATGACCGCCATCTTTGTTGATACATTTTCAACCTGTAGTGGGACTTTATGGACACCCTGTATATTATATAGTGGTGGTGTGTGGTGTAATTGTTAGAGTCCTTTGCGACCTTATATCACATCCTACCCATAGTGAATGGGTTGGGTAAATATCTATTGGCCTCAAAGTAGCATGTACTAAAATATTGCAAAACTTTTGACTCACCTAGTCTCGTAATATTCCTACTTGTTTGATCTATACATTAATACTTGTGTTCCTTAATTGTATAACCATTATCATCTTGCAACACCCACTGGTTAAAAATGGGACTGTCCAAATTGTCCAAGGTAAATTAAAAATTATTATACTTTTTCATATTGAACTATTTTGCAATCTTAAGTAAACATATTAAACGTAATAATTAAATTATCATACTGTGGTATATCCACAGATCCTGCTGATATATAATAATACTTTTAAGACGTTTTTCTCCTCCCTCTAAAATATCTCACTGTTAAAAAAGAAAAAAAAAAAAAAAGAAAACACAAAATTTCTCTCCACATAAATCATGTTTGTCTGAAGGTGAATGGCCTTTTGTAATTCATTCAATATTTCGATCCAGTTGTCTTTTGATTTGGATCCGGGATTACCTAATCCAAAATGGAGATTGGTTGGTTGGATTGTACGACATGTCAAACCCATTGTGTCTTTTTATGCTGAAGATGTTTTTGTTTTATTCAATCTTGATGGGAACTCAATTTTATCTTAAACACATTTTGTAAACTTATTATCTTTCTATTAACTCATTGATGGGACCCTAACAGGTACTACCACTCCGGGTCAGAGTGGAAATGTTGAAATTTTTGTGGATATAAGGTGTGTGCTAGACGCCCACTCTTATTTATAAACTGGGCGATAGTCATGTGACCATATTCTTGTCCAATCACTGGCAGTGCTCTGCTGCTGATATTGTTACTTATACTGGCTGTTCTGGTCATACCTACACACATTGACTTGAATCTTCGTGGACGACGGAACATAGGATTATATCACAGGACTTATTCACTTACCAAAGGATTTTATAACTGAGGACTTATTCACTTACCAAAGGATTCTATAACTCAGGACTTATTCACTTAAGGATTCTATACTGAGGACTTATTCACTTACCAAAGGATTCTATAACTCAGGACTTATTCACTTACCAAAGGATTCTATAACTCAGGCTTACTTACTTACTTATTTACTTTAAGTTCTTTACAACTGGCCAAGGATGGTGGCCAGATACTTAACAGGAGTAATGGTGATGAAATAGCACTCAACATTCCCAAGAGCTCCAGAATTGGAAATTCACCATCAGATAGAGTTTAATGTCATACCGAGGTCATCCAGGACCATCAGCCACCACTTTATAGTATATACAAGAAAAAGGGTTGGGGGGGGGTTGAATAAGAGTTGGAACAATCATATAGGTACTAGGGCTTGATTTGATCAGATGATTAATTAGAGAGGGGGCCTCTCTGACTGTCTGTCTAGCCTAGGTAAGGGCCATAGTGGTGTGTTGCATGTGAAAATGGAGGAAAGAAAGCAAAATCTGATTTAGACAGAAAATGGCTCAGTCAACAAAAACAGGAAATAAAGATAACATTAATGGACATAACTAAAAAAAACCCTAAAAATCAAGAAATTAACCAAATTTAATGAAATTTTCAGTGTTGATACATTAATGAATAAAAGATATAATGTACCAGTTATTTTATTTCAAAACTTTTACATCTTTTCAGGTCAATTAACTTTGAACCCCGTATGTTTGCGAATGTGTGTTACGCCTCAAAGATACATGGTTCAAAGTTAACTAACCCGAAAAAATGTAAGAATTCAAAAAAAAATAACTGATGCATTATATCTTTTATTCATTAATATATCAACATCTCATTAAATTCGGTTAATTCCTAGATTTTTAGTATTTTTTTTCTTTTGATAGGGTTACATATGATGGTGGAATTTATGTCAGTTAAGTAGGATTCAACCACATTAACAAAGCTACAATGGCAAAAAATGCAATAGCGGATTTTTATTTCCAGCCAAATTATCTCTTAATTCATCTTCCCAATTTCATTTTTATCAGGAAAAACAAAAAAAGATAAAATTCTCAAAATACATTTAACCTTTTCATTTTGCCAATAAAACAAAACTAATTTTATGAAAAAGAAAGACACTACCCCATTGCAAACAAAATTCCAACATTTTTCTAAAGTCATCCACGATTACAGTCAAGTCATCCTGAACTCATCAGTTTCCACTACATCAACAAACTTAAGCAGCGATGAGCCTTCTCAATATTTAAATGGGTGACTACTTAAGCAACGGCAGGTACTGTAAGAAACATAAGTCTACTGCTTATCAAAATGACTTGAATCGGTGGAGTCAAAGGGATTCTGGCAAAAATCCAAAAGGCGTCTCCATCATCAACAACTTTTGGTGTACTTCCCCTGACCCAGATATACATGCGGAATTTGGAGAGCGCTTATGAATTTCCTATTCTCTTGTTACTCCTTCCATGAATTCATCACAGGTGAATTTGTTGGCTAGAACCAGCTCAATCGATTAAGGGTGAATGTTGTCACAGAGCAGAAACAGATTCGGTATTAAATGACCCCAAAATACTTGAATGACTTGATGTTTGGTTGTTTTAAAACATATCTGTTGAGATTTTTTCAATATAAGGTGTGTTAAAAGCCCACTTCTATTTATAGACTCGCCGAGAACTATGTGATTAAACTCTTGGCCAATCACTGGCAGTACTCTGCTGCTGATATAATACTTATACCGGCTGTACTGGTAATAACTACTCATAACTACTTTGACTTTCGTGGACGACGGACATAGGATTAAATCACTGGACCTTTAACACTACGCAGGATAGCACTTATTCACTTACCAAAGGATTCCATAACTCAGGACTTACTTACTCTAAGCCCTTTTCAACTGGCCAAGGATGGCATTTAAAAACTTAACAATATCTATTTTTTTCTTCTATTTCAATAAAATTTTCTCTTTAAATCTCTTATTTTATAGAATATATTTAATGGCAGATATATTTTCCCCCACCCCCCAAAAAATATCTTCTGAGTCTTATCTGCAAAGACAAGGTATCTGGTAGGCAAACACCTGGATACCATAGACTACACCTAAAGCATCTCATCGTGGTGTAATGTTTGGTTGGATTTTACAGCATGTCAATTGTAGCGTAATTATTATGGTCTATGGGGAATTTGGGGATTGAAAATAAAACGGTATTTGGATTTCTGGAGAAAGAGAGGAAAAAAAAAAATAAGAACACAGAGAGGTTGAAGTTTGAAATTCAATTGACCAACCAAAGACCCCGGAACTAAAGTTAAAAATAAAACCGGAAGTTCTAGTTTCTGCAGAGGAGCAGAAGTGATCTCCCACTCCCTGACGACAAATGAAGAGGAAAATTGGGCTTTTTTCGGCTAGGCTTCATGGCAGGTGGACAGGGGCTTTCTGGGTTACACCATATGCGTTTTGCATAGTAGTACAAACATGATTTACGATAGAATAATTTGACCTTACTCTCTCTCTCTCTCTCTCTGAAAAAGAACCCATGAGCCTAGAAAGAAATAAACAACACCCTTGTGACCATACAACTTGCATATGTTGTTCCTTATGCCAAAGATGTTTTTGTTTTATTCATTCTTGATGGGTATTTAACTTTTTTTTTAACTCAATTTTTTAAACTCAATTATTTTTTCTATTTAACCCACAGATAGAACCCTAACAGGTACTACCAATTCGGGTCAGGGTGGACCTGAGAGTAATGGCAATGAAGCACCAGAGTTGGAAATTCACCATTAGATGCAGTTTAAGATCATACCTAGGACACTAAGACCCTCAGCCACCTCTTTCTAGTAGATATATGATAAAAAGGGTTGGGACAATCATATAGGTGCTAGGGCTTGATGTGACCTGCTAATTGATCAGAGGGGGTCTCTCTGACTGCTCGTCTAGTCTAAGTAAGGTTCAAAGTAGAATGTTGCAAGTGACAGACTGCTTGTCACCCACGTCCAACAGGTGGCCCCATTTGGGGGTCTTACCCCTCTACAGAGGTGCAGTTGGCATATTCTACAGTCCCAGCTGATAGGATCGTGTGGTGTAATGGTTAGCAAGAATAATAGTATGTAATGCAATTACTAAATGTCATCTTCAGATCCTCACTGGATGCTCCATACTTGTGACCTTGTGCCACACCCTACCCATGGTAAGGTAAACAAAGTCGGCAGGGTGGCCTAAAGACGGTATCAGCTAGACAGCGAGGGAGTCTATCCCCTTTTCACTAGTACTAGACCAAGGAGATTATTTTAGCATCTAAGGTGGAGTGCCATACCTACGATCAGTTCCTTACTTTACGGCACAGATGAGCCCTGTGCTACTCATACACTGAGTTGGCGAGGACCGGTATTGAACCCAGAACCTTGTTATTGCTAAGCAGACGCTCTACTGACTGAGGGAGTCTATCCCCTTTTCACTAGTGCTAGACCAAGGAGATTATTTTAGCATCTAAGGTGGAGCGCCACACCTACGATCAGTTCCTTACTTTACAGCACAGATGAGCTCTGTGCTACTCATACACTGAGTTGGCGAGGACCGGTATTGAACCCAGAACCTTGTTGTTGCTAAGCAGACGCTCTACTGACTGAGCTAAACCACCTACCAGTACTTGTACTAATTTCATCATTTTGTAATATTAAATGTAAATAGAGGTGTGTTTTATATGGGAATTTATTTGGCTCCACACGAAGTCAAAATGTGACACAAGGTCAGCTGTGGGGGGTGGGGTACTCTGCAGAAATCGAAATTCCTGCAAGGAAGGGGGCAATAATTCCTTAGTTTCATTAGGAGTGCCTAAAGCACCTTAGCAATAAACCCACCTCTCACCCCTTTGAGATGAGGAGTCAAATGTTGTCTGGGTGGGGTGGGGGAGGCCCCCCTGGAAAAAAGCTAATAATTTAACTTACCTCCCAGCACGAATGCTAGGTAAGTGCATGGGTGAGTTATCAAATACAGTTTTTATATTTTTTGTATTGCATGTATATCTAAATTTGTGGTCAGGGAATATTATAAACTCAATATATATATATATATATATATATATATATATATAACAGTCTGTACGATATTCTACACACCGAGCAATCCTTTGCTGGGATTACACTTGTCAAGTTCATTTTCTATAAGAAAAAATATCGAATTTTATGCGATACATGCGTTGTAAGTGCCTTCAAGTAAAAAATTTAATATATATATATATATATATATATATATATATTAATAAAAAAGGTGAACTTTATATGTTAGCAATTTTCTTTTCTTATATATTATAATTAGAGAAGTCATCAATTACGTAAGTAATTGATATCTCAGGTGATGAAAATATTGTTATGGGGGTATCACAGGAAATCAGTTTTATATATATAATAATGAAATGAATGAAATTTATTGTGTACAGTGCTCAGGTGCACCACAACTCATCAAAGACTCATGTCAAGTACACAGAATAATGTTGTGTCAGGAACATGAACAGTTCACAGTAGTAATATGCATGTATGTGTGTGCATGTGTATGTGGAGAGTGGCATCAGGTATAGTGTCGATGGACTACAGGAAGCATGGAGGCTTTGAAAGATTCAGTGCTCCGGCAGCCTACAACAGATGCAGGCAGTTTATTCCATGTCTCCGCAATTCTGAGCGTGAAAAAATGTTTCCGAAAGTCATGTGAACAGTGCTGTTTTCTGACTTAGTAGGCATGCCCGCGTGTATTGGAGAGATGGAGATCAAAAAGGTGCTCAAGGTTGGTGTATATATATATATGAGGAGTCTATATATAAGTGTATATATATATTTGTGAAAATAATTCTGGTTGTTTTAGAAGCATGAAAAAAATGAAGATCAGAAACAAAATGATGAATATTTTGTTCTAAATCTGATTTATTTACCAATATTTTGAGAGTATGTCCCTTTTTATCAAAGGTTTGTGATTATATATATATATATATATATATATAGAGAGAGAGAGAGAGAGAGGGGGGGAGGGGGGAAGAGGGGATGGGAGAGAGGGAGATACATTAGTGTTACATTTTGTTGCTTGGTTTCTTTGATTAATGGCATATCAACCTGTGTGGGTTATTTAATGGAAAAGTCATGCTTGTAGAAAAACTTTTGTGGTATTATTTAACTCATAACTGGGGGAGAAGGGGGTTCATACCTTTCCCAGTAGTATTAAGTGAACCTAATAACATGACTGTAGTTCAAACCCATTTACTACAATGTCGCAGCCCAGTACATTAGCCACTCCACTAATGGGAATTCCATACATTTTGTGTTGTGTGAGAGAGAGAGAGAGAGAGAGAGAGTTGTATGTATGGCCGGTTTAGCTCAGTCGGTAGAGCATCCAACTAGGAACCACAAGGTTTCCAGGTTTGATACCGGCCCTCGCCAACTCAGCGTATGAGTAGCACGGGGATCTGTGCGGTAAAGTAAGGAGCTAATGGTAGGTGTGGCACTCCAAAAACAATCTCCTTGGTCTAGTGCTAGTGAAAAGGGGATAGAATCCCTTGCTGATTGGCTGATACTGACATTAAGCCGCCTGATGACTATATATATATATATATATATATATATATATATATGGTATTTGTGGAAAAGGTGACTTACCGGTGAAAATGGTCACAATGGTTAGTTGATGCAAGTTTTTCAATGATAAGACAGCGATATAACAAATATAATATATATATATATATATATATATATATATATATATGTAATAAATATAAAAATGGAAAAGAATCCGACGATATGTTGAAAGGAAAATAAATAAAAGAAAGAAAATGTTGAATGGATAAAAATGGTTTCATATGAGTTACTGACACGTGTCTTTATAAAATAAAATAATAACAATAGAAAATTATAAAATATTTAAGCATACAAAGAATAACAGCTTTCATCAGTGTAAAATGTTTGATATTTGAAGTTAAAATGGTAAAAATATAGAGAATTTTGAAGTCTTCCTGTATTTTGGTGGTTTTAACTTCAGATATCAAACATTTTACTCTGATGAAGGCCGTTATTCTTTGTATGCTTAAAGATTTTATAATTTTCTACTATTATCATTTTAAATATAAAATAATAATAAATAGAATACATGTGTAAATGAACAAACTCATGGCTGAAACACATGTTAGTAAATCTATTTTATCCATTCAACATTTTCTTTCCTTTATTTATTTTTCCTTTCAACATATAAATATATATATTACATAAAGTCACTAATATTCTTATCCGGAATTTAATAGTCTGCTGTGTTGTTTTTTGGTTGGCCAAAGAATTTATGACAGGAGTGTAAGGTGGGGATTTTGAGATTGTGGGAGGCAAAACGGATGAAAAGAAATCTTGCTGAAATGACAAAAAAAAAAAGAAGTGACTTGAAATGTCAGCAGTCCCCCACCCCCACCCCCCAAGGATGCTGGAATTAAATGGAGGCAGGTGGGTGCAATTAGGTGTGGGCAGGTGAAACACTCTGCATGTGGTTAGATAGGAAGGTAGGCATTAATGCAGATAACGACTAAATATTTGTCTTGATATATAAGCACATACATATGTATGTGTCTGTGTGTCTTCTGTTACCACAAACATAACCAAATCGGTGTATACTAATATTAAAGTTATGTAATGGTCATATATATATATATATAAGTGTTGTTATGGGTCCAATGGGAGAAAATTAAATATTTTATAAAAAAGAAGGTCCGCAATAGGGATTAAAAAAAATAAATTTTTATTATTATTTTACATAAGCGACACATGTTTCAGATCTTCTGATATCTTCTTCAGGCGTTAATTAACATTCTGGTGGTTAATTAACGCCTGAAAAAGATATCACTATGGGAATGAATAATACAATTATAGCCTCACACCAAATTTTTAATTTTTAATTTCTTGATTAATTCAACACAATTAACCCTGAGGATCCTTTTTTGGTGAAACTTAAGTAAGTTATCTATACCTTTCTACTATATACACTCTACTAACATAATGAGCACTTCATATTCTTTATAACACTGACCAATTCGGTTAATATTTGTATCGATGGTCGATATTGCGATTAACTCGATATTCTATTCCCCAGTAAGGTTTGGTTTGTTTTACGGCATATCAACCTCAGTGGGTCATTTAATGCCGATAAAGTTTTGAAATAAATTAATTCTTAATGGATACACAATTTTTTTTTTTATAAATACATTTTTCTCTTTAACCCATAGATGGGATCCTAACAGGTACTACCACTCCATATTCCCCGGTAAGTCATCTTCTTTATCACATATTATATATATATATATATATATATATATATATATATGTATATGTGTGTGTGTGTCTGTAAGAGAGAAAATGCAGTGTAATGTATTAAACTTTATATATATAGTTCAGTATGTCAGTGTATGTGAATGTTTGAGGTAGATTCTCCAAGTACTTCTCTGGTCCTCTGTGTGTGTGTGTGTGTGTATATCAGCAACACTCCAAACATCCTTTCTCACAATATATATATATATATATATATATATATATATAAGATAAATAAACACATTTGAATGATCACTGTTTTTGGTAACTTGATCGCAATCTGCAGGAAGCAGAGATAGCAGGAAATTAGTAAAAACAAACCCTAACCTCTGCACCACCACCCCTCGGGGCACTCCCTACCCATTCCCCCCCCCCCAAGAAAAAAACCCTTTTGATGAATCTATGTACTCAAGAAGGCCAAACACAACTCTCAGCAATATTTTTACCTCCTAACTCCAAACACCCTGAGCAGATGTTAAAGGGTGTGCTGATTTGGGTGGAAATGGTTGTAGATTGGGCAAGGCGGGGGTGGGGTGACTGCAGGAGTGTGTGTGTGTGTGTGTGAGAGAGAGAGAGAGGGGTGGTAGGATAGAAGAGCAGGAAGAGCAGGGTATCAGTGCTTAAAGGTATGTCTGTCTTTGCCTGTGTACCTGAGATTTTTTATATTCTTCACTCATGAAATTGGCACACAGGCCTCGAAGCACCGCATTTTCAAGACATTCACAAATAAATGTACAAATAGCAGGTTTTTTTGTTTTTTTTCCCATCCGCATACATAAATGTATCCGCATTCTCATATGCGCACACATAGAAGCATCCACATCCTGTATAGACATTCATATAAAATTCTAAGACAAATTGAAACATTGGTAGATATACCAAGATAATAGACAGACTGTGTGTGAGAGAGAGGGAAAGAGAGAGAGAGAGAGAGAGAGAGGAAGGTAAAGAGAGAGAAGGAGGGAGGGAAAGAGAGAGAGAGAAGGAGGGAGGGAAAGAGAGAGAGAGAGAGAGGGAAAGAGAGAGAGAGAGAGGGAAAGAAGAGAGGGAAAGAGAGAGAGGGAGGGAGAGAGAGAGAGAGAGAGGGAGAGATCCATACATGTTAATACAGAGATTCTCTTCGGCTGAATTGGGTAATCAAAAAAAAAAAAAAATTGATTAGCAACGATTATTTCTCTTAATGTTTGAGATGAGGTTTGAAGATTAGTATTATCTGCGTTATTCGGACTATTGTCCCCATCTTGAAGAAGGCCGGAGGGCATATCGGCCGAAACGTTGTACAAGTAACAATGAAGATGGGGACAATAGTCCGAATAATGCAGATAATACTAGCAACTATTAGTTTTATTTACTATTTTGAAAGGCAGAAAAATGGTAAAAATGGGTTAAATCGAACTTAACGGACCTAAATTCCACCATCGTATGTCATCCTGCCGAAAGAAAAAAAAAAAAAAAAAAAAAAAAATCAGGGAATTAACCAAATTTAATGAAATTTTCAGTGTTGATATATTAATGAATAAAAGATATAATGCACCAATTATTTCATTTAAAAACTTTTACAGTTTTCAGGTCAGTTAACTTTGAACCATGTATCTTTAAGGCATAACTCAGATTCTCAAAGATATGTGCTTCAAAGTTAACAGACTGGAAAAAACATAAAAGTTTTTAAGTAAAATAACTGGTGCATTATATCTTTTATTCATTAATATTAATCGTTACTTCCACTCTTATGACAAACTTATATCTATACACAAAATCTTATGACAGACTTATGTTCGAACCTGGAGCAAATTGATTTGTTGCCATTTAGAATAGCCACCAAACAAATATCTTTGTGAGATTAAAATAATTTTTCCTATAGACCAATTTAAAACAATGCAGAGTTTATATTCATGGGAAAAATACTGGAAAAAAAAAAAAAAAAAAAAAAAATGACTTTTGCTTTTTTTTTTTTTAATTCCTTATTTATTGAATGATATATATATATATATATATATATATATATACACACACAGACACACTCCTAGTCAAAATTTAAGACCAGATACAAAAGGGTACAAAGATATAAAATACTGTTGCTTAAAATGTTCAGTTGTTAGTTGATAAACTACATTTTCTAATTAAATGTAAATGTTTCCCAAATATATTTTGATTAAAGTAATAGTATTATATATTTTTGGAACTCTTTTGTGTCTGGTCTTAAAATTTTGACCAGGAATGTATGTGTGTGTGTATATATATATATATATACACTTGATTGAATCAAGAATTCCGCTAATAAGATTATTATGTGGACAATGTAATTTGTCATCATAGGAAAAAGGCTTGGTCACCAGAGTTCAAATCCTGGACAAGGATTATATATGTTTGTGTGTATGTACATAGTTTATGTGTTAAACACCCAATGAGTATTTAATTCTAGATTGAAAAGGGCAAAACAAGATTGGTAAAATTAGAACCAAGTTTCAACCAGTCAGATGTCTTATCAAGTATGAATTAAGTCAATGAATACACATACATACATACATACATACATACATTGGCCTGTGTATGTATCCTTTGCAAATCTTCACATGCACACCCCAACAGCAAGTTACCCTCTTCCATCTGAAACATGAGTGACTGTCTAAAAGAGTAAACTATAATAGGGCAATCAGAAAAAATTAAAGTGTCAGAAACTTTAGTAAGAAAGAGAAATGGTTGGGATAAAAAGGCAAAAAGTTTAGTGACAATAAAATCACTCATTCTATACAGGGTGATTCAAAAGTCTTGTCAATCCTACATATTGTTTTAACTTTCATAATTTTTTTGTTTTAATAATATAAGTTATGTAATTATTTTACCTCTAAAAAAAAAAAATGTGTAGCAGTGACAGGACATTCGGACCACGCTCTACATTAGTCTACAAGGTGGTATGAAAAGTCTTGTCATTCCTACATATTGTTTTAACTTTCATTATTTTTTGTTTTGTTTTAATAATATAAGTTATGTAATTATTTTACCTCTAAAAAATCTTTAAAAATTAAATTATTATCTAGAATTTTGGGTTGTATTACATAATTATTTTACCTCTAAAAAACAAAAAAACAACAACAAATATGTAGATATAACAAGACTTTCAGTCTCCCCTGTAAAACAACAGTGGAAGATTCACGATTTAAAAACTTTTTTCTTTGTAATACATTTTTTATGGATGATGTGAAAAATGATGAGTGAGAGCAAAAAAAACAGGAAAAGTGAAGATTATTTATTGATATTTGGCAAAATATATCGACGCTAAGTGTTTTGATTGGAGATTTACCGTATCAAATATTTAAAATAAATATGTATTAAGCATGCATTCCTAGGAGGAGGCTAGTTGGATTTCACATAACACCAATACCCTTGGGAAAGGTATGAATCCTACTCTACCTCCAGCTATGGATAAATAGTAGGGCAGACTGGGCTGTTTAACCTTGGTTAGGCAACCAGTCTAGGAGAAGGAAAGCTCTGAATTCAAACCTGTTAACTCTGCTTAAAAATTGTATATACTTATAGTTCTTTCAAAAGAAGATTTTAACTTTAACAGTCAAGTTTTGTTTTTGAAATGTTTAAATTTGAGATAAATTCAGTCTGGGAGCACACACACACACACACACACACACACACACACACACAGAGGAGGTGCACTTTGTGTAATGGTTATTATCATAGTGTTACATAATTTGTGGGTTGCCTAAAATAGTAATATCTAAATGACTGTATTGTGGATGGAAAGTTACCATAACCGTTACAGAATTTATTGACAACAGTTAACTTTTCACTGACCTAGGCACCAATTTCTGATCAGCCAAAGGAAAAGTGTGTGTAGGGAACTGAGTTAGAATTTGGTTACCATAACCGTTATAGAATAACCGTTATAGAATTTGGTTACCATAACCGTTATAGAATTTATTGACAACAGTTAACTTTTCACTGACCTAGGCACCAATTTCTGATCAGCCAAAGGAAAAGTGTGTGTAGGGAACTGAGTTAGAATTCGGCAGTTAGTCGAAGGGGCCAGACGTGATATAGTCGTCTGTCCCAGGTAATCCATCTTCTCACCGCGCGATTAAATCCTTTTTGGGCTTCGTTTTAATAAAGAAAACCTTGAAAACTAAACCATGTGTTGCTTCATTATTAAAAACAAAGACAACCAAGTCCAGCACAAGAGAAGCCGTATCAACCAGAGAAAGAAATCACCCCAAAATAAGATGACCAGATGACGAAATAGAAACCACCTAAGAACACTCTCTCTTCTCCTAAACAGCTATATAACAATAGAAAACGGAATCAGCAATCAGAGTTCAATTCCTGAACAAGTTTGTTTGCTTTTTACTTCATCTTAATACCCTTCGAAAAGGCATGAATCTATCTGTTCTCATTTTCCAGCTATGGGTAAATAGTAGGGCAGACAGGGTTCTTTAACCTTGGTTAAAAGAAGGAAAACTCTGAATTCAACCCAACTTTGGTTAGCTCAGTTGGTAGAGCGTTTGGCTAGAAACCACAAGGTTCCTAGTTCGATACCGGTCCTCGCCAACTCAGCGTATGAGTAGCACAGGGATCTGTGTGGTAAAGTAAGGAGCTGATGGTAGGTGTGGTGCTCCACCTCAGATGCTAAAACAATCTCCTTGGTCTAGTGCTATTGAAAAGGGGATAGACTCCCCCGCTGTCTGGCTGATACCGACTTTAGGCTTACTCCACTTAACAAAATGACATTGTGTCACAACCTGCTTATGGGGGAGTGATTAGGTAAATACTTACATTGAAATATTGAGTATAAAAATAGACCTCTACCCAAGAACTTTCAAAATGTGTTTTTCATTATTCTTGTTTATTCTACTTTAAATAATTTAAGATAAAAAAAAAAAATAAATATATAAAATAAATTTCTTATCCTGTTGGGATGGGATATTTTTGTGTGATGTCATATCCATATTTAGTCACCTTCTCTAAAACAATAATTGTTTTGACTGGCCACATCGTTATCTCAAGGAATTATCTTGAATCATTATCTGATTCAATGCCAGAGTTTAAAAGAAGAAAAGAAAAAAAAATACTGAAGAAATTTCTCATTAGCAGCTTCAAGTGATTAACTGTTAAACAATTGTATAAAGTATAAAAGACGTGGTCTGTGGTGTTCAGATGTCAAGAGTAGAATGCCAAATGGCTACTACCATGACTATTTATATTGTAAATGGTCACCCTGTTCACTCTAGACATAGGAGGAAGATAACTCTATTCTAATTATACAAATTATTTAACCCTTTTGGAGGGCTGGGGAGTCAGAGTTAAAAGCAATTTATGTGTCACTGGAGTCTGAGTCTGTAAAAACTATACTGTCTCTGACTCCAGTTGAATTTACACTTCATATGGCCCTAGTTTAGTCTGTAAAGTTATACAGTGCACAACTCTTATAAATAGATTATAACAAATCATGATTTTATATTTATAAACAATTAAAGGGTCACTGGAGTCTGAGCCAGTATAGTTTTAGTGATTCAGACTCCAGTTGAATTTACACTTTATATGGCCCTAGTTTAGTCTGTAAAGTTATACAGTGCACACTCTTTATATATATATATCAAGCAATTCGTATATTGCTACTAAGGAAAAAAAACAAAAAAACTTCTCAATTGTTATGACTTACATTCCTTTCAGTCTCATATATCCAACGCGTTTTTCTTCTTAGTAACATCCTAGCCATGCCAATGCATTTATTAAAAAGAAAATCTCTGAGTCGCGCAATCCTATTTATAACAACTACTCTTATCAATGATTGGCTGTATAATTGGCCATTCAAATATAAAGAGTTTGAGGATCGCGTTGACGTATTATTCTAAGTTTTTTTTTTTGTTAGCATAGCTCAAGGGTGGCATGTTGGAGTTTGATCATCTCCAACGGGGTCTGGCTGGCTGAGGGGGGTATTATGTTGGAAGACCCGAAACCCCCCTATGAGGTCAGCCTATAACATAACTGACGACGCTACCCTGCGCTAAGTCTGGCGTATTTCAAATATTATATATATATATATATGTTGAATTAAACAAAAGACACATCTGTTTAACAATTTTATTTTTGATCTTTTTGATGGGTTCTGTTTTGGGTCCGACTTTTAGTAATTTCTATATGGCCCACCTTGAAAATAAAATATTTAATATTATAAATTTAAAATTTTATATTTATAAATTATAGATTTCCTAATCACATTATTTTTTTTCAGAATACAAGGTGTGTCAAAAAAAAGTACCACGTTTAAAGCTGTATTTACCAAGATAAAAATGAAAAATGAATGGAACGTTCATTTTTCAGAATACTAGGTGTGTTAAAAAAAGACGCAAGATTAAAGCTGTATTTACCAAGATAGAAATGAAGACTGAATGGAACGTTAATTTTTTCCGAATACAAGGTGTGTCAAAAAAGTAGCAAGTTTAAAGTTGTATTTACCAAAGATAGAAATGAAGAATGAATGGAACGTTAATTTTTTCAGAATACAAGGTGTGTCAAAAAGTACATGTTCTTTGATGTATTGATCGACACTAACAATAACACTTTTACAACATATCCATATAAAAAACCCGTAACTGTTAACTCAACAACTTTAAATTTTCATGGTGAGTGACCTGAAAGGTACAAAAAAGTTATAATAAAAAACCTAATATATCGCGCAAAACTCATTTCTTCCTCAAAGCCGATATTCTACTCCAAACTCAAAAACATTAAACAGACGCTGGTTAATAACGGATTTCATTTAAATAATCATTTAAATAAAATATTTAATATTATAAAAATCTATGTTCTATCTACGTTCGTTATGTTGATGATATTCTTGTCCTTGTCAACAACACAAATGAACTAATAGAACTCCAACAGGCATTCCCCCCCAAAAAAAACTCTGTCCTCAATTTCACATACGAACTAAACAATTGTCATGTCGTCTAACCCTCCATTTAACAGATAATAGCTCCATTTCACAACACCTAAAATTTCATTCATGCCCCCACTCTAATTACCGAAATATTTTAACGGAAAATATACACATTCTGCACAAAGAAAAAAATAAACAAAACCTCCAAATACTAGAAGCTCTATACATAAAACAATACAAACCATCCCTAAACAAAATTAATTTCCAATGCAGTTGGATTTGGGTCAAGAGCTATGCAGATAGGACTCAAGGGTTGTGGTTTGGGAAACCATGTTTTAAAAAAACAGAGCATGGATCTCTATAATTATAAAATCTGGCATGGATCTATATACTTATAAAATTTACCATACTAATATGTTATATCTATCTATCTACTTAGCTATCTATCAATGTATCCATCTATCAATTTATTTATGATCACCCAAAACCCTGCAATACTCTATATACTTATAACATCCAAACTAATATACTATCTATCTTTGTATCTATCTATCTATCTGTTAATTTATTTTTGATTACCCTAAAACCCTGCAACAATCTATATACTTATAAAATCACCAATAATAATATGAACTAAACAATAAAAATCAACTCCCGTTCCTTGATGTATTGATCGACACTAACAATCACATTTTTACAACATATCCATATAAAAAACCCGTAACTGTTAACTCAACTTTAAATTTCTCGATTTGTCTATAACTAAAACTATGTCACTGCTTACATCACAATTACCAAAATCATCAATACATAGAATAAAGAACAATTAATATTAATAAAATAAATAAAAGCTATTCCTTATAATTCAACATTTGAATATTTTCCATTGTAATAAATAAATCATATATTCTTTGAATAAATAAACTATATAAAGTATGAAATTAATTAAAAAATACAATAACACTTTTACAACATATCCATATAAAAAGCCTATAACTGTTAATTCCACTACTCTTAATTTTAATAGCGAGTGACCTGAAAAGTACAAAAAAGTTATAATAAAAAACCTAATATATCGCGCAAAGCTCATTTCTTCCTCAAAGCCGATATTCTACTCCGAACTCAAAAGCATTAAACAGATGCTGGTTAATAACGGATTTCCTAATAACGTCATTGACGAACAAATCAAACAGATCATACAAAAAATAGACGCTAGCCACAAAGAAAAACATATTACAGCAAATACTTCTTCAAATAACATTTATTATCACAACTAGATGCACAGGAATTACAAACTTGATGAAATAGCACAAAAAAAAAAATAATTCTGAATAATGTTACTGCAACCACACCTGATAATAAGGTAAAATTGATTATTTATTATACAAAATTCAAAACAACCAGCCTCGTTGTCCGCAACAATTTCTCTCCCCAAACAAGTTGGCTTAATGAGACCAATGTAGTATACAGATTTAAATGTCCCCTAGGAGATTGCAGTCTCCCAGAAAATGAAAATACACACATGGGCTTCACCTCAACCACATTGTCATGTCGTCTAACCCTCCATTTAACAGATAATAGCTCCATTTTACAACACCTAAAATTACATTCATGCCCCCACTCTAATTACTGTAATATTCTAATGGAAAATACACACATTCTGCACGAAGAAAAAAATAAACAAAAACTCCAAATACTAGAAGCTCTATACATAAAACAATACAAACCATCCTTAAACAAAATTAATTTCCAATGCAGTACACACATTTTAAAATGCCTATAGCACCTTTCCCATCAATTCTTCTCGTTCCAGCCTTCACATTAATATAATTTTTTAAAAACTGGAACACATCACCCCTGATGATGGCACTTCGAAGTGCCGAAAGTACTCGGGACCTGAACTTTGGTGGACTAATCCACGAATTTCACCCAAATATTAAAAAGTTGGCCAGAAAACTCGAAAAGATCAAAAATAAAATTGTTAAACAGGAGATGTGTCTTTTGTTTAATTCAACATGCATAAATGAAAAAATGCTGCCCAAATACACACACACACATATATATATATATAATGTTTACCAACCCCTCTGCACGAGAAGGATGTGACACAAGGTCAATTTATTAAGCAGAGTTTAACAGTTTTGAATTCAGAGTTTTCCTTCTCCTGGTTGTCAAACTAAGATTAAAGAGCCTAGTCCACTCTACTATTTACCCATAGCTGGAGGGAGAATAGTTGGATTCATACCTTTCCCAAGAGTATTAGCGCTATGTGAAATGTAAAAAAGCCTCATCCAGATTTGAACTTAGATCGACGTGTACATTTCTTTATAAATGGATTTTAAAAAATCATGGTTTTTATATTTATTTGTAGGTGATAATCAGGACCATATTACCTTTAGGCACCCCTTTTTGATCTCGATTAAGAAAGGACATGTTTTTCATTTACACTGTCAATATCGGGTTAGGGTTAGGGGTTAGTTTTATAATTTAAAAAAAAAAAAAAAATCTAAAAATCGTCTGTTAAAACAACTGGATATTGACGGTGTAAATGAAAAACATATCCTTTCTTAATCGAGATCAAAAAGGGGTGCCTAAAGGTCATATGGTCCCATAATCACTTAATTAGATAAAGAGGAGTCAGAGGTGCCAAAAATAGTTGTTTTGGTTGACTTTTTTGTTTTATGGTAT
>CM042162.1:22961942-23006942 GCA_023376005.1 Doryteuthis pealeii | reverse complement strand
TGTAATATTTTTTTATAGATAATATTGTAATAATGAGCATCACTAGCCCAACACTAACTTTTTATTCTGATGATATAGAAGATGATTGATTGATTTTAATGGCATGTCAACCAGTCTAGGGTTATTCTATGCCTAGAGGTTAGGGAATTGTGTTCATATTAATATTTTTGTATAGTTATTTCTTAAGAGCATTTTTTTTTTGTTTGTACAAATATGAATGTTTGATTGTATTTTTGCATAAGACACACACAGAATCGCCACTTCTATGGACGGTACCGGCAGGTGCAGCAACAAAAATTCCAGAAAAAGTGGCCAATCAACAAACAAGAAAAAAGCATTTAAGATCATTCACTGTCTTGATAGGGTTAACTAATGGAAAGACTGCTGGAGACTTACTATTCATTGTATAATTGTACAAACCTCTACAGGGGATATAATTAGTGTATTCTAAGCTCTGAACTACAACAAGAAAAAATCTAATTGTCCAAAACTTGGAGGCAGTTGTGGTGTAATGGTTATTGTCATAGAAAATGGATACGGTGACACTAGTTCAAATCATAAACAAGGCTATTTACATTTCACATAGTTTGGTTTGTTTTTGGTTTGTTTTGTTTTACGGCATATCAACCTCAGTGGGTCATTTAATGCCGATAAAGTTTTGAAATAAATCAATTCTTAATGGATAATACAATTTTTTTATAAATACATTTTTCTATTTAACCCATAGATGGGATCCTAACAGGTACTACCACTCCGGGTCAGAGTGGACCAGGGAGCAATGGTGATGAAGGGGTGCTCCACATTCCCCAAACCTCCAAAACTGGAACCTCACCAATAGATAGAGTTTAATGTCATTCCCAGGACATGTAGACCCGCAGCCACCGCCTACTAGCATCCATATTATAAAAAGAGGTTGGGGCTTGCCATAAGGGCAATAGGTTTGGGAAAATCATATAGGTGCTAGGGCTTGACGTGACCAGCCGATTGATCGGAGGGGCCTCTCCGACCGCCCGTCTAGCCCAAGATAGGGTCAAAGTGGAGTATTGCATGTCATGAACTGCTCATCCACCTGGGCTCTATCCTTAAGCATCACGGGTCGCCACCCACGGCCAACAGGTGGCCCCATTGGGGGGGGGGGTCTTACCCCTCTGCAGAGGTGCAGTCGGTGCATTCTAATGCCCCAGCCGACAGGGCGGATTTCACATAGTGCTAATACCTTTAGGAAAAGTATGCATCCAACTATTCTCCTTCCAGTTATGGGTAAATAGTAGGGCAGACTGAGCTCTTTATGACTTTGGTTACGCAACCAGTCTAAGAGAAGGAAAACTCTGATTTTAAACCAGTTAAACTATGCATAAGAAATTAACCTTGTGTCACATCCTACTTATGCAGAGACGTTAGTAAATATATAACTGTCCAAAGAATCAAATTTGTTTGATTGCTTTATGGCATTTCAACCTTCTTTCAGGTCATTTAATACCAAATTGAGTAATCTTTGATAAACAAAGGAACCAGATTGCTTATAGTACCAGCCATTGCTTAAGTGGTCACCCAATTAAGTACTGAACAGGTTCATCACTGCTTAAATTCAATGATCTAGCAGGAACTCATAATTTGGATGAAATAAATCCAAGAAAATTGCTTTTTGTATTTTTAAGAGGAAATAGTGGAATTTAAGATTCATATTCTAATTTGGTTGGTTGTTTTGTTTATTGGCATATCAACTCTTTTTGGGTTATTTAATGCTGAATCAAGTGATTTTGATAAACAAAGAATTCAGGTTGCTTACAGTAACTGCTGTTGCTAAAGTGGTTATTCAATTAAGTATTGAACAGGCTCATCACTGCTTAACTTCAGTGATCTAATAGAAACCGGTACTTTCAGCATGACTTGACTATAATATAGATAGACAGTTGGTTTGTTTGTTTGTTTATTGGCATATCAACTCTTTTTGGGTTATTTAATGCTGAATCAAGTGATTTTGATAAACGAAGAATTCAGGTTGCTTACAGTACCTGCTGTTGCTCAAGTAGTCAACCAATTAAGTACTATACAGGCACATCGCTGTTTAACATCGGTGATCTCCCAGTAACCCATGCTTCTAGCATGACTTGACCGTAATCTAAAGAATCAAAGACTCCTTTTAATATTCATGAACACAGAAAAGACGAGAATAAAATCTCATGACTACATTATTATTCTACAGATAAAAGCAGAAACAAAAAAGTCTGTGGCGCTACCAATCTCTTCTTGGAGAACTAATTCTCTGAGGACATTATATTATTATATAATACCAATTATTGTTTTTTTTGTTTTTTTTATGAGTCTATTGCATTATGTTCCCTAAAAGAACCAAAGATGAAGACAGAATTAGACACTTTGATCTTTGGAATATTCTCAGAGAATAAAAATGGTCATCTTCATATTCTTCAATGCAAACAATCAAATCAACCATTTTTATTACTTAGCAATTTTGTAGATAAAAGTTTATTTACCAAATTGTTTGCTCGGTTACAGACAGACATTTTTTTTCATTTTTTTCATTTGTTTTATTTTTTATTTTTTATATCAATCACTACTTCAGTATCAGTTTTACTAATTGATACTAATCCATTTTTCCTGTTTCATCAGTGTTAGATACATTGATTCCACCCCCTAAAAAAGGGTGGGGAGGAAATTGTGGGTAGGCAGAAGTGGTTTAGTGAAGGGCGGGAGACATACTGGCCGAGATACATCTATTCACATCTTGTGTGAGTTATTCTATTTAACATACATTTATCATTTCTTCATTTGCAGAGAACTGCCTGAAAGTACTTGGGTTTTTTTTGTTTTGTTTGTTTTTCTCTCTCTCCATTCGTTCATTTTCATTGTTTTGTCTTTGTGGTACAATCGTTGTATTGAATTTTGTGTCTTTTTTGCTTCAGTCTTAACTTGAGGTAATAAAACAGTTTTTCAGACGAATTGTTATTGGATGGTGAGGAATGCTTTTAACAAGAAAGATTTCAATCTAAACCAATGACAATACATTATTTATTCTTAGCTAAAACACTTACACACACACATATATATATATTCATAGCTAAAAAGACACACATGCATACATATACATATATATATTCTTAGCTAAAAAGTCTTGTGTGTCTTTTTAGCTAAAAAGACACACACACATGCATACATATATATTCTGAGCTAAAAAGACACACACACATGCATACATATATATATATATATATATATATATATATATATACTTAGCTAAAAGTAAACACACACACACATATTCTTAGCTAAAAGTAAACACACACACACATATTCTTAGCTAAAAAGACACACACACACACACATTCTTAGCTAAAACACACACACACACACACATTATTAGCTAAAAAGATACACACACACACATTCTTAGCTAAAAAGACACACACACACACATTCTTAGTTAAAAAGACACACACACCCATTCTTAGCTAAAAACACACACACACACATTCTTAGCTAAAAAGACACAGACACACATTCTTAGCTAAAAAGACACACACACACCATTCTTAGCTAAAAAGAACACACATTCACATTCTTAGCTAAAAGACACACACATACACATTCTTAGCTAAAAAGACACACACACATATACACATTCTTAGCTAAAAAGACACACACACACACATTCTTAGCTAAAAAACACACACACACACACACACACACACACATTCTTAGCTAAAAAGACACACACATACACATTCTTAGCTAAAAAGACACACACATACACATTCTTAGCTAAAACACACACATACACATTAGCTAAAAAGAACAACACACACATACACATTCTTAGCTAAAAAGACACACACACACATACACTTCTTAGCTAAAAAGACATACACATTCTTAGCTAAAAAGACACACACAACACATTCTTAGCTAAAAAGTCACACACACACATTTTACTAAAAAGACATACACATTCTTAGCTAAAAAGACACACACACACACATTCTTAGCTAAAAGACACACACATTCTTAGCTAAAAAGACACACACACACACATTCTTAGCTAAAAGACACACACACACACACATATATATATATAATATGTATATCTTAGACAAGGTGAATAATACAAGTAGACATTCTCTAAATAAATCAACCCTTTTTTTAAAAAAGCTTATTAAATCTCGGATTCCAATTTAATTAGACATTTATCATTGATTTGGCAGACTGTTGCTTAGGAGGTTTTTGATTCTAAAGTAACGAAGCCGAAGAAGCCGTTCTGTGGGACATTTATATTCACACAGTAGATTTGTATAGACGCCCACTTCTTGTGTACTTGTCTGGCAAAGAATCAAGTATGTTTGGCCCACAAGAACACACTAAAAAACAAGGCTCCATTCATGTGAGATGGAATGGTGAAAGCTGTTCCAAATTGGTCAGATAGTTTCCAGACACCTTCAGGTAGTAAAACTGTCTTCAGTAACACAACTACTGACATCAAGAAATAAGAAGAAAAGAAGAAAAGCATTCTTTACCAAATAGACAAGAACGGGGGGGGGGGGCACATATGAGAGTGAGAGGGGAGGAAAAAGGAAAGAGACAGAGAGAGAAGGAAAATATATATAAGAGAGAGGGGAGGAAAGAGTGAAAGATGTGAGAGAGAGAGTTGCAAAGAAAGACACATGAGAGAATGAAGGACACATATGAGAGAGAGAGAGAGAGAGAGAGAGAGAGAGAGAGAGAGAGAGAGAGAGAGAGAGGTAAAGCAAGGGAGAAATAGTAAAGAATTAAGAGAGACAGAAAGCAATGACAAGAGGAAAATGGTGATGAAAGAGAGAGAGATCAAGAGAGAAAAGGGAAATATAAAAATAGAAGAGGAAAGACAAGGAATTAACGAAGAAAAAATTGCAACAAAAGGAGAGAAAGAGATAGACAGACAGACAGACAGACAGACAGATTAAGAGAGATTGTGAGAGAGACAGAGAGATTGAGAGAGAGAGAGTGAGAGAGATTGTGAGAGAGACAGAGAGATTGAGAGAGAGAGAGAGAGAGAGTGACAGAGAGATTGAGAGAGAGAGAGAGAGTGACAGAGATAGAGAGAGAGACAGAGAGATTGAGAGAGAGATTGTGATAGAGACAGAGAGATTGTGAGAGAGATTGCGAGAGAGACAGAGAGATAGAGTGAGAGAGACAGAGAGATTGAGAGAGAGAGATGAAAGGTACAAATAGAAGACAAGAGAAAGAGAGGGAAATTTCATATATTACAGACATGGAAGGCAGAAAGCCAGCAAAGAATTGAGCAGTGAAACAAGATATGATGCCTGAAGAAGCCAATGTAAAATTGTCAGGATTTAAATTTCACAAGCATCAGAACAGCCTTGGCCCACTCAGATGAAGAAGAAAAAAAAATATTGAAGGGAAATATACAGTGGTTCCTTGGCTTACGAGGGACACAACTTACAAGTTTTCCCAATTACGAGTTGTCACTCGTTCAAAATTTTACTTAGTATTGAATGCAAAAGTTTGAGATATGAACGAGCTTCAGATATGCTTATGTTAATAAGTTCACTAAAAACATTTGAGTTTCCAAATTCATTATGCCAAAGAAAAATATTATTGATAAAAATAAACATCTATATATTAATATATCAAATTACAAAGACTAACGAAACTGAATAAGAATGCATATAAAAGCATTATACTTATTTTAATTATATCTTAATTAGTTTCTATATAAAATAATTTATAGGATTGATTTTAATACGTTGGAAAATAAAATAATAATATCAGAGATCAACAACACCAAGTAATTATTTATTAAACTCAGTTTTGTTAAAAAAAAAGTATGCAAATTAGCTGCTACATAAGTTATATAAAAAATATATATTGATAAAAATAAACATCTATATTAATACTCATGTTCCAAAATCTTCCGTTTGTTATCATCCTGAAACACCCTCTGGTTAAAAATGACGCCATCCCAATTGTCCAAGATGCAATGAAAAAATGTGAATACAGATTATCTAGAGTCGCTTAATCGCAGATTTCTTATTTGTCCCATTTTTATTTCACCCGATTTTAAAAATGAAACATTCCAAATGGTCTTGCATCGCTTAAATGCCCAATGTAAAATTAAAAGGAATTTAAAAAAGTTATGTGTTTGTTTTATTACAGAAGATATTTTGGTAAATTTGGTAGGATTTATATGTAATGAAATTGCAGAAAATCATTTCTGGCTTAAATAGCTCCTCTTGATGTTCGTTTTGTGGTAATCTGAACATTAGCAACATAAATGAGATTAACCTCCCCTTGTTTCTCTCACTTTGAGGAAGCCGCTGTTTTGCTCGGCCATTTTCATTTAACCGTAATCAATACAACTGCATGTTTTAACATGAAAATATCATAAAATGTGTTCTTAATAACATTTAAGTTCATTTCAAATAATGCACAAGCACAATTAAGAACGTGTTAAACATTCAGTTGTATTGATTCAAACAAATTCGTATTTTCAGTGTAGATTTATGGTGAAATGAAAATGGCTGACCAAAACAGACGGCTTCCTCAAAGTGAAAGAAACAAGGGGAGGTTACTCTCATTTATGTAACTAATGTTCAGATTACCCATTTTGTTTTGTGGAGTGTTGCATGTCATGGACTGCTCAACCACCAGAATTCCATCCATAAGCATCACAAGTCGCCACCCACGGTCAACAAGTGGCCTCATTGGGTGAAGTGGCCTCATTTTACCTTTCTGTAGAGGTGCAGTCGATATATTCTAAACCCCACCAACAGGACTGCAATAGATATGATAGTTCTTGGAAAAGGAGTTTAATATATAAATAAAATTTCAATTGTATCATAACTGAACATATGAGTGAAAGTAAAAGTTGCTGGAGTGATTTATTATTGGTATCAGCCCGACAGTGAGGGAGTCTATCTCTTTTTTGCAAGCGCTAGACCAGGGAGAATGTTTTTGCTGAGGTGGATCGCCACACCTACTGTCAGCTCCCCACTTTACCGCACAGATCAGATTATCCAATCTAATCTACTCATTTGCCGAGTTGTTGGGGACGTGTATCGAACCAGGAACTTTGTGATTCCTAGGCGGGTGTTCTACCAACTAAACTAAGTAAATTCGTCAGTATCAAGTCAGTATCAGCCAAACAGCGAGGGAGTCTATCTCCTTTTCACAAGCGCTAGACAAAGGAAATTGTTTTGCCGTCTGAGGTGGAGCGACACACCTACCATCAGCTGCTCACTTTATCACACAGATCCCTGTGCTACTCATATGCTGAGTTGGCGAGGGCCGGTATTGAACCCGGAACCATGTACTTTCTAGTCAGATGCTCTACCGACTGAGCTAAACTGGCCCAATATTGACCGAGCTAATAAAACAAAATAATAGGATGCAAGTAGTTAGATACGGACAATACTAAGAAAGAAAGAAAGAAAGAAAGAAAAAGATTAAGATAGATATGGACAGACTGAGATAGAGAGATAGAAAGGAGGAAAGAAAGAAAGAAAGAAAGAAAAGATTAAGATAGATATGGACAGACTGAGATAGAGAGATAGAAAAGAAAGAAAGAAAGAAAGAAAAGATTAAGATAGATATGGACAGACTGAGATAGAGAGATAGAAAGGAGGAAAGAAAGAAAGAAAGAAAGAAAAAGATTAAGATAGATATGGACAGACTGAGATAGAGAGATAGAAAGAAAGAAAGAAAGAAAGAAAAAGATTAAGATAGATATGGACAGACTGAGATAGAGAGATAGAAAGGAGGAAAGAAAGAAAGAAAGAAATATAAGTAAATGCTGTGAGGATCCATTGGGAGGATTTGATCCTTTAATCATAGACCAGTAATGCACTGAGTTGGTGCATCTCTCTTCTTGTTACATAATTATTAGATACCTAATGATTATGGCAATAGTGTAGAAATCATAATAGCGATTAGTGCAGCTGATGGCCTTGAGAGTGAGTGACAGCGCTTAACCTCCCTCTCACCTTGCTTTCCGGGGATAAATCGTGAGAACCGGAAGCCATAGAAGACCCTGTTCCGGTTTAAGGATACTAAGTAACTAAGTCAGTTAGAAGTTAGAAGCCGAGCTAGCAAGATGTAAGGATCTGCACAGACGTCTGGTTTGGGGATTTATAAATAAAGTAACATCAACGTAAATCGAAGTCTTGTGTTTATTACCTAAAAAATAACAATGACACAGGGCTTCTGATAAGGAGAAATCCCTAACAGAAACCAGACCTGAAATCTCATAGAAGACCAGACCTTAGAAGATATACCAAGTCAACACCAGACGCTAGACCAGACCAAGATGAATAGACGATCAGAATAGCAAAGCCGGCCAGAAGAATAGATGACCAAGATATAGAAGAAGTAAAGAAAGGTATATAACATTATATCGATTTGGTACAGTGAAAGACTCAGTATGAAACATTCTACCTTGATCGTATCTAAGATCTGAAGAAGTCCCTGAACTTAGTGTCGAAACATTCTAACTAGCCACATAGCATAATTAATGAATCTAACAAGTCCCAACAGATCAGAAATATGACAAAGAATATATTCAACATTTTTGTGACAAAAATTGCAACTTCACACAAATATTATTTTACATAACTTGCAAAATTGGAGACGAATGTAACTTGAGATCTTCCCCCCACAAATCATCGGTTTAAAAAGGGACTGAATTTCAATTCAATCTCCTTTAACTAATCAATCGTCTCTTGTCTTTTTCGTCTGTAGGTTTTAAGTTACTAGTGGTTGGTTTTCAATATCAGCAATTTTGGTTTGGTTTCTTTGTTTAATGGCATATCAACCTCATGGGTTATTTCATGCCAAAACCATCCCCGTGGAAGGACAGTAGGGGTACTATTTAATCCATAGCTGGTGTGGATGGGGTGGTTCTTTCTCCTAGACTGGTTGTCTTATGAAGGCGAAAATTCCTAGTCTACCCAACTATTCACCCATACCTAGGTTTAACCTTGGGTTATTTTATTTTATTCATTCTTGATGGGTATTTAAAAATGTTTTTTAACTCAATTTTTTAAAACATTTCAGGATCATAAAATTAGGGCCAGACAGGGTGGGAGTTGGGCATCTTAGAGATTTGTGAGATTTGTTAATGTTGGTCTGTATTGTTGGATTTTACGGCATTTCAACCCTTGTTGGGTTATTTTATGCCGAAGACATTTTGATCTATTCATGCTTGATGGGTATTCAAACATTTTTTAAGGTCAATTTTTTTTTAACACATAATTTTTTAAACTCATGTTTTTCTATTTAACCCATAGATAGAACCCCAACTGGTACTACCACACGGGTCCCATAGCTGGGGGAAGAACAGATACATTCATGCCTTTCCCATGCACATTAATATTAAGTGAAACACAAACAGCCTCATCCAGTATTTAAACTCAGTTTTGTGAGTATATTGTCAAATTAGATAATCTTATCTCTCCGATATGAAAATAAAAACCAGAAAAATAAAAAAGATTTTATGAATAGATAAGAAATCTTTCAATTTAAATCCATGTTAGATAAACACCCCCCACCAAAAAAAAAAAAAATACACAAAGTTTCTTTGTTTAATGGCCTATCTACCTTCATGAGTTATTTAATGCCAAAGCCATCCTTGTAGAAGAACAGTAGTAGTACTATTCAACCCATAGCTGGGGGAATGAGGGGGGTTCATACCTTTCCCAACTGGAGTTTTAACTAGCTTACTATGATGTTGCAGTCCAGTCCATTTGCCAAGATGCGAGTATTGAAGTCCCATTCGAAATCCAATGGGATGTTCGCATCCTGTTCGCAGCGCCATATTGAAGTAAGTCAGTCAGTCAGTCAACAATTAGTTTGCACAATGTGACTGGCCAAGCACAACTGAACCAGTGTCAAGACAACTGGTACTTATGGGAATTCAGAACAGTCCACTCATGCATTTGGGTGATTCCATTCCCTGAGTCCTGATTGGCTGCTTAGTTTGTATGATCCTATGAGGCTCCATAAATCCTGCTATGACACCCTTCCTTAGTTTTAGTCTTTGACAAAGAAAGAAAGCATTGACATAGGGTAAATGGTAACCATCTGGTCTGGTGATTATAAACATATCGTCATTCGCAGTCCATCCTAGGAACGTTGGGTTGGTGTGCCTCACTTTATATTGTTGCATACCCCTTTTACTTCTTTTATTCTTCTTCTGGCATCTTTGACATCTTACGTCTTCTTCTAACATCTCTTCTATCGTCTTGGTGGTCGGTCGCACTTAACTCATTTCTTCTAGTCTTGTTACCAAGACATTCATTAATCACAAGACCGTGTTATTTTTCTTAAACTTTTATTTCCTTAACTAAACATTTCATGTAACTAACATCTGACTAACATAGTGAGCATGAATTCCAGTTAAGGCAGGACATCCTCACTGCCTGACGTCCAACTGAAAACTGAGGACCCAACCAGGTCCCACGTGACTTCACGTATTTCGCGGGCTTTCTGTACTATTCCATGGAAAGTCCCGCACATGATATGAAAAGGGCCATCCCTCTAGAAATACAGGGGATTGACAATAATCTTATGCAACCGCATAGATTATGTAACAATATACAATATCTCTGGTTAATAGCAAGTTTGGGTTCAATCCTTACAAACTCTTTTTTACTGGGTCAATTTATTGGATTCCATTCGACCATCTTAAATAACTAGCAGCAGCTACCCAACGTCCCCTGGGTAGAAGGGGATTTTTTAAAAGTTAGTCCCGCAGATCCATTATTATGGAATCGTGAGTTGAATCCTTGTGGAATGCCCCATTTAAATCCCTATGTAAAAAAAAAATAGACCTTGCATTGATCCAGCTACTCTGAAAAGAAATGTTAATGTTTACTATCTAAAATATTAAATGAAAAAAAAAAAAATTCATGCTGTTATCATTTAAATTTTATTTTTTAATTACTTTCATGAATATTAATCAAATCTCTTATTTTTGCTCCCAAACCAAGCCCTGGTGATATTTAATGTGTATATATATTTATTTTGTTGTTATTAGAATGGCTAGAAGTGGCTACACGGCGTCGCCTGGGTAGAAGGGGGATTTTTATAAAGTTAGTCTCGCAGATCCATTATTACTTATCACAAGTGAGATCCTCGCTGTTTGCCCCATAAAAATCACCACGGAAATATACAACAATATATTAAGAAATTTCCATTCAATGATTTACAATTAAAAAAACAATAAAATATAAATGATGCAATTAATTCAATCAATCAATATTATATTTCAAAGTGAAAAAAAAAAACATAAAAAAAAGAAAAAGATAAATAACATGCAAATGACTTTCCCTTCTGTTACTTTTCAAATTTGAATTTTTAAATATCTTCCCAAATAGGACTCAAATCTTCATTATTTTTGCTCAAAAACCAAACCCTGGTGATATTTAATGTGTATATATATATTTACTTTGTCGTTAATTGTTTTATTTTTGAAGTTTCCTCCGGAAATACAAATACACACAACTGCCCTTTATATATGTATAGATAGATTTCTTTATAGTTTATCTGTATGAAAAACCTAATCAGCTCTTCTCTGGTCTCTTCCCTTCAGATCTACTTGATATTTAACAGATATAAGGGTTGAGTTATTACAGTTCTAAGTGACAATCATATCTAGGTTGCAGGTTCAATCCTGGCCAAGGGCGATAGTAACATAGAATACTTAACACAGCCTAACACTTGTACCCAAGTTCTGTGAAGGCTCCCAATTACAAGAAGGTTCCCGAGTTAAAAGACAAGGTTCCCGATTTCAAGAAGGTTCCAGAGTTTGAAAAGAAACACCTGAAGTCATTTTTTCTATTTAACTCTTTGATGGGACTCTAACAGGTACTACCACTCCAGGTCAGAGAAGACTTGAGAATAATGGGGATTAAGGGGTACTCCACACTCCGCAGAGTTCCAGAATTGAAACTCCACCATTAGATGCAGTTTAACATCATACACAGGACAAGTCTCATCAAGGATTTGAACTTGTTGCATCGTGTCCATTTCTGATGACAATAACCATTACACCACAAGTGCCTCTACATTAAATTTTATCTGTCACTAATCTGTTTGCCTTTATAAGTTGACATTTTACACTTTGCCACAAGGATTAATTCATCTTCATCTTAATCCTAATCCTTTTGTTGGTGTTATCATGTTCACTTGGAATATTAATTATATCAAAGAAAAAGTCTTGAGAGACTTTCCTTAGAAATCATTTTCTTTTTTTTTTTATTTTTTTTCTTTTTGGTTACCCCCTGACAAGTTATGAAATGATTTATATTTTTCAGATAAAATACGAGGGTCGGCTGAAAAGTTCATAGGCTGACCAATGGAATGTGACCAAATGAGGTTTATTCTTCAACTGTCTCTTCTTGTGGTTTACACACTTCTTCCATTGGTGTTGCAGAGCTTGGATCCCATTGGTCAAAAAAGTCAACTGCAGATTCTTTTACTGTGTCATGATGGTTAATAATCTATTCTATACATATATAAAGGTCAGTTTGTGTGTATGTATGTCCTGAGGAAACTATGAAAATAAAACTATTAATGACAAAATAAATACATATATACATTCACTATCACCAGATCTTGGTTTATGAACAAAAATCATGAAGATTTAATTTATATCCGTGAAGATAATTAAAAAATAAAATTCAAATGATAAATCGTATGAATTTTTTTTTTTACATTTAGCCTTTTAAATAGGAGACATTCATTTTTCTTTTCAGAGTGTCTGGATCAATGCAAGATCTTTTTTACATAGGGATTTTAATGGGGCATCCTGCGAGGATCCAACTCATGATTCAACAATTATGGATCTGTGAGACTACCTTTTTACCCTCTACCCAGGCAATGCCTAGTAGCCACTTCTAGTGGTCACTTGAAGTGATCTTTATATAAATACTAAGCATTGATTTTTATGTGACACATTTATGGAATAAAATATAAAAATTCACACCTCATTACAAATGACTTGGAAAGTATGTATGTATTTACCCAACCTCTCTACCATGAGCAGGTTGTGACACAAGGTCAATTTTAAGTGGAGTACAGCTGCTTTGAATTCTGAATTTTCCTTCTCTTAGACTGTTTGCCTTACCAAGACTAAAGAAGCCAGTCTACCCTACTATTAACCCATACATGGGGGGCGGGGTGGAATAATTGAACTAATACCCTCCCCAAGGACATTAGTGTGAAGTATAATGCAAACAGTGTCATCCAGGATTTAATTTCCATCAGTGATAACCATTGCGCTAAGTGAGCCTCGCTTACATCATAAGGAAGTTAACCAATCAAAAGTCACTTATAACATAAGAATTTACTAAATCAAAACTTCTAAACTGTATAGCATGAAAACTATTTTTTCAAAAGCTTTGGAGCCAGAACATACCATATGATTGGTTGGTTGCATTTTATGGCATGTCAACCCTTGTTGGGTTATTTTATGCCGAAAACGTTTTGTTTTATTCATTCTTGATGGGTACTCAATTTTTTCTTTTTAAACTCAATTTTTTTTAAACACAATGTTTTAAACTATTTTTTTCTCCATTTAAACTATAGATAGGACCCTAACAGGCACTACCACTCCAGGACAGAGTGGACCTGGGAGTAATGGTGATCAAAGAGTACTCTATATTCCCCAGAGCTCCAGAATTGGAATTTCACTATCAGATAGAGTTTAAAGTCATACCCAGGACATTAAGAACCTCAGCCACCACTTACTAGCATATATATGATAAAAGGCTTGGGACTTGCCATAAGTGCAATAGGGTCGGGACAATCATATAGGTGCTAGGGCTTGATATGACAAATGTAATGCAAACAGTGTCATCCAGGATTTCATTTCCATCAGCGATAACCATTGCGCTAAGTGAACCTCGCTTACATCATAAGGAAGTTAGAACTTACTAAGTCAAAACTTTTAGACTATAGCAAGAAAACTATTTTTTTACAAGCTTTGGAGCCAGAACATACCATCTGGCTCCAGCTAACTTTATCAATTACAACTTCTTCAAGTGGTAGACATTTGGAACTTGCTTGACCAGATAACTAGAACACAGAAACTCAATCAAAAAGTCTATTATCTTGGGACCTTACTGCATACACTTGCAACCCACCTTAAAAGCGCGTGTGTGTGTGTGGGGGGGGGGTTAAATACTATCTTCTTCAACTTTTGTTGTTTAACTCTTAAAGTACTATACCACCTCATTCCACCTGACCGGAAATCTCATTCATTTTCCTAATCTGCCCCAAATGATAGCCTTTGTTTAAATGTAATATTAAACATATATTTAGAAGGCTTTGATTTAAGGGAAATACCAGGTAACTTTAGATGCAAAGGTCATTTTTAGCCATTTTTTTTATATATCCTAATAGGAATGCTCTGGACTTAGAAAATTCTCAACAGGATGTTAAGAGTTAACAACCAAATTCACGATTCAAATTTGGGCTGCCAATTCCTTTTCTCAGAATGATAACCATTACGCTTAGTTTGCCTAATTTGGCAATACAGAAAATACAGAGAAATTAATATCTGCTAATCTATATCTATCTATACATATATAAAGGGGCAGTTGTGTGAATCTGTATGTCCGGAGGAAACTTGGAAAATAAAACAATTAACAACAAAGTAAATATATATACACATTAAATATCACCAAGGCTTGGTTTTTGAGCAAAAATAATAGAGATTTGATTTATATTCGTGAAGATAATTAAAAAATAAAATTTTAAATGATAACAGCATGGATTTTTTTTTCATTTAATATTTTAGATAGTAGACATTAACATTTCTTTTCAGAGTAGCTGGATCAATGCAAGGTCTATTTTTTTTACATAGGGATTTAAATGGGACATCCCATAGGATTCAAATCCCGATTAAGTAATAATGGATCTGCGGAACTAACTTAAAAAAAAAAAACCTCTACCCAGGCGATGCCGGGTAGCTGCTGCTAGTTTCTTATATGCTGTTGTTGTACATTTGATTAAAGACATTTTTTTTAATTAGCCAAATTAAGAATATAAGCATTATTTTTGAAACAAGAAGTTATTCACAAAACTTAATAATTCATAATAATAAATAATAATTGTCATTACTAGGATGATGATCCAAGGGTTTTTATTATGATGGTAACTATAATTGTCATTACTGTGATGATGATGATGACGGTAATTATAATTTTCATGACTGGGATGATGATGATGATCCAAGGGTTTTTATTATGATGGTAACCACAACTATCATTATTAGGATGATGATGATGATGATGATCCAAGGGTTTTTATTTTGATAGTAACCACAACTATCATTATTAGGATGATGATGATGATGATGATGATCCAAGGGTTTTTATTATGATAGTAACCACAACTATCATTATTAGGATGATGATGATCCAAATACTAAGTATTACAAGTGATTATGAAAAACAAAAAGATCTGTGACAAAATAGCATCAATATTGTGTCATTCCAAGGCAACCCATTCCTCCTCCTCCTCTTCCACCATCCTCCACTTTTCCCCTTCCTTCCAACATCCATAATCTCCATTAAGAGAAGAGGAGGGGAAAAAAAAGAAGAAATAGGTCGATGTTTGTTATGGTAACTAACAAAACTGCAGATAACAACAACAAGGGCCTCCCCCAATTAAGAGCAAATGAACTGGATTTAGTTTCTCTACCATCTCACTACACACACACACACACACACATTGGGTTCACCCATTTACCTAAATAGTAGCTAAAGGAAAAATTCCAAGGAAAGCTCCGCCCGCCCCCCGCCCAACCCCGTTAGGATTATTGCAAAGAGCATTCCACTTAACACTCAAGTGGTTTTAACACCAATTAATCATCAAAGACGAATTGAAAACAGTGATGATGATTGAGCGCGAAAATTTATTATCAACAAATAGTCTCAGTTTGGTGGCTTTTTATATTCATTCATGTGCCAGACAAAACAAGTGTGTGTAAGCGCGTTTATTTTTCTTTTGATGAAGGCAAAACATTGATTAAATCTGATGAGATTTTTTTTTATTGCAGGAAAGGAAAGCATGTGTGTGTGTGTGTGTATATGTATACACATACACACTTTCAATAAGAAAGAAAAACTTAAACTGTCATTTGGCTATTATAAATTTATTTTGACCAGTAACTCAATAAATGAGCCCAGTTTCATCAGACAGTGAATTACATAAATATATGTATGTATTACATAAATAGTGAAGTGTGAATTACATAAATATATGTATGTATAGTTGGTTTGTTAGATTTTACGTCATGTCAACCCTTGTTGGGTTATTTTATGCTGAAGACATTTTGTTTTATGATGTTTATTATTTTTAAACTCATTTTTTGTATTTAACGCATAGATGGGATCCTATCAGGTACTACCACTCCGGGTCAGAGTGGACCTGGGAGTAATGGTGATGAAGGGTGCATTATGAAGGTGTAAAAGCTGTATTTACTTGTTATATTGTACAATATATTTAAAAGGCAATTATATATATATATATATATATATATATATATTATATATATATATATTTTTCATTTTTTTTTTCCCCCCTACTCTCTGGTTTACCCCATTTGTTCTTAACAAATTCTTTACATTTCTGACTTTTAATTGTCAACCGGTGTAAATACTTGAAAAAGTACCGGTCGAAAAGGCCTTCGTATCCCCTTTTATTTTATATTTTATTTCATAATAAAATATCACCTCCCCATTTTACATATGATTCCTCTACTTTTAGTAGTTTACAAATTTGCATGTACCAAACATCTCTCTCTCTCTCTATATATATATACAGTGGATTCTTGAATGGTTCTTGAATGACTCAAACAATTCAGAGTTCAAACAAAAAATTTGAATAAAAAAGTCCTCAGTTGTTGAACAAATTTTTGGACTTCGTGCACACAAGTCAAATGTACCCAAGCAGCATCAGTTAGCGACAGTTGCTATCTTGAACCTGTGTCTGATATTGTTTTTGTGTAAATTCTTTGCTTCATTTGTGTTTATCATCTATTTTATGGCTACTTTGGTGCTCTTCCAATATGTGATCTACCGAATGGTTTCTAATCCAATATGTGATCTACAGAGTTGTTTACATTCCAATATGTGATCTACCCATTAACTACCCATTATTTTCCCATTAAACTAACCCTAACTTCTTTTTTCCTAGTAGATCACATGCCATGAATAGTAGATCACAAACCTTCGGTGGATCACATATTGGAAGAGCACCACTACTTTAACCCTTCTCCATGGATCCTAAGAAAGGCGAGCAGTGACTCTACCAGAAAGAGAAAGACAAAAATTGTTAGAGCAATGATAGAATTGAAGAAGGAGATGATCACCAAGTTTGAGAGGGGTGTTCAAGTCTCGGATCTTTCAACCCAATATGGCATGGCGAAATTAACAATTTCAACTTTTTTGAAGAATAAAAACATGATAAAGGCACCTGATGTTGCAAAAGGAGTGACAAGTGTTGTTAGGAAGCAAAGGACACGAATAATAGACAAGAATGCATAAATACACTTTACACTATTTCTTAGGGGAAATACTGTTTCAGTTTTCAAACAAATTGGTTCTTGAACAGAGGTTCCACTGTGTGTGTGTGTGTGTGTGTGTGTATATATATATATATATATATATATAATCCAAAAGTCCAGAGAAGAAATCTTCCTTATGTCACAAGAGTTTTATTTAAACAAAACCAAGTCGCAGTTTGAGAGCTCAATGTGTGCTCTTAATGTTAGAGTCACAGAGCAAATTTATGAGTAAAAAAATAACAAAAGACTTAGAGATTTAGCATTATAGTCTATTACAGGGAGCTTAGACAAAGTGTCTAACTCTCCCGACTCATCATTCGTATCTGATGAGTCGGAAGATTTAGACTATTTGTCTAAGCTCCCTGAAATAGACTATAATGCTAAATCTCTAAGTCTTTTGTTATTTCTTTATATATATATATATATATATATATATATAGAGAGAGAGAGAGAGAGAGAGAGAGAGAAAGAAAATATATAATATACTCTTGCGGTAAGAAAAAACCCAGCGAATAGTTTGATTGTAAAAATATACTACCAAACTTCACCTTGGGGAAAAAATGAAAAAAAAAGAAAAAACCAAGAGGGTCGTAGCAACTGAAAATAATAGGTTAGTACTATAACACTTTGTCAGATTCTTGCCCTGATGAGCTACTAAGCAAAACTGTTAGTAGGTATATATGACTCATTAGGTTTAACTTTATTATATATATATATATATATATATATATATATATATATATATATATATTGTGAAGATGGGGCAGTATTTGTGTCTTTATCCAAAAAGGCAAAAATCAAGTGTTTAGATAAGTCATTTATTCACATGTCGTGTAATGGTTATCATCGTAAAAAATGGATTTGGCTACCTTAGTACAAATCCAGGACTAGGCAGTTTGCATTTCACATAGCGCTATTACCATTGGGAAAGGTATGAATCCAACTATTCTTCCTCAGCTATGGGTAAATAGTAGGACAGACTGATTTTCAACCTTGATTAGGCAACCAGTCTAGGAGAAGGAAAATATACTGAATTCTGCTTAAGTGTCACATTCTACTTGCACAAAGGGGTTGGTAAATACATAATCCGCACTCCCCAAATCTACAGAATAGCAACCTCACTATCAGGTGCCATTTAATGTCATACCCAGGATATCTCATTTTTGGGGGGATGGTTGTCTTACCCCTCAGCATATTCTAAGCCCCATCACCAAGGGGTTTAAATGATAAAATCTTGGAGAAGAAAAAATATAAATTCAATCATGCTAAATTCCGCTTAAGAAATTGACCTTCTGTCACATCCTGCTCATGCAGAGAGGTTGTTTTATATATATATATATATATGAGTATAGATAAAAGGATATGAAAACAACACAATATGCTGTTAAAGTGAAAATATTTTATATCATATTCATAACTAATATTGAACAATATTTCGATATATAAAAATCATCTTCAGAGCTTGTTTATACTCCAGACTTATCAATAGCGGAGACGAAAATAATATGATATTATTCATTTCCTTTCTCTTAACTTTATATATATATATATATATATATATATATATATATATATATATATATATTAACAAGTTTCTATGAATACAAAAATGTGAATATGATATAAATACACAACAACAGGAGTTTTAAACAAAGAAAAATTCTATCTAAATTTTTAACAGCTTTTTTGGGGATATAATATCTTAATGATTCATGATCCTTTTTCATTATAAGAAAAAGTGGAGGGGTTGGGTAAATACAGACTTTCCAAGTCATCTGTAATGAGGTGTGAGTTTTTATTGTTCTATAACCGTATCCTTGTGACACATTTGGTTTTATCATAAAAATCAATGCTTAGTATTTATATAAAGGTTACTTTATATTATCAACCATTACACTAGTACTTAGCATATATATATATATATATATATATATATAAAGGTAAAAATAAGCTGATGTATAGTAAATCTATAATAAATCTTATTTGGTTAAGGTATTATAAAACTGGGCCAAAAAATGAAATAAAAAAATTATATATTAAGAAACAACAATTTGGAAAAAAAATCCGACAAGATGTGAAAAATATAAATGGAAAGATAGATAAACCAACACAAACAATTGATTCAGTTAATATTTTGTCTTTTATTTATTAAAAGATTTCATCAAAATGGATTTAATAATCTATGACTTTTTGCAATAATAGATAACGAGGAAAAGATAAAGTTGGGAGGGGTGGTGTCAGAAAAGAAAAAGAGAAAAAGAAGACAAAGACATAGTGAAAGGAAATGGGGAAAGGGGAAGAAAAAGAGAGAAAAAAACAAAATGAAGTACTAAACTAGCGGAAGAGGAAAACATTTATACAAATTGGTACATCATAGCAAATAAAAAGGGTGTGGGGGGAAACAGAAAGAAAGTGAATGAAAATGTATATATGTAAGAAATATATTTAGAAATATTGATGTATGGTAGGGAAATAAAACTTTTTGATTTTATAATTATTATCCTTATCCATTGTTAATCTTAATATTATTCTCATTTATTATCATTTTTGCCAAACTGGGTGCAATATGGAAAAAACCCAAACTGTTGAAGTGAGCGTATTGTTGGTTTAAACAACAAGCTAAGCACGACTGAACCAGTGCCAAGACAATTGGTACTTATGGTAATCCATAATTTTATGTTGAAGACGTTTTGTTTTATGATGTTTATTATTTTTAAACTCATTTTTTGTATTTAACCCATAGATGGGATCCTATCAGGTACTACCACTCCGGGTCAGAGTGGACCTGGGAGTAATGGTGATGAAGGGGGCATTATGAAGGTGTAAGCTGTATTTACTTGTTATAGTGTACAATATATTTAAAAGGCAATTATATATATATATAATATATAATATATATATATATAATATAAACACAGTGGAATATTGGTTCTTGAATGACTCAAACAATACTCCACTCAAATATTTGGGTGATTCCATTCTTTGAGTCCTGATTGGCTGCTTGGTTTCTATGATGTTATGAGGCTTCATAAATAACCTGGCATTTTGCAGTAGTATTTGCAGCAAGACAGATTCGTATTGAGTTATGACCACTTGCTGCCTTGTCTTACCAATTCGACGGTAATTGGAACTAGTATGATTATTCTACACAAACATTGTTTGATGATAGGGTTGGAATGTGAAATAATGGTGGATTCAGAAAGACAGTGAAGATTTTTACAGTGGATTGTAAACTGAACAGCACATTATATCTACCTGTTTTCTCATTACTTACAATCATGAAATTACATTGTTTCTTGATAATCCTTTACATCAAGTAATATGATATCAAGTATTTCTATTTAATACAATACTTGATTGCAAGTAACTAATAATAATAATCCTTAGTAAACAATTTTAGCCTCAAGTAACTATTCTTAATACAAATAACTTACAGTTATATGGCACCAAGTATTCTTCTTGAATACAAATAAATTTTAAACAGATCTATTTGACCCATAGATAGGACTCTAACAGGTACTACCACTCTAGATCAGAGTGGACCTGGGAGTAATGGCAATGAAAGGGCACTCCATATTTCTTAAATCTGCACAGTTGGAACCTCAGCATCAGATTTAGTTTAATGGTTATATTCAGGACATACTTTTTTTGTGGTAGGATCAGAAGATAACTAAATGACATTAACTTTGTCTAACATACTCCATTACTTATTACTATTAAATAAATTCTTATTGAGCATAACATAATAGATTGCAGATGCATTCTGGGATACTGATAATTTGTTAGATTTATAGCAACCTGTCAAAACTCAGAAGAGTTCACCAAGACAAAAACAAGTGGAAATTGTGAATCGCTACATGCACCCACTTTCTGTTCAAAGAAATGAGAAAATGAGAAAGATGGGTAAGAAAATACTTTCTGACCAATCAGCATTATTGAAGTCAGTAAGTCTACTGTTGGTTTGAATGACAGCAGCTAACTAAGTACAACTTAAGCAGTGTCCAAGACAGTTGGTATATATAGAAATCAAGAATGACCCATTCATGAATTTGGGTGATTCCATTCTGATTGGCTGCTTGACTGCTTGATTTGAATGACATTGTGGAGTCTTATAAATACCTTGTCATTCTGCAGTAGACTTTGTGACTATTCAGGTTTGTATTTAAGTTACAACCGTTTGTTGCCTTGTCTTCCCAGTTCGACAGTAATTGGAACTTTAATTATTCTTCAAGCATCATTTAGACTGTAGTGAGATAGCCAATGGCGTGTTATCTCATTTACATATGTGTATTACTGCAGGAGATATATAGAGACAGTTTAGGGGACTAAGGGAATTAGCTACGAGAAGCTGAGCCCAGTGCTAAGATTAAGCGCGAATAAATACTGCTCCAACAAGGAACACAAAACCACACCTCACAACATAGACAACTTCCAATCAAGCTGATTCAAGCCAGCCCTTCTGTATATAAAAGGTTCAAATTTCACCAAACAACCAAAATCACTTTCACTTCTGTGACACATCAAAGAAATCTGGTTGAAAAAATGTGACAATTTTATTTGGTTGTCATTAACAGATTTCCTTCTTTTTTTTTTTTTTTTGCAAAATGTGTTGACATCTAGAGAGGATTCTAAAGAAAATTAAAAAAAAAAAGAGTAGCATTCAAACAATTCCTAAAAATTTTTGAAAAACTTTATAAGAATTAAGAATTTCTTAAAAAGATTCTTAAAAAAACAACATAAATATGCAGTCTAGAAAAATCTTTAAAAAAATTACCAAATCTTTTTAACTAAAATTATTTTTATATTTGTTATTTTGAAATAAAAATAGAATTACTTCAATTAAGGTTTTTTTAAAAAATTTTTACGAATCGTTTATAATGAATAATACTTTAAAAAAACATTTTTTTTAATGCTCTTGTGATGTTAACATATTTTGAAAAAGAAAAAAAAGAGAAGGCTCTTAATAATAACCAAATAAATTTGTCACATTTTTTTGTTTCATTTTCACTTGAAAATAACATTTTTTGACAAATCTTCATAACATCGCTCCTTAATATTGCCTTGATGATGGTTAATATTCAATATATATATATATATATATATATAATAAATATAAAAACGAAAAAAAAAAGTTCAAACATTGGCAGAACTCTTCATTCATTTATGAATAAATATATCCTCTGAATATTTTTTTCACATATATATATATAAATATATATATGTGTGTGTGTGTGTGTTGTGATAAGTATCAGTGTAATGGTTGATAATATAAAGTAACCTTTATATAAATACTAAGCATTGATTTTTATGATAAAACCAAATGTGTCACAAGGATACATTTATGAAAGAAGATATAAAAACTCACACCTCATTACAGATGACTTGAAATCTCTGTACATATTTATCCAAGCCTTCTGCCACAGGCAAGATGCAACGCAAGGCAATTTTTTAAACAGGATACAGATGGTTTGAATTCAGTGGTTTCCTTTTCTTTTAATCAGTCAATCTTCATAACTAGCAGGACCTGTGGATATACCACAGTATAATAATTGATTAGTTTGTTTTGTTTTACGGCATATTAACCTCAGTGTGTCATTTAATGCCGATAAAGTTTTGAAATAAATCAATTCTTAATGGATAATACAATTTTTTTATAAATACATTTTTCTATTTAACCCATAGATGGGACCCTAACAGGTACTACCACTCCGGGTCAGAGTGGACCAGGGAGCAATGGTGATGAAGGGGTGCTCCACATTCCCCAAACCTCCAAAACTGGAACCTCACCATCAGATAGAGTTTAACGTCATTCCAGGACATGCAGACCCGCAGCCACCGCCTTCTAGCACCCATATGATAAAAAGGGTTGGGGCTTGCCATAAGGGCAATAGGGTTGGGAAAATCATATAGGTGCTAGGGCTTGACGTGACCAGCCGATTGATCGGAGGGGGCCTCTCCGACCACCCGTCAAGCCCAAGATAGGGCCAAAGTGGAGTATTGCATGTCATGAATAGCTCATCCACCTGGGCTCTATCCTTAAGCATCACGGGTCGCCATCCACGGCCAACAGGTGGCCCCATTGGGGGAGTCTTACCCCTCTGCAGAGGTGCAGTCGGTGTATTCTAACGCCCCAGCCGACAGGGCGGGTATAATAATTGAATTATTACAATGTTTGATATGTTTACTTAAGAGCTATTGCTAAATAGTTCAATATGTAAAAAGTATAATAATCTTGATTTAACTCTTTCCCACACTTTTTTTTCTTCTTTCTTTCCTTCTTTTCATCTTTTCATTATGTTTAATTGAAACAGATTAGTGTTATTGCTTCCACGCGCTCACCATCTCTCTTCATCTTTCCCCTACTCTCTTTCTTGTTATATTTTCTCTGTGTAGCATGTCCTTTTTATTACCTTTCTTTCTTTATAATAAAAACAGAATGTTCCATTATTTAACTGAGGTAGAAACACTCATAATAAGAATTTGGCAGATAAGCAACACCAGATAATCAGCATTTACATTTTTGCATTTTATCTTGGATGATTTGGACAGACTTATTTTAACCAGAGGGAGTTACAAGATGATAACGGTCGGAGGATTAAAGAACAAGCATATTAATATTTTGAATTTTTTCATATTGAACAGATTTTTCAAAGCTAAAATTTTATCTTCTTATTTTAAGAAAACTCCAGGCTAATTTTTATGATTGGAATCTAAGAGGGTTTGGCAGTCCACAAGTGAGCCAAGATTGATTTTTGGTCATTTTTATGTACAGGGTTGTCCGAAAGTCTTGCTGACCCCTACATATTTGTTTTTAGAGGTAAAATAATTACATAATACAACCCAAAATTCTAGAAAATAATTTAATTTTCAAAGATGTTTTTAGAAGTAAAATAATTACATAACTTAGATATTATATTATTAAAACAAAAAATAATGAAAGTTAAAACAATATGTAGTGGGGTGTATTAAAGAAAAAAAGGAATTTCTAGCTAGTTAATTATATAAGGAAATTGTTGGGACTGATTAATGCAGTTGGTTAAAATCAGTTTTTATTTTAGAGAATTCAAATAAGAAATGATGAATCAAAGAGAGGTATAAAATTTCAGGAAGAAACTGTGAGGAAGTAGTGTAGATATTTATTCAACCCAATGTAGGATGTGACACAAAGTCGCAAGTATGGGGCATCCAGTGATGATCAAACTTGCTATTCAGTTCTAATGGATCTGCAAGACTAGCTTGATAACTATTACACCATGAATGAACACCCTAGGTATTTAACCAACCTGTTCGCCACGGATAGGATGTGACATAAAGTTGCAAGTATGGGGCATCCAGTGATGATCAAACTCACAATTCAGTTCTAATGGATCTGCAAGACTAGTTTCATAACTATTACAACATGATGGGATACCCATGAAGTATGGAGGAACAAGTCAAAGAAAGGGAAAGATTTCCTTCTCCTAGACTGGTTGCCTAACCAAGGTTAAAGAACCCAATCTGCTCTACTATTTATCCATAGCTGGAGGGAGAGTAGTTGGATTCATACCTTTCCCGAGGGTATTAGCACTATGTGAGCTGTAGCTTCGTCCAGGATTTGAACTCTGGTCAACAAGTCCATTTCCTATGACTAACCATTACACCACAGCCTCCAAGATCTTAAAAGCATAGTGATGATGAGAAATATAAAAACAAATGTGTTGGCTTTGTGGCTGAAGTAGTGGTACACTTTTCACAAATGTTAATGTGTCGGTTCAATTAAAAACAATGATGTTTTGTTGATTTTGCTATATAATCTCCCTTTTTGATTTTCTACATGGGACCCTGGATTTGATTGGACGGTTGGATTTTATGGCATGTCATACCCTGTTGGGTTATTTTATGCCAAAGACATTTTGTTTTATTCATTATTGATAGGTATTCAAAATATTTTTTTTTTAACACATTTTCTTAAATAGGTTTTCAAACTCAATTTTTTGACACATTTTCTTAAACTCATGTTTGGTCTATTCAACCTATAGATTGTACCCTAAGAGGTACTACCACGTGGACCTGAGTGTAATGGCAATTAAGGGTTACTCCACACTCCCCTGACCTCCAGAATTGGAACTCACCAAAAGATGCAGTTTAAGGAAAGAGGAGGAGGTGTGTGTGTGAGAGAGAGAGAGAGAGAGAAGAGAGAGAGAGAGAGAGCGAGAGAGAGAGAGGCCATTGCTGGATTCGATCCTTTTCATGGATTATGTTCTACTCTTCTATCCTTCAAGTGGCCAATAGAAGATTTATACATCTCTGAATTGTTATGAGGGTGGGATGAAAAGTTCATATGATGACATATCTTCTGTTGATGACTTCTGTGATCAATATTATCCAAGCACTGCAACACCAATAGAAGAAGTGTGTGGACCAAAAGGGAGACTATGTTGAAAAATGAACCTCATTTGGTCACATTCCATGAGAATATCTTGGTCAGCCTAGGAAACTTTCAGCCGACCCTCATATAAACCACATTTGGTCACATTCCATGAGAATATCTTGGTCAGCCTAGGAAACTTTCAGCCGACCCTCATATAAACCTCATTTGGTCACATTCCATGAGAATATCTTGGTCAGCCTAGGAAACTTTCAGCCGACCCTCATATAAACCTCATTTGGTCACATTCCACGAGAATATCTTGGTCAGCCTAGGAAACTTTCAGCCGACACTCATATAAATCTCATTTGGTCACATTCCACGAGAATATCTTGGTCAGCCTAGGAAACTTTCAGCCGACCTCATATAAACCTCATTTGGTCACATTCCACGAGAATATCTTGGTCAGCCTAGGAAACTTTCAGCCGACCCTCATATAAACCTCATTTGGTCACATTCCATGAGAATATCTTGGTCAGCCTAGGAAACTTTCAGCCGACCCTCATATAAACCTCATTTGGTCACATTCCACGAGAATATCTTGGTCAGCCTAGGAAACTTTCACCCGACCCTCATATAAACCTCATTTGGTCACATTCCACGAGAATATCTTGGTCAGCCTAGGAAACTTTCAGCCGACCCTCATATAAACCTCATTTGGTCACATTCCATGAGAATATCTTGGTCAGCCTAGGAAACTTTCAGCCGACCCTCATATAAACCTCATTTGGTCACATTCCATGAGAATATCTTGGTCAGTCTAGCAAACTTTCAGCCGACCCTCATATAAACCTCATTTGGTCACATTCCACGAGAATATCTTGGTCAGCCTAGGAAACTTTCAGCCGACCCTCATATAAACCTCATTTGGTCACATTCCATGGGAATATCTTGGTCAGCCTAGGAAACTTTCAGCCGACCCTCATATAAACCTCATTTGGTCACATTCCATGAGAATATCTTGGTCAGCCTAGGAAACTTTCAGCCGACCCTCATATAAACCTCATTTGGTCACATTCCACGAGAATATCTTGGTCAGCTAGGAAACTTTCAGCCGACCCTCATATAAACCTCATTTGGTCACATTCCACGAGAATATCTTGGTCAGCCTAGGAAACTTTCAGCCGACCCTCATATAAACCTCATTTGGCACATTCCATGAGAATATCTTGGTCAGCCTAGCTTTCAGCCGACCCTCATATAAACCTCATTTGGTCACATTCCATGAGAATATCTTGGTCAGCCTAGAAAACTTTCAGCCGACCCTCATATAAACCTCATTTGGTCACATTCCATGAGGGTATCTTGGTCAGCCTATGAACTTTTCAGCTAATCCTTGTTATAAAAATAGATTAATTTTCTGTTATTAGATAGAATGAATAATAGTCTGGTCCCATTTCATGTCTGATTCTGTTAGGAAAAAAAAACCTACACACACAGACAAAAATGTACGTAGGTGTGTAAACTACTTCTCTTCTTAGGAATAGTTACATTGTCTGGAGAGTACTGTCCAATCTCCACCCCCAAACACAGATCAACTATCCCAAATTGTCCTACTTTATACAAAGCCAAGTATCTCAATATCACAAAACTTTCCCAGGTTATTTTAGTCACTGCAAAATGAACATTTTCCCCAGAACATGAGAAAGCTTACTATTGAATTAAAAGTGCAATTAAAATAAAACAAATCTTACACAAGCCTCAGGTTGCTTACAGTATTTTCTGTTGTATAAGTAGTCACCCATCTAAGAACTGAGCAGGCTCATCACTGCTTAACTTTGAAATTCATAGGATTAGTTGTTATTTACTAAGCTTTGTTTAGACTAGGACACAGGTTGCTTACTGTACAATCTATTACTAAGTGGTCACCCATCTAAGAATGAGCAGGCTTGTTGCTGCTTAACTTCATTGACCTAACAGGAACTGATGCTTTCAGCATGACTTGACCCTATATCCCTATTGTATCTCACTGAGATTAAATATATAAACACTTTTGTTTAATGTGAATTCTTATTAGAGTTTAAATGGAAGAAATGGTTGGCATTTCACCAAAGATAAATGCCAACCATTTTCATCATTATAGAAAATTCATTTTGTTCAGTCCTTAAACTGTGCCAAAAAGATAAATGATGTTGAACACATTAAACAACATTCACATTTTTAATTTGTATCATTTTAGAAAATGGAGATCAGCACAGTAGGCATTTACTCCACCCATTCATCATGGCTAGGATGTGACACAAGGTCACAACTGCAGAATAATCATACTAAGTCCAATTACCGTCGAATTGGTAAGACAAGACAGCAAGCAGTCGTAACCCAATACGATTCTGGTATGCTGTAAAGACCACTGCAAAGTGGCAGGATTTATGGAGCCTCAGAGGATCATACAAATCCAATCAGGACTCAGGGAATGGAATCACCCAAATGCATGAGTGGACTGTTCTGAATTCCCATAAGTACCAGTTGTCTTGACACTGGTTCAGTTGTGCTTGGCCAGTCACATTGTTCAAACCAATTGTTGACTGACTGACTGACTGACTTCAATAACAACTATGGGGCATCCAGCAGGGATCAATCTAGCTATTCAGTCGTAATAGATTTATGAAATTAGCTTGTTAACCATTACACTATCATGAGATGTCCAATGAACATCTGTACATTTGAATGAAGATCAGTGTTGAGAGCGCATGCAGCCCAGCTTCTAAGTGTTGAGAGCGCATGCGGACAAGCCTCTATGTGTTGAGAGCGCATGCGGACAAGCCTCTATGTGTTGAGAGCGCGCATGCGGACAAGCCTCTATGTGTTGAGAGCGCATGCAGCCCAGTCTCTAAGCATTGAGAGTGCAGGCAGCCCAGCCTTTCTGTATTGAGAGTACACGCTGCCCTGCCTTTAAGTGTTGAGAGTGCATGCGGCCCTGCCTCTAAGTTTTGAGAGCACATGCTGCCAAGCATCTTAATGTTGAATGCACATACAGCCCAACCTCTAAGTGTTGAGAGTGCATGCCACCCTACCTTTAGGCATTGATAGTGCATGCAGTCCAACCTCTAAGTGTTGTGAGCACAAAGTGTTGCGAGCACATGCAACCCAGCCTCTAAGTGTTGTGAGCACATGCAACCCAGCCTCTAAGTGTTGCGAGCACATGCAACCCAGCCTCTAAGTGTCCAGCAGCCCAGCTAAATGTATGAAAGATGGTAATAAAATTATATAATTAGCAAGAATCACTTAAGCAATGTTTCAATTAAAATAATTTTTGCTTTCCTCATTTGTTGGCTAATTTCATTTAATCTTATTTGCAATTAACACAGCAATAAATTAAACGCTCAACAGAAACAGTTTTTAGAGACTTTCATATAAAAATAAATGTTAAACACAAATGGAATATTTAGTATTAAATGATTAAGAAGATTTATAAAGAAAGTAATTGATTATTTCACTAATGTGAACTGACAATTTGGGAGTAAATAAAAAAATAAATAAAAAGGTACTTATTGTATTCATTCAAAAAAGTTGCAGACTATTGTTTTATAATTCTTTATTTAAAAATTATTTCAAGAAAAAAATAACGGGAAAAGAAAAAAGAAAAGAAAGTAAAAAATACTTATTACATTTATTAAAAAAGTTGCACAATTTATTGTTTAATTCCTGAATAAAAAATTATCAAAAAGAAAAAAAAGAAAAAAAAGGTAAAAAGAACAAAGAAAAGAAAAGAAAAAAGAAAAAAGAAGAAAAAAAGAAAAGAAAAAAAAAAGAAGAAAAAAGAAAAAGAAAAGAAAAAAGAAAAAAGAAGAAAAAAAAAAATTAAATTAAAAAAAAAAAAAGAAAAAAGAAAAAGAAAATAAAAAGAAAAAGAGAAAAAAAAAAGAAAGAAAAAAAAAAAAAAAAGAAAAAGAAAAAAGAAAAGAAAAGAAAAAGGAAATAAGAAAAAAGAAAAAGAAAGGAAAAAAATAGAAGAAAGAAATAGAAAAAAAAGTATTTATTGCATTTGTTCAAAAAGTTGCACAATTTATTGATTTATAATTCCTGAATTAAAAATTATCGAAAAGAAAAAAGAAAAGAAAAAAAAAATTATTTGATATTTCTGAACATGTAAAGGGGTATAATATACAGGGTTTAAAAAAATAATATTTATGCCCTTATGGTAGCACATTTATGATATAATTTCAGTCTCCACATGTTCACCATCTGACAACACATTCTTGGAATCTTCCACATTTCTTTTTTAAACATCTTATATATTCTGTCAATTGTATAATTCATGAGAATAATATATCAAACTCTTACTATTTATACTTTGTTGTTTTCTTTTATCTATGCTCTTAATAATTGAGTAAAGTATATATATATATCGCACTTATAGTCAAATGCTGTTAAAAAAACAAAAAAAACAAAACAAAAAAACACACACACAATTTCTTATTTGATCACGAAAGTTAACCTAATACTTAGACGAGAAATTGTGCAAGATTTTAAGTAAATATCATAATATTCCAATAATAAAATATTTTAAGATCTATCTAAAATAAAAATACTCACAACTTGGAGTTTCACATAATCAATCTTGAGGTGAGTACATTCAAAGAGGTCTTAAGTGTTTTTATGTACATATCTACCAACCTCTCCACACGAGTAGGATGTGACATAAGGTCAATTTCTTAAGTGGAGTTTAACAAGTTTGAATCCAGAGTTTTCCTTCTCCTAGGCTGATTGCCTACACAAGGTTAAAAAGCTCAGTCTGCCTTACTATTTATCCATAGCTGGAGGAAGAGTAGTTGGATTCATACCTTTCCCAAAGGTATTAGCGCTATATGAAGTGCAAACAGTCTCAATCAAGATTTAAATTCATATCACCATGTCCATTTCCTAGGACAGTAACCATTACACAACAAGCACCTCCACTTTTTGCTATAAACTAGTTTCATCAAGAGAAAAGTGCTTTTTTTTTTAAAGAGTTTTTAATTGATAAGTCATAAAAGAAGCCAGGATAAATGAATAAATAATTAATGAATGGAAACTGATTCGAGTAATCACTTTCCCAACTTGTAAAGTTTGATGACAATGTAATCACTTGCAAGAATAACACAGCAGTCTCCAACGTATACTCAATACCATGTTTCAAGCATCTTGCCTTTTTTCTAGCAGCACCTGGTGTTTTTATGCACAACTCAATCTGGAAAAAATTTGCATTTGTGCTAACAATTCTTGCCAATTCTCATGGCTCCGAGATCACGTTTTCTTAAATTAAGGTGTTACGGCATCCCATATTTTCTTTTTTCCTTTCGAGCCATTCACACATTTTGCACACAAGACACATTTGTGCCCACTTTGAGCTCTGAGGTATGTCATTTCTCTTGCTACAATAATATGACATATTCGTTTTTCAAATGAGGAGAACTTTTTAATAATGAAGTATTTTGAGCTGTATCATAACCTGTTTACAACAACTTTGGCCCTATCTTGGGCTAGATGGGCGGTCGGAGAGGCCCCCTCTGATCAATAGGCTGGTCACGTCAAGCCCTAGCACCTATATGATTTTCCCAACCCTATTGCCCTTATGGCAAGCCCCAGCCCCTTTTTATCATATGGGTGCTAGAAGGCAGTGGCTGCGGGTCTACATGTCCTGGGAATGATGTTAAACTCTATCTGATGGTGAGGTTCCAGTTCTGGAGGTTTGGGGAATGTGGAGCACCCCTTCATCAGCATTGCTCCCTGGTCCACTCTGACCCGGAGTGGTAGTAACTGTTAGGGTCCCATCTATGGGTTAAATAGAAAAATGTATTTATAAAAAAAATTGTATTATCCATTAAGAATTGATTTATTTCAAAACTTTATCGGCATTAAATGACCCACTGAGGTTGATATGCCGTAAAACAAAACAAACCAAAACCTGTTTACAACAATAACAATCAGTTTAGTGCCTCACATGGAAGCCACCTCCCCTGAGGGAAGCCACCTCCCCCGAGGGAAGATATATCTGTCAATGAGGAATGTCTCAATCCAGACAGAACTGTTTTCATTAAATATTTAAAAAACATTTGTTTCATTTTGTATATAGGACATTATCTGTCCATCCTACCACAAAGTTTTGAGGATGGTTGAGTTTCCTGTGAAAGCCATTTGGGTGGTGTAGGGAGGAGGGGACAGGGTTTGAGGGATGCTAAATCCATTTGTCTTTGTGTGTTTATAGTATTATTGTAATATTGTCCAATGCAGTTTTTTTTTTCAATCTTTTCTATGAAGGGGAATATTACTGCATGTCAATCCTTGTTGGGTTATATTATGACAAAGACGTTTTGTCTTATTCATCTTGATGGGTATATAAATTATTTTTAAAAACTTTATTTTCTTCTATTTAACCCATAGATGGGACCCTAATAGGTAATACCACTCTGGGTCAGAGTGGACCTGGGAGTAATGGCGATAAAGGTGTACTCTACACTCCCCAAAGCTCTAAAATTGGAATTTCACCATTAGATGCTGTTTAACATCATACCCAGGACACTTAGACCATTAAAACCCTCAGCCACAACCTTATAGCATATATATGAGTAGGAAGCGCATGGTGTATGGTTAAAGTCATGGGAAATGGACTCGTCACCCTGAGTTCAAATCCTGGATGTGGTAATTGCATTTCATTTTGCGCTAATACCCTTGGGAAAAGTATGAATCCTACTTTCCCTCCAGCTATGGATAAATAGTAGGGCAGACTGGGCTCTTTAACCTTGGTTAGGCAACCGGTCTAGGAGAAGGAAAACTCTGAATTCAAACCTGTTAAACTCCGCTTAAGAAATTGACCCTGTGTCACATCCTGCTCGTGTGGAGGGGTTGGTAAATATATATATATATATATATATATATATATATATATATAGCATATATATGATAAAAAGGGTTGAGTGTTTGCTATAAAGGCAATTTAAAAAAAAAAGTATTTCAATTTTGAGGGATCCAAACATGAAAAAGTGGTTTTCTTTTCCAGAAGTCAGAACCCATATATTCAAGAGAGTATTCAGAAGTCACAAAGAGGGAACCTACAGCAGAGACAGTTGACCATTGGACCAGGTCAGGATCCCTCCTTGCCTACCCCTACCCACTGTCCACTATTGCTGGTCACAATAAACAATTCTTTGGTGTTAGTGTGGTCAGTAGACAAGGATATCATTTTTTTCCCCCAGAAAAGTGGTTTTCTTTTCCAAAGTCAGGGCCCCATATATTCAAGTGAGCATTTATAAGTCACACATTCAGAGGGAGCATACAGCAATTACAGTTGACCATTGTGCCAGGTCAGGATCCTTCCTGGCCTCTGAACTGTATACTATTGCTTGTCACAAGAATAACAGACAGCAGAGCTTTTTCAAAAAGTATTTAAGTTCTGACGGATCCAAACAGGAAAAGTGGTTTTCTTTTCTGGAAATCAGGGCCCCATATATTGCAGTGAGCATTCAGAAGTCACATAGAGGGAGCCTACAGCAGTGACAGTTGACAGTTAAGCCTGGTCAGGATCCCTCCTTGCCTACCACTACCCACCCACTGTCTACTATTGCTTATCACAAAAAGAACAGACAGCAGAGTAAGGTGTTGGCCATTATGATGGGGATAAAAAACAGACAAAGTTTTAAGCAGCCATCCATATAACAATAGTGAAGGTTACAAACCAGAAAAGTGAAAAAACAACACCCCCAAAAAAAAACAATAACAATACAAGTGTATTCTCAAGTTCATTTGTTCTTTTATCTATTTGTGGAACTGACCCATGGCTTAGACAGTTTCAACCAAAATCTGCCAACTAATCTTCAACAGCAAACGCAACATGGGATTGAGGTCATTTAGCAGGTGGAATGAGGCAGGCCATGGACGACGATGATGATGCCACATCTTTAATCTTTAATTACTTGTAGATAAGTTGCTGCAAGATTATAACACTAACCTTGCAGAAACACCCCATCAGGGTAAGATTATAATATATGTAACAGCTATGGAAGATTTAGAGAAGGGGGTGGTTTTCTGGCCACAGAACAGCAGAATGATTTTGCTATAATCTACATATATATAAAGGGCTAATACCATTGGGAAAGGTATGAATTCTACTCTCATTCCAGCTATGGGTAAATAGTAGGGCAGACTTGGCTCTTTAACCTTGGTTAGGCAACCGGTCTAGGAGAAGGAAAACTCTGAATTCAAACCTGTTAAACTCCGTTTAAGAAATTGACCTTGTGTCACATCCTGCTCGTGCGGAGGGGTTGGTAAATATCTACATAAAGGGCAATTGTGTGTGTGTGTATGCATGTATCTCCAGAGGAAACTATGAAAATAAAACAATTAACGACAAAGTAAATATATATACACACATTCACTATCACCAGATCTTGCTTTTTGAGATTTGATTTATATTTGTGAAGATAATTGAAAATTTAAATTTAAATATAGCAGTGAGTATAACTATCCTTGCAGAAACACCCCATTAGGGTAAGATTATAATATATCTAATAGCTATAGAAGGATGGATTTTGCTATAATCTATCCTCTATACATATATAAAGAGCAGTTGGTGTGTATGTATGTATGGAGGAAAATAAAACAATTAATGACAAAGTAAATAAATATACACATTCACTATCACCAGATCTTGCTTTTTGAGCAAAAATAATGAGGATTTTATTTATAATCGCAAAGATAATTGAAAATTTAAATTTAAATGATAGCATTATGGAATTTTATTTTGTATTTAATATTTTAAATAGTAAAGAATTTTTCATTTCAGAGTGGCTGGATCAACGCGACGTTTTTTTTTTATGTAGGGATTTTAATGGGGAATCCTGCGAGGATCCAACTCTCAATTCAATAATAATGGATCTGTGAGATTTTTTTACCCCCTCCCTCTACCCAGTTGATGCTAGATAGCCACTTTTAGTTTCGTATAAAGTAAAAGGAAAAATTATCCTTCAAATCATCAATAACCTGTACAGATAGACTTCTTATGATTGATTGATTTTAATGGCATATCAACCCATCTAGGATCATTTTATGCCAATAGGTTAAGGAATTATGTTTGTTTGTTTTTGTTTTACGGTATATCAACCTCAGTGGGTTATTTAATGCTGACAAAATTTTGAAATAAATTCAGTCTTAATAGATACTCATTCTTTTTTTTTTTTTAAAAACAAATTTTCTATTTAACCCATAGATGGGACCCTAACAGGTACTACCACTCTGGGTCAGAGTGAACCTAGGAGCAATGGTGATTAAGGAGTGCTCCCCATTCCCCAAACCTCCAGAACTGGAACCTTACAGTTAGAGTTTAACATCATACCCTTCTAGCACCCATATGATAAAAAGAGTTGGGGCTGCCATAAGGGAAATAGAGTTGGGACAATCCTATAGGTGCTAGAGTTTGACATGGCCAGCCGATTGATCGAGGGGGGCTCTCTGACTGCATGTCTAGCCTAAGTAAGGGCCTAAGTGGAGTGTTGCATGTCATGGACTGATCAGCCAACAGGATTCCATCCTTAAGCATCATGGGTTGCCACCCACAGTCAACAGGTGGCCCCATTGGGAGTGTCTTACCACTCTGCAGAAGTGCAGTCGGTATATTCTAATGCCCCAGTCAACAGGGCAGTAAGGAATTATGTTTATTGTACATTCATATTTTAAATTTGCCCCATACAGATGATACCAGTGTGCCCATAGATTTTTTCGGTACTGTGACTATCCAAATTAAAAAAAATTGTTCTGAAAATACAAGAGCCCATTTAACAATGATATAATTGTTATTGTAGAGTTGATAACAAACATTTTAAAGCAAATAAGTTTAAAAGTCTTTGAAATTCTTGCACATAGAAATCTAGACACTTGCAGTTGAGTTATTTTTGCAATTTCTGAACTTGGTCTATTTTTAGGGGGTCAAAATTAATGTTTAGGATAGATATAAATATTTCATTTTTTTAAATCTAGACTCACCTCCAGATGTACTTTAAGAATACTATCAAAAGTAAGCGCCCCCTAGGCGCATGTATTTAAGTTTTAAACTAATAAAATATCATATCAAATTAGAAAGACTAACAAACTTAAATAAGAACAAATATAAAAATATTACACTAATTAATTGGATCCCTCAAAACTAAAATACTTTTTTTTAAAAATTGACCTTATGGCAACCCCAACCCTTTATTATCATTTATCATAATGCTAGAAGGTAGTGGCTGAGGATGTTAGTTCCTGGGTATGGTGTTAAACTACATCTAATGATGAAGTTCCAATTTTGGAGCTCTGGGGAGTGTAGTGTACATCTTCATTGCCATTACACCCAGGTCAACTCTGACCCGGAGTGGTAGTACCTATTACTCTTATCTATGGGTTAAATAAAATAAAAATTAGTTAAAAAAAAAAAAAATTGCCTCAAGGATGCAGATCTGAAATTCTGAATGCACACAAGCTAGGACGGTGAACTGACCATTTTTAAACGACTTGGAACAATCCGGGTCAGCCAATAAATGTTAGGCAATAGCAGAGTCAGCGTTTTGGTTTGTGCCATTAGATCTTTTTTTTTTAATACATTTATTTTTACTATGACCCATTCTTATACACACATATACACATTTCGTTCTAAAAGAACTAAAATGTGTATCAAATCTTTCATTGTCAACAGGGCTTAGAATACACCAACTGTATCCGTTGCAGAGGGGTAAGACACCCACCTCAAATAAAAATATTTAGTTATGATACTAAACTGATGTTATATACCCCTTATAACATCGTACATTGGGTATATAATCAAGAGAGGAAACTTCTAACTTCTTGTCTGGCTGTCATCTTATCGTCTAGTCTTCCAACTGCTAAGCCAATGCCATCAAAAATACCCCGTGCTTTATCAAGATTACTCCTCTGTAATCGTCCGGGTCGAAAGGAACTAATTCCCCTCAAAGGCTGCTACGCCCGCGCAATGGGGGGGGAGGAAGGGGAGATGAAGAATAATTAAAGTTCCAATTACCGTCGAACTGGGAAGACAAGGCAGCAAATGGTTGTAACTGAAATACAAACCGAAAGCTAAAAAGTCCACTGCAAAATGACAAAGTATATATAAGATTCTCAATACTTCTAAGGTCTAACTCTTTTAGTCATGCAATTAATTAAACCACAAGACATTTTTTCCTTGATCAAGATTTATTTAACCCATTCTTAATCGCCATGCGGGTGAGATTCAACCTCAGCAGGAGCACGTCTACTCTGCTTCAATTCTCAGGTTGAAACTAAATCTAACTAGTTACGTTTTTCTCATGGCGAGCAAGATTTGAGCCTCTCTAGGGGTCAGTTGGGGTCATCCAATGGAAATCTACCTGCCTACGCTTTTAACTCCAAGAACCTACTTCAAACTAACTACAGGGTCTTGTCAACACTTTATGAGACCACATTAAATTTAACACTTTGAAGGGCACGTGAGGAGTCCCACTGTAGTGTACTGGTTAGCAAGCTAGTCGTGCAGATCCATTACTACTGAATAGCGAATCCGGTAGTCAAACGCAGTGATTTCGTCCGAATATATTTTTCCCGACTTTATCATTGCTATGTCGACTCTTATAAGGTTAGGAGCCAGTCCATCTTGTAGGGGTGTTAACTCCTCTACAACAGTTATATACTCCTTATAACATCATACGTCGAACATCGGGTATATACATGAGAGAGGAACATGGGTGATATATATAGAGAGAGACAGAGTAGAGTAGACCCTTAATTGTTGCTCATTTCTTCTTTACTACTTCTAATCGCCATGTTTCCTCCTCTTCTTCGTTTGCCGTCATCTTGTCGTCTAGTCTTCTGCTTCTTCTAAGGGCTAACTCTTTAGTCATGCAATTAATTAAACCAGAAGACATTTTTTTCTTGATCAAGATTTATTTAACCCATTCTTAATCGCAGCGTGGGTGAGAATTCAACCTCACAATAGCACATCTACTCTGCATCAATCTCAGGTTGAAACTAAAACCTAAACTAACTAATCACATGATGTGCGAGATTCACGCCTCTGGGGTCAGGGTTACCAACGGACCTGGTATTTTTCTACTTGGTCCCCTTGAATTCTCGCTACAGGGTCTGTTAAGAATTCATGATACCATGAATGGTAACACTGAATCTGATGATGAAATTCCAATTCTGGGGAGTGTGGAATACTCCTCCATTATTATTACTCCAAACCCACTCTGACCTGGAGTGGTAGTATCTGTTAGTGTTCTTCCTATGGGTCAAATAGATCCGTTTAGAATTATTCATATTTAATAGGGCAATCAAGACATAATGCTAGACGGAACGACATGCCTTTAAAATCAATCAATTATCAAAATCTCATCTACAGGCCAAATAGATTTGTATAGAAATTATTGATATTTAATGGGACTGTGTGCAAACCCCCACCCCAAAGAAACACCTACACAAAAAAATGTGAATATGAATGTACAATGAAGGCTATTCTCTAACCTCAAGGCGTAACACTACATGGATCAACAATACCTTTAAAAGCAATCAATTATCAAGGTGTTATCTATGGATGAAAGCGCGTGGTGTAATGGTTAAAGTCATGGGAAATGGACTTGTGCTCCGAGTTCAAATCCTGGACGGGGTAATTGCATTTCACTTAGCGCTAATACCCTTGGGAAAGGTATGAATCCTACTCTCCCTCCAGCTATGGGCAAATAGTAGGGCAGACTGGGCTCTTTAACCTTGGTTAGGCAACCGGTCTAGGAGAAGGAAAACTCTGAATTCAAACCTGTTAAACTCCGCTTAAGAAATTGACCTTGTGTCGCATCCTGCTCGTGCGGAGGGGTTGGTAAATATATATCTATGGATGAAATAGATCTGTTTAAAAATTATTTATAATTGACAAAACTGTATGAAAATAAAAACAAAAACAAACAAAAAAAGAAACTACACAAAAATGTAAATAAGAACATACAATGAATAAAAAATCTTGCTGAATATTGAGTTGTTTTCAATTATTATCTCAATCCTCTTAGGGGATTAAGATTATACACGTGGTAGATTTTAGAATAGGATTTTTGTGCAGTATTATTTTGATTGCTACTTATGTGGTTCTTCTTCGTTGATTTCAGTGAAATCAAAATAACTAAATAAAAGTCAAAATAATCACTCACTGTGAACAGTGCACTAAATTCAAACTTTTTACCTTTTTTATTTTTTATTTTTATTTTTATTATTTTGAAAGCAGAACAAACAAAAAACAGATTTCATTTGAGTTTTGTTGGCTTTGGTCATTGGAATTTTATTCATTTTGCCAGAAAAATGATAGAGAATATCATTTATATTTTTTCTTTGACGCTCATTTTAACTTTTACCATAAAAAAAAAAGAATGGCATCAAAATACTTTTCTGAGTTAGTATGCTACATGTTTATCTCTGTACCAAAGAGTATGAGAAGATATTTCAATTTCATTCTATCTTTTAAAGAAATCCAGGCAGATTTCATGTTTATCAAAAAGTCTCTAATAGTCATATTCTAAGAAAGAATAATGATAGAGAAAACAAAATAATAAAATGCCAAAAAGGCTGTTCTCATAAATTGTAGGCTGTCTTAAAAAAAAAAATGGGCAACAGAATAATATTAAAGTTATAATTATAAAAAATTATAATTCTGATTTTTCAGACTGTTGTCCTCATCTTTATTGTGGTATATAAAATCACAACATTTCAGCTGTTGCAAACTCTGGCTTTTCTCTCAGGTGTTTCCAGTGTATCCGAGCATAGTGTAGCTGCCGCTAAAGACTGACCACTTTAATTATGTTTTATTTTTGTATGAATATTTTTGTTTGTATAAATTAACTACCACCAAGAGTATTAAATTTATGGTAGTTTAAGAGTTAACATCATTTGGTGCAGAGCACTAGTTTCTGTGGTCTTGAACCCTAACCAAAAGTGGAAAGGGGGCCTTTAGTTAGATTATCGCTGCCAGGTTGGTCGGAATGAGGCAACAAGCTGTGAGTTTCTATATCTTGATATGTCTATTTGTTGAAGTTTCTGTATTTTGAGATTCTTTTAAATTGTTCTTTTTTGTTGTAGTCGCTGTTATTAAATGCTATTTGTTTTCTTACAGTTTCACGGTGTTAATTGAATAAAATTAATTACATCAGTAAGAATTGTCATGCCTTCACATCTCCCAGACTGAGGCAGCCGTTACACATAGCAATGACCCAATCTGGGAAATCATTTGAATAGTTTGGCTGTTGAACAAACAAGGCATCGAAGAACTTTTGAAGATCTTATTCAAATCAATGATATCATTGTTTCATTCTTTCTCTTAAAGAAATCCAGGCAGATTCCACATTTATTAGAAATTCTCAAATAGACATACTTCAATAGAGAATAACTTTTAAGCATGAAATAACCCTAGATGGGTTGACATGCCACCAATCATTTCAATTTTTAGTTGGGTGACATTTACAGAGTGAATTTGGAGACTTATAAAAAATGTTTTTTTTCACTATATGTTTAATTCTTTGTGTACCTCATGTAGTGTAATGTTTAGCAAGCTAGATTTTCAGACCATTATTAGTGAGTTCGATTCTCACTGGGTGACCCATAATCTGGCCTTGTGCCATATCTAAGCTAAGCTTAGTAAATAACTATATGTTTAATGCTTCATAGAATTTTTTTTAATTGCACTTTGCTTATAATCAAGTGTTTGCCCAAGTATTCCAATGTAATACAAATAATTTGCATACAGTTGTATGGTTTCAAGTATTCCAATATAATACAAATACAATAGTAATTTGACTTATCAGTGCCCTCAACTTACAAGTTCTGAGTTACATCTGTCACCAGTTTTGAGTTGAGAGCTAAAATTTAGGTACAATCAAGTTTCAGATACACTTATGTTAATAAGTTTACTAAAAACATAAGTTTCCAAATTTATTATGCCAAAGAAAAATATTATTTATAAAAAAATAAACATTAAGATATATATTACAGCACATAATTCATTATATTCTATTACATCTTTAAGCAAAACATGTCTAAAGTCAATCTGGCACAACACCATGAGGTAAAGAGGTCCAAGAAAAGGCAATAGTGACAGAGCACCATTTTTCAAACATTGGAACTGCACTAGAACATAATTCCAGAGCACAAGAAATCTATGGTCTTCCAAGACTGCAATGATGATGGTGCAAACACTGCTATTTTTCTAACCAACAAAAAAAACAAAACTAGGGTTTTTTTTTTTGGGGGGGGTTCAGTTTATTTCAAAGGGAAAAATTGATTTTATATATGAGGAAATCGAGTTACAAGCGGAACAAATTAAACTTGTAAGTCAAGGTACCACTGTATCAGGTGTTTTTTTTTTTTCTGTTTTAATATGTGAAAGCTCCCTGAATTCAACAAGAAATATCTGAAGAAGGCAGCAGGGCACATTGGCCAAAATGTTGTGTATATAAAAATAGAGATGAGGACAACAGTCTGAAAAATCTAGATAATACAAATTATCAAACCTCATCTCCAAAATTCTGACAAAATATAATAATATGATATATCAGGTGTTTTTTTTTCTGTTTTAATTTGTGAATGCTCCCTGTTATGACATGACACCAGAATTCAATAAGAAACATCTGAAGAAGGCCGGAGCGCACATTGGCCAAAATTTTGTGTATATAACAACAAAGACATGGACAACAGTCTGAAAAATCTAGATAATACAAATTATCAAACCTCATCTCCAAAATTCAGACAAAATATAGTAATGTGATATATCAGGTGTTCCCCCCCCCCATGCCTTAATCACTGAGCAGACTGCTTTCCGTAAAGCAATGCGTACAAAAAATCAATAGAATTAAATATTCGGGGTATCAAGGCCATAATCTCAACGTATTATTCCCCACAAAGCGTACGACTTAAGAAAAGATTCATAGATCAGATCTTTTGGTGAACATGTTATCATACATCTGAATATGCGGATGCTGATAACATCATTCTGAACATCGGTCTTATTCATGTGACAGGAAAAAAAAAAGAAGTGTAGCTAAAAACAACGGAGACTCATCTCAATCAACTCCTTTTTCTCTCCCCACTTCACTGATCAACCAATCCCCCCTTAACATTTTAAATACGTTTTCTGTCAGTTATTTTTTCTGAATTTCATTGATTTTTTTTATTTAGTCATTTTGCTGTCTTTTTTTAATTTGACACGGTTTTAATTTTATATTGTAATTATTACTCATCTTTTTTTTTTTATTGCAAATTTAAAATTTTTAAAAATACTCGATTTTATTATTCCCCTTTTGTTATTCTTTTTTAAGTGAAAAATTTTTATCTTTATTTTCTGACTAATTTTTAGTCAAAATTTTTTTTTTAATCAAAAATATTTTTTTTCTATGTCACACAAGGTGTCATAGAAAAAAAAAAGTTCTATTTTCATTAGAAAAAAAAACATTTTCATTAGAAAAAAAACAATTTTGATTTGACAGTTTTAATTTATATCTAATTATTACTCATCTTTTTTTGCTATTCTAAAATTGTTAAAAATCCTCAATTTTATCACACCCATTTTTTTTTAATAATCACTTTTCAGTGAAAATATTTTCACCATTATTTTTTTTTTTACTACTTTTACTCGTAAATTTTTATTTATTTATTTTTTCTTAATTTTCTTTCACTCAATTCTATCCCCATTTATTTCATCTCTCTTCAATCTTCTTGAAATTCACACCTGCCAACCAGAAACAAAATCAACAGTTAAACCATTCCTCTAGATCTCATTTGATATATTTCTTTTACAAAATGGCCGCAACCAGTAACATAAAATACAAAAAAATATACGAAAATGATATATACATCATCAAGGTAAGTCTAAATTTTTGTTTTCCTTTTAAAATTAGAAGACATTGAAAAAAGAAATATTTTCACAAAAACCTGATCATCCATGTACTTATTTACTAAGCTTTCATTAGTTGTGGCATAAGGCCAGATATATGGGGCACCCAGTGAGAATCGAACTCACTAGTAATGGTTTGCTAGTTACACTTTTATTATATTTGCTTCGTGAATAAATTATTATTTCAAATATTTTTTTCCTGTGTGTGATGTTATTGCTTTGTATATGGCATTTGGTATGGCACAAGGCCATATTTATGAGGCACCCAGTGACATACAACTTCACTAGTAATGGTTTGCTGGTCTAGCATGCTAACCGTTACACATTTATTATAATTTAGTTATATTAGCCTTGTGAATAAACTATGATTTTAAATATCTTTTCATGTGTGCGATGTTATTTATGAAGCTTTGCTATGAAACAAAGGCAGATGTATAGGACACTCCGTGAGAATCGAACTCACTAGTAATGGTTTGCTGCTCTAGCTTGCTAGCCATCAGATCATTCAAAAACTGCATGCAAATGGACTCCATTAAAATAACTGATTTAAACCTGTATTTCACCTCTGAGAAATTTTTCTGACTTTAAAACTAACTACATACTAGTGTTAGCAATTGTACAAAAGAATCTGTTTTTTGTGAAATAATTCTTTATATTATTTGTCTGAATTTTTTTAGATAAGGCTTCATGTGTATTATTTTGATTTTTCTGACAGTTGTCCTCATTTTATTGTATTATGCAAAATCACAATGTTTTGGCTCCAGCATTGTTCAGGTATTTCCTGCATATCCAAGCATAGCAATGAACCAACCTGGGAAATCACTTTGAATAATTTGGATGTTGATCAAAAACAATGATGTCATTGATTTGAATAAGATCTTCAATAAGTTCATCGATGCCTTGTTTGTTCAACAGTCAAACTATTCAAAATGATTTCCCAGGTTGGGTTATTGCTATGCTCGGATATACAGGAAACACCTGAGCAAGGCTGAAATGTTGTGATTTTACATATCATAATAAAGATGAGGACAACAGTCTGAAAAAAAAAAAAAATCTGAATTATAATTCTTTATTATTGTGATTTGAATATTATTCTGTTGCCCTTTTTTTAAGACAGCCTACAATTTATGAGAACAGCCTTTTTGGCATTTTATTTATTTTGTTTTCTCTATCATTATTATTTCTTAGAATATGACTATTAGAGATTTTTTGATAAACATGAAATCTGCCTGGATTTCTTTAAGAGATAGAATGAAACTGAAATATCTTCTCATACTCAAATTATCAGCTTTCCTTCTTTGGTACAGAGATAAACATGTAGCATACTAGACTCAGAAAAGTATTTTGATGCCATTCTTTTTTTTTAATGGTAAAAGTTAAAATGAGTGTCAAAGAAAAAATATAAATGATATTCTCTATCATTTTTCTGGCAAAATGAATAAAATTTCAATGACCAAAGCCAACAAAACATCAAATGAAATCTATTTTTTGTTTGTTTTGCTTTCAAAATAATAAAAATAAAAAAATAAAAAAAGGTGCAAAGTTTGAATTTAGCACACTGTTCACAGTGAGTGATTATTTTGACTTTTATTTAGTTATTTTGATTTCACTGAAATCAACGAAGAAGAACCACATAAGTAGCAATCAAAATAATACTGCACAAAAATCCTATTCTAAAATCTACCACGTGAATAATCCACGTGTGTAATCCACTAAGAGGATTGAGATAATACTTGAAAACAAGTCAATATTCACTGCCATTTTTTTTAAATTTGTTTTTTTCATTTTTTATTAAAGAATATAATTTTGTATGTTGTGTGTCGAGAAGGAATCAGCCAACCCCATTATGAAAACTTAATATTTTCTGATTGTGGAATAAACATGAACCAAGACCCTTAATAAGATGTTATTGTTTCTAGTTGGTAAATGGAAAATCTGGCTTAAGGTTGTTATGGAAGCACACTTTGACCTTCTTATAATCTAAATCACAATACAGGAGTATGATTATACAGTATTAGTCTTGTTTGTATATATATATATATATATATATATATATATATATAAACATTAATCATGCCTGCACAGATCTGAAGGCAAAAAGTGTAGTGTCAATTTGTAGGTTTGGCCAATACACGTTTGCCCGCC
>CM042162.1:22899442-22959442 GCA_023376005.1 Doryteuthis pealeii | reverse complement strand
ACAGCTGAAGTTCTCACTATGTTTGTGTGCATATATATATATATATATATATATATATATATATATATAGTAAAGTAAAGTAGACAGAGTGGCCTATTGTTGATATCAGCTGGACAGTGAGAGAATCTATCCCTTTTTTGCTAGCACTGGACCGGAGAGATTGTTTTTGTGTCTGTGGTGGAGTGCCACACCTACCATCAGCTCCCCACTTTAGTGCACAGATCCAAGCTGTGCTACTCATGCACTGAGTTGGCAAGGGTGTGTGTATATATATATATATATATATATATATATATATATGTATAATTTTTTTATAAGAGCTAATATTAAAGAAACATTTTTAGTGAAATCTTTATAACAGAAAGATTTTGCTTCAATCAGCATCTTCGTTTAGTTGGTTGGTCCCATAACCGAAAGGTTGAACTTTTGTCTTTTAGAACATCTCAGAGGACAAAAATCGCTATTCTATGGTGCTCATCTTATTTCAAAATATCACATCACAGGCAGTATTATGTTACATGGTACCAGCAACTGGGGAGAATCATTGATCTTACATAGCTTTCTTTTCTCATGATATGCAAGTTTTCAAATATGTAGTGACTAGAAGTGTCACCTAGGTAGAAAAGTTAGTCTCGCAGATCCATTATTACTGAATCAGGATTTGGATCCTCATAGAATGCCCCATTAAAATCCCTATGTAAAAAAGATCTTGGCTTGATCCAGACACTCTGAAAAGAAAAATGAATGTCTCCTATTTAAAATATCAAATGGAAAAAAAAAAAAAAAAAAAAAAAATCACATACCATTATCATTTTAATTTTATTTTTTATTTATCTTCATGAATATAAATCAAATCTTCATTATTTTTGCTCAAAAAGCAAGATCTTGTGATAATGAATGTGTATATATATATTTACTTTGTCATTGTTTTATTTTCATAGTTTCCTTCGTACATACACAAACACATACATACACATAGACTGCCCTTTATATATGTATAGATAGATAGATTGTAAAGTACAGAAAGAAGTATACTGATGCAACCCCCCCCCCCTCAGAAAATCAAATTTTCAAAATGGGTCTGCAGCATAAATTTATCAGTGGGAATTCTTGTATATGTTTTTATATATTAAGAAAGGTTGTTAATAATAAATAAAATATTTTCACAGTATGGGATGAAAAGAAACCAATAAAGAACTACTAGAATTCTTTTAAATGGACATTTGGATATAGATATGTAGATGTAGAAAGGGTGAATACTAGACATTAACTCTTTTATGGCCAATAAAAAAGTCATTATTATTAAAGAGGAAAATAATGAATGCCCAAGTTGGTATGTATTTACCCAACATGTTTGCCACAAAAGGATTACTATTATTATTATGAGTTTTTCACACCTGCTGTAGCTGATGGTTTACTGGAGGCTGAGTGACAGCAAGTCTCCAGGACTCTTCTGAGTATTCTAGCCGATCTTAACAGTGCTGTAGTTTGGATGCTCTTGATTCTTCTTCTGATTTCCAATTCACCGAAATTCTTTTCCAGAACTTTGGGGACCGTTCCCAAGGCACCAATTACAATTGGTACGACCTTCACGTTCCAAAGTTTCCTCAGTTATCTAAGGTCTAAGTATTTGTTCATCTTTTTGCTTTACTATTATTATTATTATTACTATTACTATTATCATTGTTGTTATTGTTGTTATACTTCTTGGGAATTTTAACACCAACTCCAACTGGGTTTTTTTCTCTGAGGTCAAAGTTACAGCAAATTTCCTCAAGTCTCTAGAACTCTTCAAAGTATGTGTTTACCCAACCCGTTTACTATGGGTAGTATTTGATAAGGTTGCAAGGGGCATGTAGAATAAGCATCCTATTCGCAGCGCCATGTAGATTTTCATGGAGTGATCATTATCCAGCTGCGTTGCAAGATGAGTCTGTTCATTCCACAAATCTCTATATGCGCTGCGAACAGGATGCTTATTCTACATGCCCCTTGCAACTTGTAATTGGCCAAGCCGAAAGGAACTAATTTCCCCTTAAAGGACATTATGCCCGCACAATGGGGAGGGGGGGAGCGGAGATTTAGAATAAACATCCTGTTCGCAGCGCCATGTAGAGATTTGTAGAGTGAACAGACTCGGCTTGCAATACAGCTCAATATTGATCACTCTACGGATCTCTACAGGGAATCCAGCAAGGATCGAACTTGAATGCCACAAAATCATTATTATTATTATTACACATGTTTTTAAAACTCATTTTTTTTATTCAACACAGATGAGACCCTAACAGGTATTACCACCCTGCTTCTCGGCACACCTTAGAAATATGTCGACTGTATCCCCTGTAGAAATGTAAGACCTCCCCTCCCTAAAAAAAAGGTGTGTCCTGGTTTTGACACAAAACTGCATCTGATGGTGAGGCTACAATGGCAGAGTTCTGGCGAATGTAGAGTCACCCCTTCATTACCATTTCATAGCTATTGTTTATCTCTGAAATGAAGGTGACAGCAAGTCTCTTCAGGTCTTTAGAACTCTTCTAAGTAGGTATTTACCCAACACATTCACCCTGGGTAGGATGTGACACAAAATCACAAGTATGGTGCATCAAGCATGGATTGAACCTGAATGTCCAAGTTGGTATCTTCAAATCTTGAACCTGTTTAATGGTAGTCATTTTTATTATATTCACTAGAATAGTAAACATTAGAATGGTACGATCATTTCTTATCATAAATGGGTAATTTTGTTGACGATCAAAGTGTATTATCTATATGTGTGGAAATCCCACACTTATTTTAGAAACTATAATAAAATCTGTGGAATGGCCTATTGTCGGTATCACCCAAACAATAATGGAGTCAATTCTCTTTTCCCTAGTGCTAGACTGAGGTGGAGTACCACACCTTCTTTTTTTCGTCAACTCTCAGATGCACAGATTAGATTACCTAATCTGTGCTACTCATGCGCTGAGTTGGTGGGGTCCAGTATTGAACCTGGAACCTTGTGATTCATAGGCAAAAGCTCTACTGACTGAACTAAAGCAAGGTATAGAATATGCAGTAATCATTTTATAAAAAAAATTAAAAATAAGAAAAATAAATGTAAAATAGGAAAAATTACATGTAGTTTTCTGGGAACATTTAATTAGATTTCAATGGGTGCAGATACTACACTCTAATCCTAGCCAGCCTGGGTAGTAGAATACATTGACTGCAGCTTTGCAGAAGGGGTACTAGAAGGCTGTGGCTGAGGGTCAACCAACAGTTTACTAATTCTACCAATTTATTAATATACATGAAGTTAGTAAAAATTATTTCTACAAGTTATAAAACACTACCTACAAACTATTTACTTAAAAATTATATATAAAAATACAACAACAAAAAATACAACAACAAAAACAAAAAATACAAAAACAAAAAAACAAAAAAAAACACAAAAACAAAAAATACAACAACAAAAAAACAAAAACAACAACAAAAAAATACAACAACAAACCAGAATTGGCATTAAATAGCCCACGTGGGTTGAAATGACATTAAACAAAATAACCACCCAACTAATTGACCCTAGCAGACAAAAAAGTCACTGTGCATTATATTACAAAAAAGTCACTGTTCATTATATTACCTAATTAGTTGTTAACAATACCATGCTAATAATAAATTGTTTTTATTATATTATAACTTCATAACCTAATTTTCTGAAAATGATTTATGAATAAATAATTAAAAAAACAATCATCATCATCATCATGTCGTGCAATTAGCACGGATATCCATGACAATCTCTCGCCAACCTTCCCTATCATTCATTTTCCCAGGGAGGTCCTCTGTGCAGCAACCTGCATCTTTGCTTAGTTGGTTAATGTAGGTCCTTGATGGGCGGCCCACACTAGCATGTCTGTGTGTTGGCTTCCACAGGAGAACGTCACAAAAAACAATAAAAATGCATTATATATGAATTGTGTTCATTTCCATATTTTATTTTTATTATGTCTTTAAACATCACAGAGGAAAGAATTTTGATATTTCAATATAAATTTTCAAACTGTTTTATCTGAGTTCACATAGAGACTAATGCCTCTTGCTACCTGCTCCAGGATATGCAGCAAAGATTCATCTTGTGCAGGTGTATTTGTGAGAAGCACTAGATCATCTGCATAGTCTGCATCTGGGATAGTTCCTATAGGATATAGTCTGCATCTTTTGTTTTTTTAAAGTGTAAAACCGTTTTCTTTCATTAGATCTATTGATGTTCATAATAGGCAATTTATACAGATTATAAATCATAATGGCACCAATGTATCTCCTTGCAAGACTCCAGTGACAATACCAAAGCAATTATTACCACTATTGGTTGAATGAACTATTGCTTTCATATTTTTTGTAGAGCATCATTATAGTATTTCTCTGAATGTTTGAGATGAGGCTTGATTATCAGTATTATCTGCATTATTCAGACTATTGTCCACATCTTCATTGTTATCTGTACAAGAAATACCTGAAGAAGGCCGGAGGGCACATCGTCCGAAACGTTGTACAAATAACAATGAAGATGGGGACAATAGCCTGAATAATGCAGATAATACTATTCATCATTATAGTGTTAAGTTGCTTTTAGATGACCATGTGCTAGAAGTATTTTCTCCATTTTTCTGTGTCTGGAATCAAATGCCTTGGAGAAATCTACAAATAGAAGTTTTGCCCCGAGATTTTTTGCAAATGATTCAATGAATAGTCAGAATCTGAGATGATGTAGATTGATAAAAATATATCAAGTACATGATAGAATAACCAAAATCTCAGTATTATTTGTATTATTCTGACTATTATCCTCATCTTCATTGAATCTGTCCAGCCTTCTTCAGGTATTTCTTGTTGGACTCTGAAACCTTCTTGGACTCGGGAACCATCTCATCGTAATCGGGAGCCATCACAGAACTTTGAACCTAACCCTTTATTCAGTCCATGGGGTATCCTGTTCTCATTCCACTAACCATAGCTGGGGTAGAGGTGTTAAGCTGTGTTAATTATTATTCTATGTTACAGCTGCCCCTGACCAGGATTGAACCTGCAGTCTAGCAATAACTGTCACTTAGAACTGTCTTAACCTAATGTCCAATTGGAATAATACAAATAATACTAATCATCAAGCCTCATCTCAAAACATTCACAGAAATAAAATCTCATTTATTGATAATAATTATGTATTATTTAGGGAAGGCTAATGTTGTATCCGAGATGTAGGAATAACAGAAATGATAATAAAAACAGGGAAATTGTTAACAATAACAATACTTGTTTTATTTATTCTCACTGAGTTCTGGATTGATGAGGATAAAAGTGTGTGACCTGCTCGGTTCTGATCTTTTTCCCCCCTCCTCTTTAGAGAGTCCGGTTCGAATCGTTAGGGGGAGATACCTCTCCCTAACAGCTAATTAATTATAATTAACAATATAAATATATCTGTATTGACTATATAATTCACAATCCAATTGTGTCACTGACTTTTAGAAAAAAAAAAAAAAAAATACATACAATGATAAATATAAATCAGTTTATTAAGTAATTCTCTCAAGCAAATAATGTTTAATACAAATTGTACGAGATCTAAATCTTTTTTTTTTTTTTTCTCTTTATTTATATTTTCTGGTTTGAGTTTTGTTATTGAAAAAAAAAACTGAGAAGAGGCGTTGCCAAATAATCTCCAGGATTTAGACCGGAGTGCAAGTTGGATTAACATAGTATTTTGTCATTGATTAAGTTTGTTCACCACTTAGTCAAAGTATAGATAACTTGGTGGATGTATTTTGGCAGATAGCGCTAGTTTAGTGTAACCAATTAACTACTGTTTCTACAATATGTACTTTTAAAAGTACCGAAGGGTTAGATTGCCATTCCCAGTGCTAAGTTAAAAGTTGGTTAACCACAAACCATTTTGTAACTAGTACTTAACTGGAGGTGTGTTGGATAATGGTTATTATCTTAGGAAATGGAATCGGTCACCCAGTTTCAAATCCTGGATGAGGCTCTTTACATTTCACATCTTATTATAATGGAGATTGTGTGTTTTTCTGTCTGTAACCGAAACTATATTACTACTCAAGTCACAATTCCCTTAATTATTTACGTCAAATTCTCCATGATTTCATTCTTTTAAACCTTCAGTTATTAATAAAAATTGTTTTACATTATTAATACTGTTGACCATATCTACGTACTAATAACATGCAATTCTATTTATATACAACAAAAATAGCGGTTTACAGTTTGAACGAGAAGGCTAATTTGCATATTGATATTTAAAATGTTATTTTAATAAATATGTGCTTGGTATTATTGATTTCTAATTGTTTGGTTTTATCTTAAGAAATATAAACAAAAATCTCGTGGATAAATCTTAAAAGAAATTTATTTACAAGAAGAAATAACTGTAATATTATCCTTTGCTTCCTATTTTAACTAAATAGTTAAATTAGGAAAATTTACCAATGAAAGAGGGGAGTAATGGAAAATGATGGAATAGTTAGTTTCAAAGTTGTTCTATTTTTTGATTATACCCCCTCTGTTGCAGATCTTTTTACTGCATTCTTAGTCAGTTTCATTAGCCTTTCTAATTTAATATGATATTTTATTATATCAAAACTTAAATACTTGCACCCGGAGGGTGCATATATTTGCTAGTAGTGCTAATATCCATGAGAAAGTTATGAATCCAACTATTCACTCTCTAGCTTTGGATAAATAGTAGGGCAGACTGGGCAATTTAACCTTGATATGGCAAACCAGTCTAGGAGAAAGAAAAGTTGAATTCAAACCTGTTAAACACTGCTCAAAAAATTGATAGTCTGTCACATCCTGCTTGTGCAAAGGAGATGGGTAAAAAGTAAAGTTGGTGGTGTAGCCTGTTGTTAGTATCAGCCAGACAGCAAGGGAGTCTATCCCCTTTTTACTAGCGCTGGGCCAGAAAGATTGTATTTTTTTCTGAGGTGGATCGCCACACCTACCATCATCTCCCCACTTTACTGCGCAGATCAGATTATCCAATCTGCGCTACTCACTGCACTGTGTTGGCAGGGGCTGGTATCTTGCAATTCTGAGGTGGGTACTCTACCGACTGAGCTAAACATTTGATTTTGATCCTATTTCAGTGTCCTTGTACCAGACTAAGCTAAGCAAATAAATCTCAGTGCCTCACACTAAAGCATTAACTAGTAATATAACTGTGCAGTAATGTGTAGTGAGTTTATTCACTCACTAGACGGAACCGTCCACACTCATGACTATATAATAGCAGTTAAATAAGTGATGTTTTGTTTGTTTTGTTTTACGGCATATCAACCTCAGTGGGTCATTTAATGCCGATAAAGTTTTTAAATAAATCAATTCTTAATGAATACTCAAAATATATAAATACATTTTTCTATTTAACCCATAGATGGGACCCTAACAGGTACTACCACTTCGGGTCAGAGTGGACCAGGGAGCAATGGTGATGAAGGGGTGCTCCACATTCCCCAAAACCTCCAAAACTGGAATCTCACCATCAATAGAGTTTAACGTCATTCCCAGGACATGTAGACCCGCAGCCACCGCCTTCTAGCACCCACATGATAAAAAGGGGTTGGGGCTTGCCATAAGGGCAATAGGGTTGGGAAAATCATATAGGTGCTAGGGCTTGACGGACCAGCCGATTGATCGGAGGGGGCCTCTCGACCGCCCGTCTAGCCCAAGATAGGGCCAAAGTGGAGTATTGCATGTCATGATTAAATAAGTGAATAATAATACTCAAATATATGCAATTGAGAATATACTTTATTTTCAGAAAGGTTAGCAAAGTTTACCCCTATCTTCTGACAAAACTACTATTTTTCATGGCATATAAGACCCTCCAGCTTCATTTCAGCAGGAATATCAAGAAAAAATTGTTGGATGAAAATATTGAATATTACAAAAAATTCTATGTTCCATCTTTGACTTATTCAAAACAAATCTTTAATGCAGTCATTACAAATTTATGAAATTAATATTTTGGTAAAAAAAAGAAAAAAGTAAAGTAAAATATAGACTCAAAGATAAAACAGGTCTTATATGGCCCAAGATATAAAAAATGGGTTCTTATATGGCCAAAGATTAAAAATGGTCTTATATGGAAGATTTAAAAAAAAAAAAAGAAAAAGGGATCTTATATGACATCAAAGATAAAAATGGGTCTTATATGTTCAAATGAAAAGTGGGTTTTATGTGGGCAAAATAAAAAAAAAAAAAGGGGTCTTATATACATCAAGGATAAAAAATGGGTCTTATATGACATCACATAAAAAAAGTGGGTTTAATGACATCACATATACAAAAAGGGTCTTATATCGCCTCAGATAAAATGTGGGCCTTATAGTCATCAAAGATAAAAATGGGTCTTATATGTTTCCAAATATGAAAAGTGGGTTTTATGTGGCACCAAGGATAAAAAAAAAAAAAATGGTCTTATATGACATCAAGGCAAAAAAATGGCTTATATGACATCACATAAAAAATGGGTCTTGTATGACATCAATAAAAAAAGTGGTTTTTATATGACATCACATATACAAAAAGGGTCTTATATCGCCTCAGATAAAATGTGGGGCCTTATATGTCATCAAAGATAAAAAATGGGTCTTATATGTTTCCAAATATGAAAAGTGGGTTTATGTGGCACAAGGCTAAAAAAAAAAAAATGGGTCTTATATGACATCAAGGCTAAAAAATGGGTCTTATATAACATCACATATAAAAAATAGGGTCTCTATATCGCATCTCAGATAAAATGTGGGGCTTATATGTCATCAAAGATAAAAAGTAAGTCTTATATAACATCACATATAAAACGTGGGTCTTGTATGGACCCAAATATAAATGTGAATCTTAAATAGCATCAAATGACATTTTGCAATAATAGAATACTTGCATCAAAAATGCAAAGATAAAGTTTTGCATTATTGATTCCTAAGATTATTGATGAAGAATCTGTAAAATGAGATTATGCAGGTGATGGGAGGGGAGGAGGGGCGACACATGGGGAAAACAAGTAACAAGATCCCCCAAAAAACAGAAGTTGTAAAAAGGAGAGTGAGGATTTGTCATCATCTTTGGTTATAAAGATCTGGAAATGGGAAGATAAAAATGGGACAGACAGGGATGATCACATGACTGCCATCTGTTTCTTCCCCACCCACCCCCTAACAAATCCTTACCCTGGAATGGCACACTTGCAGGTTCTTTTTGTCACTTCTAAAAGTGTTTTTTTGTCTAAAACATGATGCAAATTCCTATGACAGGCAAAAACAAATAGTTTCACGATGAATCAGGGTTTGTTTGATAATTCATACATTTTAAAGAAATTTCCATTAAGAGAGAAAAAATAATCGATTAAATAACAATATGACTTTATTTGTTTGAAAGATTAAAATGTTCAAATAAAAAACAAGTTTACAAAATTAAATGATAGGATTAATCTAATATTAATTTACATAGAAAAGAGAAAACAAAGCTGTAACTTGTGGGATATACAGGGTGGTCCGAAAGTCTTGTCACCCCTACCAAAATATAATTCCAAATTGAGCAACTATAATCACATGAAGTAAGCCACTGGAAATGAAATAAAAAAAATCATATTAAAATTAATGATATATTACTAAAAGAAAAAAATAATGAAAGTTAAAACAATATGTAGGGGTGACAGGACTTTCGGACCATCCTGTAGATTAATACAGTGTGGTCGGAAAGTCTAGTAATATGTTCAATTCTCACTGGGTACTCCATACTTCTATAGCCTTGTGCCACATCTAAGCTTAGTGAATAACTATATCACTGGCAAATATCAGTTTCACAATAGAAAAAATTTCAGTAAAGTTATGTAAATTTAAAAATCTAAATTTAAATCAAATGAAAATAATAAAAATAACTTCCTGCTATTCAAGTGGACCTCAAATGTATCATTTTAAAGTTATTTACATGTGTAAACTGAGAATAACTTTAAGCAAAAAGAAATTCTATGAATTCATTTTGAAAGAAGAAAAAATTAACTGAATTCTTAAAAGATAAGAATTTTCTTATAAGAAAATTAAAATCTATTTTTTCTTTCTCTATTTTTAGCATTCTATACAGAAAGGAAGAAAGAAAAAAAAAAGATTCTAATTTTCTTACAAGAAAATTCCTTTATGTCATTCAGCTATTTTTTAACTGAATGACAAAGGAATTTTCTCGTCTTAATGGATTCATAGAATTTCTTTATTTGCTTAAAGTTATTCTCAGCTTAAACTTGTAAGCTACATCTTATCATAATGGAGATTCTGTGTGTCACCGAAACTACCTCACTGCTTACATCACAATACCCCCAGGAATTGCATAAGTTTATTAATGAGTATTTCATTTATAGTCAAAATCATTAATATTTGATACATAGAATAAATCTTATTTATCAATGATGTCCCTATGAAAATCTGAGGTAGATTTGTCCCAAAACAGCCCATGTTATTAGAATATTTACCTTGCATCCCACTTATGCGGGACCACACACGAGCCAAAGCTCATGGGATGGCAAATGAAAAAAATGTGTTGATCCTGTCGGAATTCCTCCTGAAAGGGGGCCCCTCAGGCACTGGGCAATAAACCCAGACCTGCCCCTTTAAATCAAGAGGGCAAGTGTTGCCTGGGGGGATAACCCCCTGGGATCACACCGTTAATTTTCACTAATAGTCCAGTTATTAGTGCATTTAAAATCCTAAAATGAATTTTATATATTACTAGGAAATAAATGTTTAAATATGGTGTGGTGTGGTGTGGTGTAGTTAATTTGCATACTGGTTTTAATAAAACCGGGTTTAATAAATAATTGCTTGGTGTTATTTATCTCTAATATTATTGTTTTATTCTCCAACGTATTAAAATCAATCCTATGAATGATTTTATATAGAAACCAATTAAAATATAATTAAAATAAGTGTAATCTTTTTATATGCATTCTAATTTGATATATTTCATTATATTAAAACTTAAATACTTATGCCCAGAGGGTGCATATACTTGCTTATATATATATATATATATATATATATATATATATATATACAAAGATAATGGAGATGGGTTCAGGGCATATTTTGTAACTTTTTTCTCTTAATAGCCCAGTCATCTATTGTGAATGAAGATGAGGCTGAAACGAAACTATGAACAAGATAATGGTTTACATAATAGAAACAATGATAATAAGGTGAGACCAATGGTAATGGGGAGGTGAGACCAATGGTAATGGGGAGGTGAGACCAATGGTGATATTGTTTTTTTACTCAGTCTCAACCAGGTCAGCTGCAAAAATCAGGTTTCATTGCATCGTTTGCGTTCAAACTTTCTCTCGTGCAGTCAGCAGAGCATTTAACATAAGCTGCACCTGAAGGTAGAATTTGGCTTATACTAATTAAATAAGGTGGAAAGATTTACCTTAACATCAGTATAGGTAAAGGATTAATTAATTAACACCTAATCCTTCTTCAGTTACTCTAAGCACACCTCTTATAGATGGATAAAAGCCAATAGAAAATATCAGGTAGACAGAAATATAAAAGGGTCTAGTATAATTAACAGGTAATTAAAAAATAAAAGGGTCTAGTATAATTAACAGGTAATCCCATTATTAAATTAGCATTAAAAGGTTTATAAAAAGAAAGATTTGTTTTTATTTAATAAAAATATAATACAAAATAGATTCAAACTAAAACGCACCCTGTTGGTAATGCATAGATTATGATGAATAAATAAAAAAATTGCGAATGTACAATGTAATCTCTAGGCATAAAATAATCCTAGACAGGTTGACATGCTGTTAAAATCAATCTTTTATATTAAGAAATTAATTCTGCATAAATACAAAGTATCTGATTTTCAAAACAAGTATTTGATTTTAAAATAAATTGCATAGGCAAGAAACTGTCAGTAACTAAGTGCTGTTGGCTTCATATCCACGCTACTCTAACTTATATATATATATATATATATATATATATATATATATAATAAAATATTGGAAAAGAGTTAAGGGTCTACCATGGTTTTAATCTAAATGATCTCATCAGGACCCTACCTTACACTTGACTAAGTCAATGTCATTACTTAGCTAAACTGAGAAAACTCAACTTCGTCAAGTGTAAGGTAGGGTCCTGATGAGATCATTTAGATTAAAACCATGGTAGACCCTTAACTCTTTTCCAATATTACTACTGTTAATATAGGGGCCGGGTAGATCAGTCGGTAGAGCATTCGGCTAGAAACCACAAGTTCCTAGTATACCGGTCCCCCGCCAACTCAGCGTATGAGTAGCACAGGGATCTGTGCGGTAAAGTAAGGAGCTGATGGTTTGTGGCGCTCCACCTCAGATGCTAAATACAATCTCCTTGGTCTAGCTCTATTGAAAAGGGGATAGACTCCCTCGCTGACTGGCTGATACCGACTTTAGGCTGCCCTGTCGACTTTACTACTTATTATATAATATATATATATATATATATTATATATATGGATGGATGATATCAAGTGTTACTTTGATAGGATTCAACCAAAATTGAGAACTCAAACATACATATAAAAATTTGTGTATATATTTTTATTTATACAGATAATTATGAATGAACAAACACACATATAAAAGAAAAATGTATTTTTTTAATTCATTCTATAAAGAAATAAAGCAATGTTGAATAAGTAGTGAAAAACTTTGTTTTATTTGCACTCGGTAAACATGTTCAGTGAACCCAACAAAAGAGTTGAGCCCATGATTAGTAGTTCAGAGAATAATAGGAAAACACAAATGATAGGGTTGGTATCATGGAGACTTTGTTCAATAAGACACAATCTGATCAGAGGTCATAACAAACAAAAACATAAATAAATAAACACACACACACGCATACATAGCTAGGCAAATTTGTACAGATTTTTATACAAACAAACATATAGACATAAAGTGGAGGAAGTAGATATATAAATACACACATAAGTACTAATCAAGAAACTTTCTTTTTCTTTGTTGGATTTTATGGCATGACAACCCTTGTTGGGTTATTATATATAGCTAAGCTAATTTGTACAGATTCTCATACAACAAACACAGACATACATAAGGAGCTAACTATATAAACACATACATAAGTACTAATTATGGCAAGCCCCAACCCCTTTTTATTATATGGGTGCTAGAAGGCGGTGGCTGCGGGTCTACATGTCCTGGGAATGACGTTAAACTCTATCTGATGGTGAGGTTCCAGTTTTGGAGGTTTGGGGAATGTGGAGCACCCCTTCATCACCATTGCTCCCTGGTCCATTCTGACCCGGAGTGGTAGTACCTGTTAGGGTCCCATCTATGGGTTAAATAGAAAAATGTATTTATAAAAAAATTGTATTATCCATTAAGAATTGATTTATTTCAAAACTTTATCGGCATTAAATGACACACTGAGGTTGATATGCCGTAAAACAAAACAAAACAAACAAACAAATAAGTACTAATCAAGAAACTTTCTTTTTCTTTTTTGGATTTTATGGCATGACAACCCTTGTTGGGTTATTTCAAGCTGAAGACGTTTCGTTCTATTCATTGTTGATGGGTATTGAAAATTCTTTTTTGAACTAAATTTTTTTTAAACACATTTTTGTTAACTCATTTTCTTATATCTAACCCATAGATGGGACCCTAACAGGTATTATCACTCTGAATCAGAGTGGACCTGGGAGTAATGGTGATGAAGGCGTACTCCACACTACTCCCCAGAGCTCCAAAATTAGAACTTCACAATTAAATTCAGCTTAACGTCATACCCAGGATACTAAGACCTTCAACCACCGCCTTCTAGCACATATATGATAAAGGGGGTTGGGGATTTGCCATAAGGGTAATAGGTTTGGGACAATCATATAAGTACTAGGGCTTGATGCGACTAGCCTGTTGATTGGAGGGGGCATCTCTGATTGCCCGTCTAGCTTAAAGTAAGGGCCAAAGTAGAGTGTTGCATGTCATGGACTGCTAAGGTACCAGGGTTCCATCCTTAAGCATCATGGGTCACCACCAATAGCCAATAGGTGGCCCCATTGTGGGAGGGGGTATTACCCCTCTGCAGAGGTGCAGTCGGTGTTTTCTTCTGTCTCAGTCAACAGGGTGATGCAAATTTGTACCGATTCCTATACAAACAATCACAGATATACACAAGGAAATAAATATATAAATACACACATATGTATTAATCAAGTCTTTGTCCATTGCAAGGATAGTGATGATAAAAGATTCTACAGTTGGATGATTGATTTTAATGGCAGGTCAACCCTTCTAGGATTTTTTATGCCAAGAGGTTAGGGAATCATGTTTGTATTCACATTTTTTGTGTAGTTTCTTAAGAATGTTTTTCTCAATTATATATATATATATATATATATATATTAATACTCGTGTTCCTTATTTGTATGACCGCTATCATTCTGCAACACCCTCTGGTTAAAATGAGACTGTCCAAATCACCCAAGATGAAATGCAAAAATGTAAATCCTGATTATCTGATGTCACCTATCTGCTGAATTCTTATTTCTTATAAGTGTCATCACCTCAGCTAAATAATGGACCATTTTGTTTTTATTATGAAGAAAGGAAAGAAAAAGGTCATGCTACACAGAATAAATATAATAAAGAAAGAAAGATGGTAGGGGAAAGATAAAGAGAGGGTGTGATAATGTTAATCTGTTTCAATCAAACATAATGAAAAAATGAAAAGAAAAAAAAAGAAAAAAGAGTGAGAGAGAGTTAAATCAAGATTATTATACTTTTTACATATTGAACTAAATGCAATAGCTCTTAAGTAAACATATCAAACGTTGTAATAATTAAATTATCATACTGTTGTATATGCACAGGCCCTGCTTGTTTTTAATAATTTTAAATACAAGCATTATAATTCCAAAATCAAGTCTCAAGTGTGAGTTTGAGCCTCACTATGTGTTCTATTAATATTGTAGGAGTTATTTTCGTATTTGCCTGGGGAGTTGTCTGCCCGTTTAGTGTCGCTGGTTCCCGGTAGGGGCCTCATGTATTTAAGCGGCTGATTTGAACTTCTCTTCCTCTTTGCCTGCTGCTCGACCTACGAGACACCACAATGAGGTAGTCTTATGACTACCCCTTTCTTGTTGGGGCTTCGGCCCTTATCACTGGCCACTCACTGCTAGTAAGTCTCTTATACGATATATGACTATCCTTTAGTCATGTATCCGTAACTATGTTTTTATGTACATTTAGGTATCTCTTTGATATCTAAATATCTTGTATTTTACCATTCATGAATGTGTCATTATCTCTACTCTTGTATATGTATCTATGTACTTTATGTATCTCGTCATATCCATGTGCTGTATACCTATTAAATGTTTTGTCCATCAACATGTGTCGGAGTTTGTTTGCATTCCAGTGAGTTATAACTTTGTCATAACCTTTGAATCTTACAATATGTTGTTGTTTGTTTTACTTATATGGCATGGCAACCCTTGTTGGGTTATTTCATACCAAAGTCATTCTATTATGGTCACAAGTTAAATACAATACAAAAATGTACCTTAATTGTTTTTAATTGATAAATAGATAAACACTTTATTGTCTCAAATAGATCTATTTGATCCATAAATGGGACTCTAACGGGTACTTCTACTCTGGGTCAGAGTTGACCTGGGAGTAATGGCAATGAAGGAAGCGACTCCATACTCCTCAAAGTTGTAGAACTGGAGCCTTGTTTCTAGATGAAGTTTAGTGTCATACCCAGAACACTCCTTTTTTTTTGCAAGGGGTGGGGTGGTGGAGATTACACCTCTGCAGGGGGGATGTAGTCAGCATACTCTAAAGTGGCCTATTAAAATTTCCTTATTCCAAGGTTAAAATAAACTAAATAAATAACTTTGAGACAAACTTGTAATTTACTTGGATTTTATGAGAATCAAGAATATGAAAATGTCTGTGTTTTGTTGATGAGAGAATAAATGCATAATTATTACATTTAAATGAAATAAAGAAAAATAAAAAAATAAATAGTCACTGTAAATGTGGATGTTTGAACTATGAGATTTGTTTAGTTTGTTTGTTACTAAGCAACAATGAGATTCACCGCTAAATTTCGTGGTTCACCTGAAGAGTGCCATTTTTTTTTAATGTTAAAAATATCTTAGAAATGTATCCTTAAAGATGATCCTGCGTCAGGTTGCTCAAAGCACTACTGGTACTATGTAACCCAGTACTCCCATTCCGTTCTTATTATAAAGAGAGAAAGGGAAAAAGAAAGTAAAAGGACATGCTACACAGAAAAAATATGATAAGAAAGAAAGAGAGTAATGAAAATGTTAAAAATATCTTAGAACTGTATCCTTAAAGATCATCCTGTGTCAGGTCGCTCAAAATCTATGAGATTTGTTTAGTTTGTTTGTTACTAAGCAACAATGAGATTCACCGAGAAATTTCATGGTTCACCTGAAGAGTCCTTTTTTTTTTTTTAATGTTAAAAATATCTTAGAACTGTATCTTTAAAGATGATCCTGTGTCAGGTCGCTCAAAGCGCTATTTGTACTATGTAACCCAGAACTACTTGTTTCATAGTCAGATCATTGGCGACTAAACCAGTAATCCCGCAGATTTTGTCTGGTGAGGAGGGTGGCAAGACTCCTTGCAGAATGAAAAACAAAACCTATAAAAAGGGTGGAGAAAGCTCTTTGTGTTATGTAGCAGCCTTCTTCGCTACTCTAAATCGTGTAAGTAAGTAGTCGTTGCGGGTATGTATGGTCATGTAGCGAAGTATGTAGTTGTCGTTTAATGAAATCTACAACACATGCGTATAGTAGGAGTTTTGACTTTATTTCTTCTTCTCGGCTGTATGTGGTGGGTGGCAAGCGTTGACAATGACTACTACTACTACTGGGGGCTGGTGGGTCCCACAGCCGTTGGCTGCAATGGACCATGAGCGTCCGTCGCTCACTTGTTCTCCGTCCGCTGTCTCCTGTCTGACTCTTGTCGGCTCGAACCCTCAGGCCTTTTATATTGATAGGTACTCCTACACATATTTATCTTTTGATCTGATAACGGGTATTTGTTATATATTTCTTTATCTTCTCCCTGCTTCTTTGACCAGAAAGCCTCGCTTCCGTTTTTTAACTTCTTTGTTTGCTTTTACCGGGAAAAAAGTCCTTTGTCATTTTTTTCGTCTTTTCTTTGTTTAATTTAACCGGAAATTCCTATTTCCGTTTGTACAATATACATTTGCTCAACAGCCATCTGGCACATTATTTCAAAAGCCTAATACCTCCTCATCATAGTATGGCCGTGTAAACTTAGTAGTGTCAGAACTATGTCGTTGGGAATCTGTTCCTGGTAGGGTCACCCAAGGTAGACAGGTCTGGCACGCAGTGGTATTAGGGCCACAACACAGCCAAAGGGGCTTTGGCAAAAGCAAAAAGGGCGTCTATCATCGTCAGGAATCAATGGCTTTTTACGTACTTGTCACTACGTCTGTGGAAAATCTGCAGCAAATAAGGGCATCTCCTTCCCCTGAATGGGATATACATGTAGGATTTTGGGGACCACTTGTGAATTTCAATATTCCCCTGTTACTCCTTCACACAGGTGAATTCATTGGTTGGAGCCGACTCAACTAACCCAGGGTGAATGCTATCACAAAAACAGAACAGAAGAATCCTTAAAGATGAATAAATATAATCCAAAATGGTCAGTACATTTTGTTTGAAATTCAAAGACAAGGGTCCATTATTTAGCTGAGGTGATGACACTCATAAGAAATAAGAATTCGCAAATAACTAACACCAGATAGTCAGGATTTACATTTTTGCTTTTTATCTTGGACAATTTGGATGATCTCATTTTTAACCAGAGGTGTTGCAAGATGATAACGGTTGGACAATTTGGATGATCTCATTTTTAACCAAGAGGGTGTTGCAAGATGATAACGGTTGGACAATTTGGATGATCTCATTTTTAACCAGAGGGTGTTGCAAGATGATAACGGTCGTACAATTAAGGAACACGAGTATTAATATATAGATTGAAGAGCAGTTTGAAGTTATTAGATTACCTCCTCTGATAAAAGACAAAAAGTTATTGTTTCACTAAACACAACATGCTTGCAAGAAAAAAAAATTATTCACTAAATACTTTAAAAAATATAATATATATATATATATATGGAGACATTAATTTATTAACATAGCATCATAAAATGTAGCTTACCTGTAAGCAGGAATTCACTTTTAAAAATACATTAAATAAAGCACCCCCCTGCAGAGTGACCTTGCTTATGTGGTATAATTTCACAGGTGAGAATGTGAAAATACATTACATATATATATATATATATATACATATATAATAAAGATAATCTAATGAGTCAGACGAACCTACTATTAGTTTCGCATAAAGCTCTTCAGGGCTAAAATCTGACTCAGATTTTAGCCCTGAAGAGCTTTATGTTGTTGGTACGAATATCTTGGTCCTTTCTTTTTTTTCAAAAATTTTTTTCTTCCTGGTTGATGTTTGGTAGTATATTTTTACAATCAAACTCTCTGCTGGGTTTTTTCTCTCTGCAAGGATCTACCAACACGCTTGGTATATTAAATATATATATATTATATATATATAATATATAAATATATTACCAACCCCTCCGAATGAGTAGGATGCAACAAAAGTCAATCTTTATAGCAGATTTTGTTGATTGTTTTATGGCATATCAACCCCTTTTTGGGTCATTTAATATGGAATCAAGTCATTTTGATATTCGGTTACTTACAGTACCTGCTATTGCTAAATGGTCACCCATCTAATTACTAAACAGGCTCATTGCTGCTTAATTTTGGTTATTTAGTGGGAACTGGTACTTTCAGTGTGACTTAACCGTAAGCTTTTAAGCAGAGTTTAACAGGTTTGAATTCAAAAATGTCCTTCTCCTAGACTGGTTACTTAGCCAAGGTTAAAGAGCCCAGTCTGCCCTACTATTTGCCCATAGCTGGATGGAGAGTTTCTTACACTATAAGTGATTTTAAAAGATTAGTTGAACATTATCAACTTAAAGAAAAAAAAAACCTTGTGGTTTCTAAGATCTTTTTTCAGTCTGCCCTACTATTAGCTGCAGGGAGAGTAGTTGGATGCATACCTTTCCCAAGGGTATTAGGACTATGTGAAACCAGTCTAGGAAAGGAAAACACTGAATTCAAACTAGCTTTACCCTGCTTAAAAATTGATCCTGTGTCACATCCTACCTGTGGTGGAGGGGTTGGATGAACACATACAGTCAAATAAACACAAGAAGAGTGTTTATTTTAATAAGCCTTGCTTAGTTTGGCACGAGGTCAGAAGCAAAAGGCACTCAGTGAGTGCTGAACTCACTAACAATAGTCTGCTATTTAGCTCTTTCACCATTACACAATAATATGAGGTGCCCTGATAAACTAAAGAGATTAGATTTGGTTTGTTGGTTGGATTTTATGGCATGTCAACCCTTGTTGGGTTATTTCATACTGAAGACATTTTATTTTATTCATTCTTGATGGATATTGAAAATTCATTTTATTAAACTCCATTTTGTTAAACAGATTTTTTAAAACTCATTTTTTCTATTTATCCTATGGATGGGAACTAACTCTGGGCCTGGGTGGACCTGGGAGTAATGGTAATAAAGGGGTACTCCACACTCCCCAGAGCACCAGAACTGGAATTCCAACATTAGATGCAGTTAGATTAGATTTGGCACAAGGCCACAAGTATAGAGTTCTTAGTAAGGTTTTAATTCCCGATTCATCAAAAATTAGTCTGTGAGACTAGCTTGGTAACCCTTACATAATGATGAGTTGTCCGCACACAAGGAGGGGGTGGGTTATGAAGTAAATTCTGCAAGCCATGATTTAAGAGATTTTAATACCTGCCACTTAAAGGTCGGAGGTCATAAAGAAATCCATCATTTTTAGTGTTGTAAATATACTCCCACTCAAAAGTTAAGCAATGTGGAATTTATCATCAGATGATTTTATTAAAATAAATAACTATTCTAGTAAAATACAATGTTGTTTGTATGGTGATTATGTCACAAATAAATAGTAGAAGTGGAAGTGTCAGAACAGCTGCCAATGTAGAGTATACAATGGTGGGCTGAAAAGTTCATATAATCATATCATATCTGATGTTGATGCCTTTTTGACCAATAGGAAACCAAGCACTGCAACACTGAGAGAAAAAGTGTGTTAGCCACAAGGTGGACTATGTTGAAAAATAAACCTCATTTAAAAAACATTCCATGAGTTTATTTTCCAGACCTCCCACAAGGCTGGTTGGTTGGCTGGTTGGTTTTTTTATGGCATATCAATCCTTTCTGTGAGCTGAAAAGTTCATATAATCACATGATGTTGATGACTTTTTAACCAATAGAAAACCAAGCACTGCAACACTGAGAGAAAAAAGTGTTTGGTTTGGTTTGTTTTATTTTACAGCATATCAACCTCAGTGGGTCATTTAATGCCGATAAAGTTTTGAAATAAATCAATTCTTAATGGATAATACAATTTTTTATAAATACATTTTTCTATTTAACCCATAGATGGGACCCTAGCAGGTACTACCACTCCGGGTCAGAATGGACCAGGGAACAATGGTGATGAAGGGGTGCTCCACATTCCCCAAACCTCCAAAACTGGAACCTCACCATCAGATAGAGTTTAACGTCATTCCCAGGACAGAGAACAAGTGTGTTAGCCACAAGGTGGACTATGTTGAAAAATAAACCTCATTTAAAAAACATTCCATGAGTTTATTTTTCAGACCTCCCACAAGGCTGGTTGGTTGGTTGGTTGGTTGGTTTTTTTTTTTAATGGCATATCAATCCTTTCTGGATCATTTAATGCCAAATGGAGTTGTTTTTGATAAACAAAGAACTCAGGTTGCTTATAGTACATGTTGTTGCTTATGTGACCACCCAATTAAATATTGAACAGGCTCAATGCTGCTTAACTTCGGTGATCTAGTAGGAATCAATGTTTTGAGTGTAACTTGGTGATCTAGTAGGAATCAATGTTTTGAGTGTAACTTGGTGATCTAGTAGGAATCAATGTTTTTGTAACTTGTGATCTAGTAGGAATCAATGTTTGAGTGTAACTTGGTGATCTAGTAGGAATCAATGTTTTTGAGTGACTTGACTATAATCCGCTGTTACATAATTATTAGATACCTAATGATTATGGCAATAGTGTAGAAATCATAATGGCGATTAGTGCAGCTGATGGCCTTGAGAGTGAGTGACAGCGCTTGATCTCACTCTCACCTTCCGGGGATAAATCGTGAGAACCGGAAGGATAGAAGACCCTGTTCTGGTTTAAGGATACTAAGTAACTCAGTCAGTTAGAAGTTAGAAGCCGAGCTAGCAAGATGTAAGGATCTGCGCAGATTGTCTGGGCTGGGGATTTGGAAATAAAGTAACATCAACGTAAATCGAAGTCTTGTGTTTATTACCTAAAAACTAACAATGACACAGGGCTTCTGATAAGGAGTGATCCTTAACAGAAACCAGACCCGACGTCCCCAAGAAAGTCAACACCAGACGCTAGACCAGACCAAGATAGATGATAGACGATCAGAATAGCAAAGCCGGCCAGAAGAAAATACGACCAGAGTAAAGAAGTAAAGAAAGGTATATAACACCGCCAAGTTGGATTGACATAAAGTCTTTTTTTTTACATGGGGAGTGTAGAATCAACATTATACTCAGCTTTATGGGAAAGCTGTGACTAGCGTTTAGTTACCAGACAAGGAAAGAAAAAAAAAGACAGACTGTAACCAAATACAGGCTCTGTACAAACTACCAGAACACAGTTAAGTGTTGGGTATATATGGATAAAAGTATCCGCACTAAAACCAGCATTCAATGAGAATCCAGCGAATTTAATGAGATTTCCAGTGTTGATATATCAATGAATAAAAGATATAATGCACTAGTTATTTTATTTAAAAACTTTTACATTTTTTCAAGTCAGTTAATTTGAACCACATATCTTTGAGAATCTGTGTTAAGCCCCAAAGATACATGGTTCAAATTAACTGACCTGAAAAAATGTAAAAGTTTTTAGATAAAATAACTGGTGCATTATATCTTTTATTCATTAATATATCAACACTGAAAATTTCATTAAACTCGGTTAATTCCCTGATTTTTGATATTTTGTTTCTTTCAGTGGGGTGACATACGATGGTGGAATTTAGGTCTGTTAAGTTCGATTTAACCTCTAGACCTTTATGTATTTACTGATAATATGTATTATAAATACAACCAGAATGAGGAGAAAAATTTCCATCGTTTTTATCTTTTTGACATTCATTACTTCTGTATATTTAATTCTTTATATTTTGGCCCAAAGCCAATTATGCTTGTTGTTTTTTTAAAGACACTCATTTATCACAATATATCAACACTGAAAATTTCATTAAACTCGGTTAATTCCCTGATTTTTGATATTTTGTTTCTTTCAGTGGGGTGACATACGATGGTGGAATTTAGGTCTGTTAAGTTCGATTTAACCTCTAGACCTTTATGTATTTACTGATAATATGTATTATAAATACAACCAGAATGAGGAGAAAAATTTCCATCGTTTTTATCTTTTTGACATTCATTACTTCTGTATATTTAATTCTTTATATTTTGGCCCAAAGCCAATTATGCTTGTTGTTTTTTTAAAGACACTCATTTATCACAGTTGTTGTAAAACACTAATCCTCAAACTTAGTTTAAATACTTGACGACTGGACAATGCTTAATTTCTCTCCCCGTTGGTAACTTTCTTTTCAAACTAGCTGATCACAAGTGTCAGGTATAAACATAATTCATACCAATCTTCTATCTAAATCTTATGTACAGTGGTACCTTCACCTTTGAGTACCCCAACTCATGAGTTTTCCAAATTACAAGCTGTCAATCAGTTGATCTTTTTTTGTTTTGAGTTGAGAGCTAAAATTTGAGGTACTCACAAGCTTCAGATATATTGGCATTTCAGTCACAGAAGACTATAATATTGTTGCATAGCGCCTTCTTCACTGGCACTAAATAATCATAATGTTATATATCTCTTTCTTCTTCTATATCTGGTCGTATTTTCTTCTGGCCGACTTTGCTTCTGATTGTCTTTGGTATTTCTATCATCTATCTTGACTTGGTCTGGCATCTTCTAAGATCTTGCGTCTGGAGTTGTCTTGGGGACTTCGGTCTGGTTTTCTGTTAGGGATTTCTAGTTATCAGAAGCCCTGTGTCATTGTTAGTTTTTAGATAATAAACACAAGACTTCGATTTATTTTGATGTTACTTTATTTTCAATCCCCAACCCAGACATCTGCTAACTAACATAGCGTGCATGAGTTCCAGTTTAGACAGAGCATAAAATAGCCGACCGCTCTGCCTGACGTCCAGCTGCAAACTGGTGACTCAAAAAAGGTCCCACGTGACTTCACATATTTGGCGGGCTTCTGTAATTTTCCATGGAAGGACCCGGCCATGATATGAAAAGGGTCATCCCCTCAGAATTACAGGGGATTGACAATAATCTTATGCAACCGCATAGATTATGTAACAATATAGTTTTTGTGCCCCTGAAGTTACAGTACCTCCTGTGACTGTGAAGTCCAATGTTTGAAAAACATTCTTGACCACAGATGTTGTATGTAAAGGCTGTCCCTGCAAACTTCAAATATGCTTATGATAATAAGTTTAAGAAAAACATTATTGATAAAAAAAATAAACATTAAAATATATTACAACACATAATTTATTACATTCTATTTTATAATGTTTTTATGCAATATAGTGCTATTTTTCTTATTTAAAAAAAAAGGAACAAAAAAATTAAGTTGTTTGTGGGGTGGGGCGGATTAAGGGCATCAATTTATTTCAATGGTGAAAATTGATTTGATATATGAGGAAATTGAGTTATAAGTTTCAAGGATATATATATATATATATATATATATATATATGGCCTTAAAAGAATTCCAGATTTGTGAGTTTTAGAAAGTCCAGAAATTGCAGGAATTGTTGGGTGGTAATTAATTAACTAAAACCAGAATTTGTCTGTCTTCCCACCAGATTTTTCCTAAATTTATAAAAAAAACTTTAAAAAAATTTTCCATCAAAAATGTAAAATCTTTTTGAAGGTTTAAATTTTGAAAAGCCAGTTTGGGAATGGATCTACATAACAAGGAGTGTATCTCTCATAAAATGGCTAAAAGACTCAGAATGGACAAATCCCAAATAAACAATATATATATATATATATATATATATATATATATATATATATATATATTAGTCTTTTTTTAGTATTGGAGAATTGAAAATAAAGTGCTCAATTACATGTGTAAGAGCTGTATTTATTTATTTATTCATTATACTGTACATTACATTTAAGGTGGTATTGTTACCATTGGTTTCCATGCTGCTTGGAAATGAATGATAACAACTGCACCTTAAATGTATTGTACACCATAATGAATAAATATATATATATATAAATTAGGGTATCATCAATATAATGTCAACGAAAATTGCATAGGTGAAAAAATATCAGTAACCAAGTACCCTTGACTTCATGTCAACGTTACCCTTAGATATATATACTCTATTCACAATATTGAGTACAATTTACTTATAAATTTAGCACTTATTATATATATATATATATATATATCACCCAAACCATCTGAGTAAGACGGACAAGACACACGGGACACTGCTGGAGAAGCAAGGATGAACTCATAAGCGACGTCCTCCTGTGGAAGCCAGCACATGGGCATGCCAGTGTGGGCCGACCAGCAAAGACATACATTGATCAGCTCTGTGCGGATACAGGTTGCTACATAGAGGACCTCCCGAGAATGATGAACGATAGGGACGGATGGAGAGAGACTGTCATGGATATCTGTGCTAACAGCGCGACATGATGATGATGATGATTATATATATATATAAAGAAATGTCTTGACATTCTTCATTTTTCTTTTAATGCAATGGAAAGTATTATAGTCTCTGAGATGGATCTTTAGTGCCAGAACAATTTTTTTTTTTTTTAGCTTTTTTCTTTATATCTGTTGATAAATTCAACATAAAATGAATCTTATTTGATTTAAAAGCATGTTAACCGATATTGCAGAAAATTCCTTTTCTTCTCCACCTGAATTATATTAAGATGGCAGCCAGGCTTGATATAATTTACTTTATCTCCAAATTCAAGAGAGAAATTTTTTTCTGTTTTTCTGTAGGAGTTAAACATTGCAATTCTGTTAATGCTTGCTTCTTCTACATGTGCCAAAAGAAATGCAAGAACCTTAATTCTTCTGTGCAATTAAAAAACGTAATGTCTGTAAAAATGCTAGGATTCTTTTTTATAAGGTATGCCAAAAATGCATGTGTTTACTCTCCACACTAAATAGGTATTCCCATTTCAATTAAGCCCATTTGATGTTTTTAATTTATTCTTTTATAATTCATTTAAGTAATGGGAATAGAAAATGCACCTCCACATCTGAGAAATGAGAGATAAAGAAGAGATTATTAATTATCATCATCATCATGTACTGACAGCATAGATTCTCTTGACTCTCTCTCACTATTTGTCCCTATCAGCCATTGCTCTTGGTATGTATTTTCCCAACCTCTCTTCACAAGGTGGAGATGCTAGTTCCATGGCTTTATTCTAGCAACACCATTATTATTTATGTGTGTATATATATATATATATATATATATATAATATATACCAACCCATCCGCACGAGCAGTATGTGACACAAGGTCAATTTTTAAAGTGGAGTTTACCAGGTTTGAATTCAGAGTTTTCCTTTTCCTAGACTGGTTACCTAGCCAAGGTTAAAGAGCCAAATCTGCCTGCTATTCACCCATAGCTGGAGGGAGAATTGGATTCATACCTTTCCCAAGGGTATTAGCGCCATGTGAAATGTTAACAGCTTCATCCAGGAATTGAACTTGGGTGGTCAAGTCCATTTCCTACGACTAACCATTAGACCACACGTCTCTATATTTATGTGTGTTGGGAAGTGCATGGTGTAATGGTTAAAGTCATGGGAAATGAACTCGTCGCCCGAGTTCAAATCCTGGATGTGGTAATTGCATTTCACTTAGCGCTAATTTTGGGAAAGGCATGAATCCTACTCTCCCTCCAGCTATGGATAAATAGTAGGGCAGACTGGAGTCTTTAACCTTGGTTAGGAGAAGGAAAACTCTGAATTCAAACCTGTTGAACTCCGCTTAAGAAATTGACCTTGTGTCACATCCTGCTTGTGCAGAGGGGTTGGTAAATATATATATTTATGTGTGTATATGTTGTCATTCTTGGGATTGTTGTTTACATGTTTGTTTTGATACTTTATAGCATTAATATTCTTTATATGTATTTACCCAACCCCTCCACACGAGCAGGGTGTGACACAAGGTAAATTTCTTAAACAGAGTTTAACAGGTTTGAATTCAAAGTTTTCCTTCTCTTAGACAAGTTACCATACCAAGGTTAAAGAGCCCAGTCTGCCCTACTATTTACCCATAGCTGGAGGGAGAATAGTTGAATTCATATCTTTTCCCAAGAGTATTAGCTCTATGTGAAATGGCTAGGCAACCAGTCTAGGAGAAGAAAAACTGAATTTAAACCCGTTAAACTCCGCTTAAGAAATTGACCTTGTGTCACATCCTATTTGTGGTCGAGAGATTGATATATATATATATATATAATATATATATATATACAGTATCCTCACAAGTAAATGATATTGATCCTCCCTTAATCTAGTCAATATCAAACTACATCCCCACAGACAAAATTGCCCAGTCCCCACAACTATTGTCACAAAAACGTCAGACTATTCTGACCCTCACTTTGGTCTAATGAGGAGGTACTACTCTGATGTTGGAATATCCAGGACCAGGGACACCTTACTTTTTGCAACATCCTTTGCAAAACTTTTGACTCACCCTCGTATAAATACAGTTGGAGGTGTGTGGTGTAATGGTTAGAGTCATAGAAAATGGATTTGTCGACCAGAGTTCAAATCCTGGACAGGGCTGTTTACACTTCATATACCATTGGGAAAGGTATGAATCCAACTTCTCTCCCTATGAGTAAGCTATGGGTAAATTGTAGGGTGGACTGGACTCTTTAACTAATACCCTTGGGAAAGGCATGAATCCTACTCTCCCTCCAGCTATGGATAAATAGTAGGGCAGACTAGGCTCTTTAACCTTGGCTAGGTAACTAGTCTAGGAGAAGGAAAACTCAAATTCAAACCTGGTAAACTCTGCTTAAGAAATTGACCTTCTGTTGCATCCTGCTCATGTGGGGGTTGGTAAATAAATATATATGTGTGGTTGAGAATAGAGGAAAAAAGTGGATATAACAACACAGCAACTAAATTCAATTGATATTTCGCTCATTATTGGCTGAAGCTTTTTCAAAATTTTATTGCAATAAAAATTCCAATTTTGAAAAAGCTTCAACCAACAATGAGGCTAAATATCAATTGAATTTAGTTGCTGTGTTGTTATATCCACTTTTTCCTCTATTCTCAGCCATTTTGTCAGATTTATTCAATCCTTCACTCCTCACATTTATATATATATATATATATATATATAAAGTAATTGGTAATTTGCTTGAAGCATTGTTAAGTATGTTATAATATATTAGTAATTTGAAGGCAAATACAATACATATGAAAAATAAAAACAAAAAGATGTTATTTTTGTCTTATTGATTTCGAAGCATGAACTTCAGAGATTCGTATCAGAAAAAAAAAAAAAAAAAAAAATGCTTCAAAATCGATAAGACAAATATAACATCTTTTTGTTTTTATTTTTCATACGCATTGTATTTGCCTTCAAATTACTATTATATATATATATATATAATATAATACAGTCCATGTCCCAGCTGAAGAAGAGAAACAGATGTTACACTCTAATCTAAGCTGAAAAGCCAAATAGACGAAAACCAGCCTCTATAAAGTTAGATTCATCTATCAAATATCTACATTCATCCTTACATGATAAAATGTTATAAGAAGGTGGCATCTCAGTTAGAAGCTGATAATCCAAACTAGCAAAAAATCGTGATAAGTTCATATATTATCTACAGGTTGAAGGTTTTTGGTTCAGGCTCTAAATGCTAAATGGACGAGGAGATACGAATAAGTATCTTGCATGTTTTTGCTGCAAAAATGTGATGTGGGGGAGGACTTCGTTTTAGTATTTTTTTTTTTTATATAGTTGTTTTGCCCTAGTTCACAACAGATGTCTATCTCAGAAGAAATTCTTGTCTACAATATGTTAATATACATAAGCACTTTACAGCCCTATCCTTACCATTACTTTATAAAGTAAAGTCGTCAGGGCGACCTAATGTCGGTATCAGCCGATTAGCATCTGAGGTGGGGGCACCACACCTACCATCAGCTCCTCACTCTACCGCACAGATCCCTGTGCTACTCATACGCCGAGTTGGTGAGGGCCGGTATCGAACCAGGAACCTTGTGATTCCTAGTCAAATGCTCTACCGACCTCAGTTCAATATCATGAAAGAATAGGGAACATTGACAATAAGTAAGTAAAGTTGTCGGGATGGCCTAAAGTCGATATCAGCCAGACAGTGAGTGAGTCTATCCCCTTTTCATTAGCACTAGACCAAGGATATTGATCTGAGGTGGAACACCACACTTAACATCAGCTCCTTACTTTACTTCACAAATCCTCGTGCTACTCATACACTGAGTTGGCGAGGGCCGGTATTGAACCAGGAACCTTATGGTTCCTTCTTTTCACTAACACTAGACCAAGGAGATTATTTTTAGCATCTGAGGTGGAGCGCCACACCTACCATCAGCTCTTACTTTACCACACAGATCCCCATGCTACTCATTCACTGAGTTGGCGAGGACCGGTATCAAACTAGGAACCTTGTGGTTTCTAGCCGAATGCTCTACCGACTGAGCTATATATATATATATATATATACTTACCTAACCCCTCAACATGAGCAGGATATGATACAGTAAATTTTTAAGCAGTTTAGCAACTTTGAATTCAGAGTGTCTATTTTCCTAGACTGGTGAGAGAGCCCAGACTGTCCTACTATTATTTTTAGCATCTGAGGTGGAGCGCCACACCTACCATCAGCTCCTTACTTTACCGCACAGATCCCTGTGCTACTCATCTGCTAAGTTGGCAAGGGTCGGTATTGAACCAGGAACCTTGTGGTTCCTAGTCAGACACTCTACCGACTGAGCTAAATTGGTTGTATAACATTGACAATACTTGATTCAAAATGTTTCTAGTCCTAAATTATAGTTAAATGCTTTAAAAGAACACAAGATCAAAAGAGATAAGGTTTCAAAACTGGCAGCACATTGACAATAGAAAGGTTTAAAGTCCATTCAAAACAGCTTTAAGTTTTCATAGACTTTTACAATGATTAGTGACAGTAGTTATATGAAGATTAAATTGAATTATCATGTGTGTTAACCATAACTAATTATAAAGAAAACAAAAATCACTCATGAGTCAACATTATTCAAGAAGGATGAATAATATAAACCTTTTATTTTATAAACAAAAAAAAAAAAAATCAATTTAACTTAGAAGGATTATAGTTTGTAAAGTTTGAGATTGATAAAGTTTTTTTAATAGAAAGAATAATAATTACTTTAAAGTTGAAAACAAAACCTTTGTTTCCTGAACAGTTTTGAAGTTGTAAAATTTAAAAACACAGGTGTTAGAAATAGAAGAAAAAAAGATAAAACAAACACTGAAGTAGAGAGGCTTTTGTTTGGGGGGGGGGGCAAAATATTGGATTTATGACTGTAAAAATAATCTGGTTAAGATGACTTCATTTATATATTGTGTGCAGGGTTTGTTTGTTTTGTTTGTTTGTTTTTTTTTTATTAATAAATATTTGTCAGAAATACTGGATTAATTAAAACCCTTGATGACATCAAAATTCAAATTATTAATCCAATAGAGATCAAATCAAATGTAATCAGTGAATTATGATGTATAAGAAAATGGCAATCCCAGTTCAAATCCTGGACAAGGCTGGTTGCCTTTCACATCTTATAATGGAGATTGTGTATTTTTCTGTCTGTAACCAAAACTATATTATTATACAAGTCACAATTCCCTTAATTATTTACATTACATTCCATGATTTTATTTTTATCTAAACCTCAATTATTAATAAAATTGTTTTACATTATTAATACTGCTGACCATATCTACATACTAAGAACATACATTTCTATTTATATATACAACAAAATAGCTGTTTACAGTGTGTATGGGAAGGCTAATTTGCATATTGATCTTAAAAATTTGATTTTAATAAATATATGCTTAGTTTTATTGATTTCTAATTGTTTGGTTTCATCTTATTGAATATGAGCAAAAATCTCAGGGATAAATCTTTAAAAAAATTCATTAACAAAAAGAAATAACTGTAATATTATTCTTTACTTTCTATTTTAACTAAATAGTTAAATTAGGAAAATTTACCAATGAACGAGGGGAGTGATGGAAAATGATGGAAGAGTTAGTTTCAAAGTTGTTCTATTTTTCAATCATACCCCCTCTGTTCCAAATCTTTTTATTTGCATTCTTATTCAGTTTCATTAGCCTTTCTAATTTAATATGATATTTTATTATATTAAAACTTAAATACTTTGCACCCGGAGGGTGCATATATTTGCTAGTAGTGCTAATGCACTTGGGGAAGGTATGCACCCAACTAGTCAATTACTATCAAATAGTAGAGCAGACCGGGTTCTTTAACCTTGGTACAGCAACCGGTCTAAAAGAAGGAAAACTGAATTCAAACCTGTTTAAAAATTGACCTTGTGTCACATCCAGTTTGTGCAAAGGGTTAGTAAATCCATATAAAGAAAAGCAATATTAAATCTATCTCTGCCTTAGATTGCTGAAGAACAAGAAAAAAAACAAAATTAAATCAAATTTATATCTGCCTTAGATCAACCTGTAGTATCAGTTATCTGCAATTTGAGGCTAAAATATTTTGCTGAAGAAAAAAAAAAAAAAAAAAAAAAAAATTTTTTCGTTTTCCATTAGTTATGGCAAGCAGATATCGCTGTAGATGTTTGCCTATCTACATTTGCATATCTGTATGTGTGCGTACACGCATGTGTATTCAGTTATTTTTGTTGGATTTTTTTGGTATATAAGGCGTGTGGTGAATGACCACTTCTACTTATAGACTCGCTGATAAACATGTGACCAACCAATTGTCCAATCACTGGCAGTGCTCTGCTGCTGATATTATTATTTATACTGGCTGATTCTAATCTTAGGTACTCACAACCACTTGGATCTTCATGGACGACGGGTCATATCGCTGGACCTTTTTGACACTACATAGGATTCCAAAACTTAGGACTTATTCACTTACCAAAGGATTCTATAGTAAAGGACTTATTCACTTACCAAAGGATTCTATAATTCAAGACTTACTTACTTATTTGCTTTAAGTTCTTTACAACTGACCAAGGATGGCGGCCAGATACTTAATGTTTTTCAAGGAATATTTATAAAAGGATAATAAATCTTCAAAATGAGAAAAGTTGATTTGATCTAATTGGCAATTATGACGCATAAAGTGTAAAGTTGGATGGGAAACGATGCAAACATATCAGCTTCTCTAAACTGTGTCTGCTGTGTCTAATATTAGACAAGTTTCTTCTTTTATGAATCTGCTGCTACTTTGCTGCATTTTATGAGCATATAAAACACACGGAAGATAAACTCGGGGGGCAATTAAGATGATGGCATTTGCAAATGAACTGTATCACCGATGACAAAATAATAACCACAAAAAAATATTTGCTAGTTTTCAACAGAAACATCTTGTATACAACAACTGTTTGTACATACCTGTGTGCACAAGTTCTAAAAACAAGGAATATATCTTTTTCTCAAACAGATATCTGACTTGTTACTTAGGATGCAAAGAATTGGTTGATTGGATTTGTACGGCATGTCAACCCTTGTTGGGTTATTTTATGCTGAAGACATTTTGTTTTATTCATTCTTGATGGGTATTCAACATTTTTTTAAAACTAAATTCTTTTTTTAAACTCATTTTTTCTATTTAACGCATAGATGGGACCCAAACAGGTACCTGATAATGACATCACGTATCAGAGTGAACCTGGGTGTAATGGCATTGAAGGGGTACTCCACACTCTCCAGAGTTCCAGAACTGCAGTTTAGTGTCATACTCAGGACACACTTACTCCTCTGCATTTTTTAAAACTCATTTTTTCTATTTAATGCATAGATGGGAGCCAAACAGGTACTACCACTCCGGATTAGAGTGGACCTGGGAGTAATAGTGATGAAGGGGTACTCCACACTACCCAGAGCTACAAAATTAAAACTTCACCATTAGATGAAATTTAATGTCATATTCAGGATATGCAAAGAATTGGCTGCAATTTTTGTTCTTTTAAGAAATGTTTTGGTTTCTCTATTTAATGGCATATCAGTCTTTGTGAGTTATTTAATGTCAAAACCATCCTTATGAAAGAACAGTAGAATAGATGGGATCCTAATGGGTTCTACTATTCCAGATCAGAGTGAACCTGGGATACTCCACACTCTCCAGAACTGGAGCCTCACCACCAGATGTAGTTTAGTATTATACTCAGGACACACTTTGGGTAGGGGGACTTACTCCTCCTCTGCAGGGGATATAGTGTATTCTAAGCCCAGCCAACAGGGCAATCAGGATTGTCAGTTAGAAACTTTAACCATAACTTTTATCTATAGGATAAATTAGAAGAAAAAAATTAATTAAAAAACACAAAACTTTCTTTCTCAAACATTTAATATCAGTAAGTAATGTTTTTTTCTTCTTATTTCTTGAGAAATATAAAGGAAAAAAAAAAAGAAGATGTTTTTAGAATGTTCTCGGCAACAGATCTTACTTCTGATTGGTTGGATTTTATGGCATGTCAACCCTTGTTGAGTTATTTTATGCCAAAGACGTTTGGTTGTATTGATTCTTGATAGGTATTCAACATTTTTTTTAAACTCAAATTTTTCAAACTCATTTTTTTTAAACACTTGTTTATTATAAAATATAATTCTTATCTATTTAACCTATAGATAGAACCATAACAGGTACTGCCACTCCGGGTCAGAATGAAACTGGGTAATCTTAACCATAGTAAATTGATTTAATTCACTAAAGAGATTCCTGAAAAAGTTGAATTCAGATTTTAAACTATAACTATACAAGATAGTTTTTTTGAAAAATAAATATTTACATTTAATGGTGCTGTACAAAATATGATACCTGAATACCAGACTAAAACAAAGATCAATTAACAAACTAAGTTTCATTCCCCCCCCCCCGGCCAAACGGTCTTATTTTAATTGATCTTGTTAAATCTAATACATATTATAAACATAAAACAACACTTTGTCGTTTTAATATCACTGTTCTGATATTTCAAAATATTATTATATACACTTGTGTATGTTGACTCATGGTTTATGGTCACGAAATCTCATTTATAGAATTTATAATTCAAGTCAAAAGATTTCATCTTGTCGTTCCTATTTTGTTTAAATTTGAAAATTACTCATGTAAAGGTTGATTCTAGTTTTTTTCGAAAAATAAGTTCTTCAAAATTTAACACTTGTTTATTATAAAATATAATTCTTATCTATTTAACCTATAGATAGAACCATAACAGGTACTGCCACTCCGGGTCAGAGTGAAACTGGGTAATCTTAACCATAGTAAATTGATTTAATCCACTAAAGAGATTCCTGAAAAAATTGAATTCAAATTTTAAACTATAACTATACAAGATAGTTTTTTTTAAATAAATATTTACATTTAATGGTGCTGTACAAAATATGATGCCTGAACACCTTGTTCATATTTTGTTTAAATTTGAAAATTACTCATGTAAAGGTTGATTCTATTTTTTTTCGAAAAATAAGTTCTTCAAAATTTAACACATATAACCAGTACCACACCAACAATAGTAAGATTAGGGTACTTACTATTCCCATAAATCCCCAAATGGGCTAGTTGAGGCTCTTTAACCCTGGTCATCAACCGATCTAGGACAAGGAAAAGTCTGTTTTAAAACCAGCATTGCCTAGCAGTTTTAACTCATTCAGAGGAAAGGCTAGGGGGGAGTAAACAGTGAAAACAAATCCAGAGCCAAAGTCCCTCAGGTGGCTTAATGTCTACATGTTATGAAAATTAAGAAAATAATTTATAATAATTTTATTTAAATACGCAAATGTTCAAAACTCAAAACATTAACTGTGCCATCATTTTACATATAATGAAATGAAAATGAAATGAAATGAAAAAGAAGAAAAAAAAAAAAAGAAAAAAAAAGTGTCAAGCCACACATATCTGAAATATTTATTAATGCATGGCCTTCTATACAGCATTAAATATTCATTTTATTTTTGTATGTATATATGTTTCTTCTCTCTCTCTTTCTTTCGTTTTCTTCTCTCTCTCTCTCTCTCTCTCTCTCGTTTCTTCTCTCTCTCTCTCTCTTTAGTTTCTCCCCTCTCCCTCTCTCTCTTTCGTTTCTTCTCTCTCTGTCTCTATTTCGTTTCTTCTCTCTCTGTCTCTCTTTCGTTTCTTCTCTCTCTGTTCTCTCTTTCGTTTCTTCTCTCTGTTGTCTGTCTGTCTCTCTCTCTCTCATTCTCTCTCAATACATATAAATCTCATCAACTGAAATGGAGGGTAAAAACTGTGCCAAAAAATAAATCTGCCAAAAATGGCACACATTAGAAGGGATACAAAACAACATCTAATCTAGGTTTCTACACCAATAACAGTCGGTCTATTTACTTAGATGTCAAGTGGCTAATTTTAGTGCAGTAAGAATATGTTAATCTCAAACTACATTCAATCAACCTATAACTTAAATCAAGCATGTGGTGTAAGGCTTAGAATTGTAAGAAATGAACTTGTCAACCAGAGTTCAAATCCTGGACAAAGTTGTTTACATTTCACACCCCCTAATACCATTGGGAAAGTTATGCATCCAACTTCTCTCCTTCCAATTATGGGTAAATAGTAGGCCAGACTGGGTTCTTTAACCTTGGCTAGGAGAAGGAAAACTCTGAATTGAAACCTGTTAAGCTCTGCTTAAGAAATTGACCATGTGTCACATCCTGCTCGTGTGGAAAATATATATGCTTAAATCACCTCATGGATGTTAAAATCCTGGATGATGGTTGGTTGGTTGGTTTTATGGCATATCAATCCTTTTTGGGGTATTTATTGCCAAATAAAGTAATTTTTGATAAAGGACACAGATTGCTTACAATACCTGCTGTTGCTTAAGTGGCCACCAAATTAAGTATTGAACAGGCTCATTGCTGCTTAACTTTGGTAATCTAGCAGGAACCAGTGATTTCAGCATAACTTGACCATAATCCAAATCCTGAATGAGGCTGTCTGCATTTCACACAGAACTAATGCCCTTGGGAAAAGGTATGTATCCAACTGTTCTCCCTCCAGCTATGGGTAAATAGTATAGATAGTATAGAAGACTGGGCTCTCTAGCCTTGGTATGATTACCAGTCTAAGAGAATGGACACTGAATTAAAACCTGCTAAACTCTACTTAAAAATAACCTATGTGGCATCCTGCTCATGTGGAGTTTTTTTTAAACCAGTCTAAGAGAAGGAAAACTCTGATTTCAAACCTGTTAAACTCCGTTTAAGAAATCGACCTAGTGTCACATCCTGCTCGTGCAGAGTGATTGGTAAATATATCTATATTTTCCATTATTTGAATTTTCAACAACTTCAATTAAAAAATCTAACTACACTTTATACATAATTCGTAAGGCTACCTATGAACTATGTAACAGTAGGAAATGTAGTCATTGATGGAAGTTCAAATTCTGGATGAGGCCGTTTACATTTTAGATAGTGCTAATACCCTTGGGAAAGTTATGCATCCAACTACTCTCCTTCCAGTTATGGGTAAATAGTATGGCAGTCTGGGCTCTCTAACCTTAGTATGATTACCAGTCTAGGAAAAGGAACACACTGAATTCAAACCTGTTAAGCTCTGCTTAAAAATTTACTGCATCGCATCCTACTCATGTTGAATGGTTAGGTAAATACATATATTTACCAACCACTATGCACGAACAGGATGTGACAAGCTCTATTTTTTAAGTGGGGTTTAACAGGTTTGAAATCAGAGTTTTCCTTCTCCTAGGCTGGTTAAAGAGCCCAGTTTTCCCTACTATTTAACCAAATAGGGTAAATAGTAGGGCAGTCTGGGCTCTCTTACCAGTTTAGGAAAACGAAACACTCTGAATTCAAAGCTGCTAAACTGCTTAAAAATTTACTGTATCATATCCTGCTCATATATATATATATATATATATATATATATATATATAGCTCAGTCGGTAGAGCATTCGGCTAGAAACAACAAGGTTCTTAGTTCAATACCGGTCCTCACCAACTCAGCGTATGAGTAGCATAGGGATCTGTGCGGTAAAGTAAGGAACTGATGGTAGGTGTGGCGCTCCACCTCAGATGCTAAAAAATCAATCTCATTGGTCTAGCGCTATTGAAAAGGGGATAGACTCCCTCGCTGACTGGCTGATGTCGACTTTACTTTTTTACTTATATATATCATATCATCTGAAATGAAGGGTAAAAATCTTTTGGTTTGGTTTGTTTTGTTTTACAGCATATCAACCTCAGTGGGTCATTTAATGCCGATAAAGTTTTGAAATAAATCAATTCTTAATGGATAATACAATTTTTTTATAAATACATTTTTCTATTCAACCCATAGATGGGACCCTAACAGGTACTACCACTCCGGGTCAGAGTGGACCAGGGAGCAATGGTGATGAAGGGGTGCTCCACATTCCCCAAACCTCCAAAACTGGAACCTCACCATCGGATAGAGTTTAACGTCATTCCCAGAACATGTAGACCCGCAGCCACCGCCTTCTAGCACGCATATGATAAAAAGGGGTTGGGGCTTGCCATAAGGGCAATAGGGTAAAAATCTGTGCCAAAACAACAAAACTGAAACTAGGTTTTTACAGCAATGAAAAAGCCAGTCTATTTACTTAGATGTGAAGGGGATAATTTTAGTACAGTAAGAGTGTGTTAATCTCAAAGTGTCGATTGTATATTCAACCAACCTATATTTAAATCATCTACATATCCAATACTGTGATTTCTAATGCACACAAGTCAATTGTCATCAAATATAAAGATGAGATGGGATGGGAGGGGGGAAAGGAAAAGGAAACCAGTGTATTCACTCATCAACTGATACCCTAGGGCACATCTTCCAAGTGATGTGACTGGATTCCTAGAGTGTTTCACGTCTAGTGATAGTAAAAAGGGAATAGACTGCTTCGCTCTCCAGCTGATACCAATAATAGCCCATTCCACATACTTTACTTTTACTATATCAGAAATGCCGATAGGTACACCTCCAGCGTTCCGTGACGCACAACATTCTAAAAGGACGCAGTAAAATCATATCCATGTATCCTTGTGTTTTTCTTTTTTCTTCCCTCACCATTTCAAGTTAACTGTAAATACATTTCAATATTTTCTTAGAAATGAATTACACAGGATAGTAAAAAGGGAATAGACTGCTTCGCTCTCCAGCTGATACCAATAATAGCCCATTCCACATACTTTACTTTTACTATATCAGAAATGCCGATAGGTACACCTCCAGCGTCCCTGACGCACAAAATTCTAAAAGGACGCAGTTAAATCATATCCATGTATCCCCGTGTTTTTCTTTTTTCTTCCCTCACCATTTCAAGTTAACTGTAAATACATTTCAATATTTTCTTAGAAATGAATTACACAGGATAGGTTACAAGGTAGGAGTTAGACGACTTTAGTTGGTACCCATAAATTTCCCCGGGGACTCGATTCAAAGCAAATATGTGCATCCCAGGACACACCAAATCAAAAAGCTATCAGCATCACTGCTATATGCGACGAACTCTCAGCGTACTAAAGATAAGAACTTTAGTTTTCCCAGAAGTCGTTACTATTGGACTTAAAAATGCATAACATATCCATCATCCAAATACCTATATTTTTTTTTGTACAAGGACAAAAAAAAATAAAAATAATAATAATAAAAATAAAAAGGTCTATTATCAGAATGCCTTTATTGTATTTCTTTCTGTTAGTTTCCCCTCTAAAACTCCACTGCCCACCGTTACATTATTTATTCAGCAATAGTCTTATAGAAAAATGGTGCTTATTAGCCCTATGTGCGCATGTGCGTGTGTAGGTGGATGGAGGAGGAGGAGGAGGAGGTTGTGGTGTAGATAACGTCAAATTTCCATTTTGAGATGTGTTTATGGCAGCAGTTAGATTAATCACAGGCAAGTGATCAATCTACAATTGGGTATTTCTTCCGCTGCAGCCGCCCACACGCTGTCCGTGCGCGCAGCGCTGTGGACAGTGGACAGTGTCCACTGCTTCCACAACACAGATCAACCTACTTACAAATCAACAGACTGGAACATTGCAATCACTGGACGGCGTAAAAGAAGAAGGAAAAAAAGACAAAACAATTCCTTGCTTAGAATAATGGCCACAATTGCGGGCAATAATAAAAACTAGACGATAGTTGAAATGTGAGAGTATTGGATCGAGATAGAGGAAAGTTTGGAGAAAATCACAAGAATAGAAAAAAAAAAAGAAGAAATTTTTAAAAATTACAGAAATGTCTGCAGTAGGTTTTTATGATGATACCAAAGTCGTATATATTAAATAAATAAATAAATGAATAGCCTTCTGGATAATAATGACTTGATGGCTTCATCTAACGTTTCACATAACCTACTTTATGAATGCAAATCTTGTTATAATGGAAATTTGGTGTCTGTCTATCTGTAACCAAAACCATGTCACTGCTTACATCACAATACTCCCAGGAATTGCTTAAGCTTATCAATGAGTACTTAATTTATTGTAAAAATCATTAATACATAGAATAAATCTTATTTATCAACAATGTCTCTATGAAAATCTGAGTTAGATTTGCCTCAAAAGAACCCATGTTATAAGTGCATTTAAAATCCTGCAATGTGTCTTATATATCACTAAGAAATAAAGGTTTGCATAATACATGGTGTGGTTAATTTGCATACTGGTTTTAACAGTAGCTGGAGGGAGAATAGTTAGATTCATACCTTTCCCAAGGGTATTATGGCTATATAAAATTGCAAACAACCTCGTCCAGGACTTGAACTTCAAATTATATATATAGTACTAGCAATATTTAAAACAACTGCCTTTCGGGGCGGGGGTCCAGTGGCATTGGGACTGGACCATGGCTACATTTAACAGCGTTGATCCCAGGGGGCCATCCCCCCAGGCAATACCTGCCTCCTCGATTTAAAGGGGTAAGGCTGGGTTTATTGCCCAGTGCCTGGGGCGCCCCCCTTGAGGAGGAATGCCAACGGGATCAACACAATTTTTCACCCGCCACCCATGAGTCTCGGCTTGTGGGTGGTCTCAGATTAATAGGGCCTTGTGCCTAAACCATACACGTGGGGTATGAGATAAATAGTAGCAATATTTAAAACAAACGATTTTTAGAGGTTTTTTTTTAATTATAAAACTAACCCCTGACTCTAACCCCAACAAACAACCGGATTTTGCCGGTGTGTAAATGGAAAAATGTCCTTATGAAACGAGATCCCAAAAGGGGTGCCTAATGGTCATATGGTCCAAAAGTTTACTAGAACCTAAAAACCATTGAAATGGGAATTACCTGATGATCGACTTCGGTCATGAAACTGGTCATTGTACTTGGTGCTTGTGATGATTGTGATTTTAATACTTTTTAATTGTTTATAATCATTGCTGAATATTTGACAATTAAACGGCTCTATCATGGATATTGAGCACTATCACTAAAACAACATGAGGTTTGTTTTAAATATTGCTAAAAACTTTAAATCATTGTTTAACATTTGACTAATGTTGCGTAGTGACCAAGATAATAATTACGCTACACTAATATATACATATATAATTTGAAGTGTGTTCTTATCTTTTCCTTCCCAGCAGATTATCACTACTTATTATTATACTAAAGCTGAGTGACTCAATCTTTCTGACCTAAAGGCTTACTGTTTAGTTTAATGACACAAAAATTATACTAAATTATTCTTTAGTTCTAGGATTGAGTTATGTTTGAAAAAAATTCCATTTTAGTTGTTTCTAATTAATCATAATTTGCAATTAAGTCAAAAACTGACCCATCTCTCAAATAAATATTCTGCCTATCACTTTCTTCGTCTCTATGTATATCTGGATTACCTCCTAGTTATATATGTCAGTTCCTCATCGAGCATAGAGAGTGAGGGAGATTGAAGTGTGCTAAACATATTCGTATGTCAAATTTTATAAGCAGTGGGCCAAGTTTCAACATCTTGGCTCTCAATAAATTTAAATTAGGTCAAACTTTCCCTTTCTTAGAAATCTTACATGATTTTTAATATTTTTTTTTTTAATCCTCCGACCATATTTATTTATTTTCGTTTTAATTTACTTCGCTTTGCAATCTTACTTTTCCTTAATCCAAATTATCTACCCAGAGCTCAATAGGTGACCCAATGGATCAAGTTTTGTCATATATATATATATATATATATATATATATATATACACACACACACACACACACATCAACTTCTCCACACAAGATGTGAAACAGGATCAATTTCTTAAGCAGAGTTTAACAGGTTTGAATTCATTTTTCCTACTCCTAGACTGGTTGCCATATCAAGGTTAAAGAGTACAGTCGGCCCTACTATTTACCCATTGTTGGACGTAGAATAGTTGGTTTCATACCTTTCCCAAGTGTATTAGCATTATGTGAAATGCAAACAATCCTGGACTTGAACGCTGGTCACAAAGTCTATTTCCTATGATGATAACCATTACACTATCCATCCCCAACCAATTGTCAATGTAAGACAAAAGCAGCTTCTAATTCTTGCTTTCATGTCTGAATTGAAGCAGATTATATATATTATATATATATATATATATATATATATATATATATATATATATATATATATGTGTGCTTTATTTGACTTCTTCTTGATCCCCAATGAGATAAAAAAAAAAAAGAAAAATCAATTGAACCTGTCAAGACATAAAAGACATTTTCTTTTATTTTTTTTTTTTTTTTTTTCATTAGTTGGCTTAACACGGCAATAAGCTGCTGCAAATCTTTTGATCGACCCCCCACACCACACCACACACACCTTTATATTCTCTGATTGTTGTGGTCCAAGTTGACTAGAGTAGAAATGTTTCTATGTGTGGGTGGGGGTGGGGGGACTAAATACTTGGTGTTGGTCTCCTTGTCCTGCTTTGATCCCCATTGTTTTATAATTCCATTTCATAGAAAGAAAATTTTTCATCAAAACCACCGCCCCCACCCCGCCTCCAGACAGGGATTTTTTTTCTCTCCTATTTTTAAATAAATTAACAGATTATCCAGATTGTAATACTTTTTTTTTCAAGGCTAAAAGGTGATTTGTTTTATAACCTCCCAGTCACATTGTATAATACACCCCTCTTTAAAACATTACTCATTGATTTTTAAAAAGAATAGAGATGATCTAAAACAAATGGAAAAATTGTTTTAATTTGTCCATAGACAATGTTCAGCAATAATGCTATTAGATATTAGAAATACGTTTAAATGTAATGGCATTAAATATTATAAAAAGCATTAGCTCTGTCAGCAGGGTTTAGATGCACTAACTGTTTCTCCTGCAGGGGGTGAGACCCTCCTGAAAAAGGTCTGTCCTAGTTATGACACTAAACTGCATCTGATGGTGAGGTTCCAGTTCCGGAGATCTGGAGAGTGTAGACTACCTCTCCATTAGCAGGTCTACTCTAAACCAGGTGTAGTACCTGTTAGGATCCTATTTAAATACTGTCTCTCCTGCAGTGGGGTGAGACCCTCCCAAAAAGGTGTGTTCTAGTTATGACACTAAACTGCATCTGATGGTGAGGTTCCAGTTCCAGAGATCTGGGGAGTATAGTGTACCCCTTCATTAGCAGGTCCACTTTGAACTGAAGGTGTAGTACCTGTTAGGATCCCATCTAAAAGATATCTAAAAATTATTTGTATTGATATGAAAAAAACAAAACCTCTTGATTATATGCTAAATGTACAGTAGGTACCACCAGACCGTTTATGCCATCTTGAATAAAACAGAAATAGATATTTCCGAACTTTGTTTATCAAAAATCTCGTAAAAAAAAGATCGTACAGGGTTGTTACAAAGAAAAATAGTTAATTCAAAGATCAAATTATCCGATTGGGAAAAATTACATCGTTATCTTAAAAAATAAACAAACCTGCCCGTATTACATGCGAAAGGGTAATTTTCAGACCGTAATATAGACAGAAAAGTTACTAATTATTTCCCTTTTACGATAACCCGTAAAAGTATGGAATGAAAATTTGAATATTTTTTCTAAGAGAAAAACTGATAAAATAATCTATTATACTTACTTTTTATTTTAATTATTGAAAAAAGTTAAATAAAATATTTTTTTTCACGCTAACACTGTCAGCCTAACAGGAACAAACTTTGGTTAATTAGAAGTGTCTCGTCTCTTTGTAAAACAAATGTCAGCAATGCTCTTCCGTACATTCTAAGAATCACACATTACTATTCAACAACAAAAATTACAAATTCTTTTAAAAATATTAATCGAGCTCGTATCGGACCAATGTTTAGTGCACCTGAATTATAAAATTCATATTTTTAAAAATCCGTGAAAAATTCGATTTTTTGACGCAGGAAAAAAAAAATATTTAATTTATTTCACGCAGAAAATAAAAATATTTAATCACACAAAAGATTGAAAATCTCTTAAAAATTAATTTCTTAAAAAAAAATTTTTTTTTGACAATTTAATAGAATATAGTACATACCAATTATAAAAGCAAAAAAAGTTTCAAATATTAATATTATGACATTTTTTTGCACTTTTTATTTCCGATTTCATTAATTTTTCCTCAAAAAACTAGACGTTGTACATTCATACAATTTCATTGATATAGTTATTCAGACTCTTATCTTTATAGAAAAAAAGAAAAAAAATTTTTCTGACGCGTCATTTTTTTTATCTCATAAAATAAAATAGGGGGGGGAATAGACCTCGTAAAAAATATTTCCCCTAATATATTTTAGAAAAAAACTATTTCAGATGTATTTACATCCAATGGTAAACATTTATGGAAATTTTCGGGAAAATCAGATTATTAATTGATTTTTCATAGAATTTTTTAAAAATCCTCTTATCGTAACTTGTTTTTAGCTACGTTAAATTTCAGTTGATTTAACAGTGCAAAAATGAAAACATTGTTTTTCAATCATAATTTTCATTATTTTCGTAAGCTGATAAAAAATTTAAAAAATCATCAGGAGTTTGTTTAATGTTTTTTTTTTCGAATGGAAAAAATCTTTTCAAGAAAATATTAATTTTTCTGCAAGTTTCATTGTGTTAAATGTAGGGGGGATAAATTGCACAGGGTCAAATTGGTGGTACCTAATGTACAGTGTACATGATTTCCTAACCTCTAGACATAAAATAACCCCATACGAGTTGACATGCCATTAAAAATCAATCAATTAAAAAAAAAAGAAATCAAATTAATATATCAAGTAAAAGTAGGCAGAGTGGCTTATTGTCGATACCAGCTATATAGTGAAGGAGTTTATCCCCTTTTCACTAGCATTTTGACCAGGGAAATTGTTTTTGCATCTGTGGTGGAGTACCACACCTACCATCAGCTCCTCACTTTAGCGCACAGATCCAAGCTGTGCTACTCATGCGATGAGCTAGTGAAGGTCAGTATCGACCCTGGAATCTTGTAGTTCCAAGGCAGATAATCTACTGACTGAGCTAAACCGACCCCTTAATCTATATATCAATACTTGTGTTCGTTAATTGTACAACCATTATCACCTTGCAACACCCTCTGGTTTCAAAATGAGACCGTCCAAGAGGAAATGCAAAAATGTAAATCCTGATTATCTGATGTTACTTATCTGATAAATTCTTATTTCTTATGAGTGTTTTCATCTCAGCTAAATAATGGACTATTCTATTTTTATTATAAAAAAAGAAAGGGACGAAAAGGGACATGCTACACAGAAAAAATATAAGAAAATAAGAAAGAAAGAAAGAAAGAATGAGTAGGGGAAAAATAACTTGATGTAGATATTTTTGTATTTTGCAAATATTTCTTGTTTTACTTTTGAAGTAAAACAAATCTAAATATTATCTGCGTTATTCGGACTATTGTCCCCATCTTCATTGTTATTTGTACAATGTTTTGGCCGATATGCCCTCAGGCCTTCTTCAGGTATTTCTTGTTGGACTTGGGAACCAATTGGACACATGGCCTAGTGGATAAGGTAGTTAGGTTAAGACAGTTCTAAGTGACAGTTATCTCTGGATTCCGGGTTCAATCCTGAGTAGAGGCAGTAATATAGAAAAAATAATTAACACAACTCCTACCCCAGCTATAGTTAGCGGAATGAGAACAGGATACTCCCGTGGACTAAATAAAGGGTTAGGTTCAAAGTTCTGTGATGGCTACCGATTATAACAAGAAAGTTCCTGAGTTCGAAAAGAAGGTTCCCAAGTTCGACAAGAAATACCTGAAGAAGGCCGGAGGGCATATCGGCTGAAACATTGTACAAATAACAATGAAGATGGGGACAATAGTCCGAATAACGCAGATAATACTAATCATCAAGCCTCATCTCAAATATTCAGAGAAATAGTAAATCTAAATATATTCACAAACCATGTTTATTTTGTCAATCCCTGAAACTCCTAAGTCGCCTAAGTTGACAAATAATTTTGTGACAGCTATTTACAACCACTTTGCACAAAAAGGGTTAAAATGAAAGATCAGAACTGAATTCTTATTTGGTTTTGATGAAGTAATAGCAAAGTTTATTTACTCTAAAATCTCCCACTGTTATTGTCCAAGAGAAATTCTATGGAAAGAAAGGAAGGAAGAAAGAGCGAGAGAGAGAGCGATTTTGAAGTGAGTGAACACCTCATCTCTGAGCATCTTAAAAGCATGTAGAGAGGCACCAATGACATTTTCAAGGATTCAATCTTTGCTTGCATCAATTTGCTGTCTCGTCTGGATTGTATCTAAACAATCTGTAGAAAATTGGACAGAACAAAGATTAATGTAGGCATTCATGCTGAGGATAAATGCTCGGACAGATAAGAGAGAGAGAGCAAAAGAGAGAGAAAGAGAGAGCGAGAGAGAGAGAGAGAGAGCGAAAGAGAGAGAGAGAGAGGGAGAGAGAGAGAGCTAATGAGAGTGAGAAAGAGAGAGAGAGCGAATGAGAGTGAGAAAGAGAGAGAGAGCGTGAAAGAGAGAGCGAAAGAGAGAGAGAAAGCGAAAGAAAGTGAGAAAGAGAGATTGAAAGAGAAAAAGAGAGATTGAAAGAGAAAAAGAGAGATTGAAAAAGAGAGATTGAAAGAGAGAAGAGAAAAAGATTGAAAAAGAGAGAAAGAGAAAAGATTGAAAGAGAACAAGAGAGAAGAGAAGAGAGAGAGAGAGAGAGAGAGAGAGAGAGAGAAGAAACCCGAAAAAGAGAAAGAAAGAAAAAGAGAGAAATTGAAAGAAAGAGGAAAGAAAAAAGCAAAAATGGAAAAAAAGAAAATAGTTATCTTAAGAATCATGCACACAAAAGTGCACTAGACTTTCACAGTAGATTTTAACATTATATAGAATTTATTCTTAGCAAGATTTGTGTGTGTGAATGTTGGTTGGGTTTTACAGCATGTCAACCCTTGTTGGGTCATTTTATGCCAAAGACGTTTTAATTTTTTTCATTCTTGATGAGTATTAAACTATTTTTTAAAAACATGTTTTACTATTAAAACCATTGATGGTACAACCACTCCAGATCAGAGTGGACATGGGAGTAATGGTGATGAAGGCGTACTCTACATTCCACAGAGCTTCAGTATCTCATTTTTAACCAGAGCGTGTTGCAAGATTATATATATGTGTATTCATCCCCTTTTCTCTACCTTCCCTACCCACCTTCTCTATCATTCATTGTCCCAGGGAGGTCCTCTACAATAATTGATAGATGCACGCAACATTTTATTTAAGGGGAACAGAACTAAATTTCTATTTCAAATTGTTTTATTTTTTACTCCTTTAATAAATTTGATGATTTTGCTTATGATACAAACCCACTGATTGAATTTTTAACTCCCACCCACTCAGGCAAAATCTTTCAAAAATTAATTTTTACACCACCCAGTGGGCGTTTATTTTGCTAGTTATAATAAAGAAAATGCAAGGATAAAATATGAAAGAGTTACCTATAATTTGAAAGAGTGAGAGAGAGTTAAATCAAGATTATTATACTTTTTACATATATTGAACCATTTAGCAATAGCTCTTAACTCTTAATATCCTGTTGAGAATTTTCTAAGTCCGGAGTCCAATTCCTATAAAGATATATAAAAAAATGGCTAAAAATTTCCTTTTCATTTAAAGTTCCCTGTTATTTCCCTTAAAATAAAGAATTCTAAATATGTTTAATATTACATTTAAACAAATGCTATCGTTTGGGGTAGATTAGGAAAATGAATGACTTCCAGTCAGGTGGAATGAGGTGGTATAGGATTTAAGAGTTAAGTAAACATATCAATCATCATAATAATTAAATTATCTTACTGTAGTATGTCCACAGGTTCTGCTAGTAATTATAATTATTAAAATTACAATTATGATAAAGAAGAAAATACAAGGAGAGAACATGAAAGAGTTAATCTATAATTTTGAAAGACATTGTCTTTGTGAATTGAATAGGTCATAGGATGTCAGAATGTTGGGACGGAGGTTTCTTTTGTTTGTACGATACAAAACCAATATTGTATAGAGGCATTAATTTCCAACAGATAAACATAAAGAGACATTTCACTTGCTCAAAAGGTAGAAATGAAAAAAGACAAATTGTCTAGAATCTTCATTAAAAGGTCATCATCTGTATAGATATCAACTAAGCACACACAATGTCATTACTTGGTTTGCTCAGAGAAACAAAAAAAAAAGGACAAATACTATTATTCCCCTTAGACTGAAGGGTGAGATTAGTTTAGTCAGTAGAGCGTTTGGCTAGAAACCACAAGGTTCCTAGTTCGATACTAGCCCTCGCCAACTCAGCGTATGAGTAGCACAGGGATCTGTGTGGTAAAGTAAGGAGCTGAGGGTAGGTGTGGCGCTCCACCTTAGATGAAAAAACAATCTCCTTGGGGTACTGAAAAAGGGGATAGACTTTGAAGAATAATCAAAGTTCCAATTACCATCGAATTGGGAAGACAAGGCAACAAACAGTTGTAACTCAATACAAACCCAAATAGTCACTAAGTCTACTGCAGAATTACAGGGCATTTATAAAACTACACAGTATCATTCAAATCAAGCAGCCAATCAGAACTCAAGGAATGGAATCACCCAAATTCATGAATGGATCATTCTTGATTTCTATATATACCAACTGTCTTGGACACTGCTTCTGTTGACTTAGTTAGCTGCTGTTATTCAAACCAACAGTAGACTAACTGACTTCAATAGCTGATTGGCTGATACCGTCTTTAGGACACCCCGACGACTTTATATATTTACCAACTCCTCCGCATGAGTAGGTTGAGACACAAGGTCAATTTATTAAGCAGAGTTTAACAGGTTTGAATTCAGAGTTTTCCTTTTCCTAATCTGGTTGCTGATCCAAGGTTAAAGAGCCCAGTCTACACTACTATTTACCTATAGCTGGAGGGAGAATAGTTGGATTCATGCTTTCCCCAATGATATTAGCACTATGTAAAATGCAAACAGCCGTAGCCAGGATTTGAACTCGGATTGATGGGTCCATTTCCTAAGACTCTAATCATTACACCCTGTGCCTCCTCTTAGAACCGAGTATACCATTGTAATTCTGAGGATTTCTAATGTTTTTTTCTTTTTTTTTTTTTTTTAAGAGTTACACATTTCTTTGTACATGGCTGGTATAAGGTTGGAAATTCTTCTGCTAATAGTGTTACATACTTCGTGGGTTGCAAACGAATTATGTACAGTAGTGTAGTTAAATTTAAATAATGGTATTTGTAAATGGAAAGTACCATTGAATCATAGCATGACCATTACAGCAGTGATTGACAGCATTGGTGGTTTCTCATTGGCTAAAGGAAAACAATGTGAAGGAAAATGAGTTGGCAAAATTTGTGGCGGTTCATCTATGGGAGCTGACACAATGGTTGTCTGTTCCCAAGTAAGCCATCTTCTCACTACGGTGGTTGAACTCTTTTGGGCTTAAATAAAATGTCTAAGAAAAAATAAATCAAGTCCTGCATTCATCATTAAAACCAAAAGTAATGAACACAGACAAACCACAACCGGAGCCAAGAACAAAAGAAGTCCGAGTCAACCAGAGGAAGAGACCAGGGAAACTAACCCAAAAGAAGATGACCAGTCGGCAAAATAGATGACGACTCTTAGAACCAGTTAAAGCCTAAAGTTATTAAAGGGCATATAACAAATAGAATGTCCTAGAGGACTTTTTAAAGAATATAAATTTGGTTTGGTTTGTTGGTTTTTACGGCATGTCAACCCTTGTTGGGTTATTCTATGCTGAAGACGTTTTATTTTATTCATGCTTGATGGGTATTCAAAATTTTTATTTTAAACTCAAATTTTTTAACACATTTTTCAAAAGTCATTTTTTTTATTTAACCCATATATAGAACCCTAACAGGTACTATCCCTCTGGGTCAGAGTGGACCTGGGAGTAATGGCAATGAAGGGGTATTCCACACTCCCCACAGCTCTAAAATTGGAACTTCACCATTAGATGCTGTTTATGTCCTACCCAGGACACTTATAAATTTGGTATATACTTCTGAATGCCCTAAACTTGCAACTTTGTGTCACATCCTATTTGTGGTGGACAGGTTGGGTAAATACCTATTTTTGTAGGCCTGGTTTAGACCCATTTTGTTGAGGGGAAAAAAATGACTAAAATAAAGAAAATTCCTCAGGGTGTTGAAGTCTTAGAGATGGTTTGGATCTTATAAAATTTGGTAGAAAAAGAAAAAAACTATTTTGTAAAAAAATTGTCTGAAGTTAATTTCAAATCATTAATTGCACTGTTAAAATATTAATAAGTTATTTAAAAAAAAAAATGATTAAAAAAAAATTATTTACCCTACGGGTAGTATTGACACAAGGCATCCAGCAAGGATTGAACTCACTTTTCAGTAATAATAGAATTGCGAGAATAGTTTGCTAACCATTACACCATGACAGGAAGTTAAAATGTACAACAATATTTCTACTAGAAACACTTGTTGGAGTTCTAACATTGCTAGACTAAATATTAAATGTTCTTATCTGCATAAATGAGCTTATCTTTCTTCCTGCTGTGTTCAGTGTTAGTATATCCTATGCTAATATTAAGTCCTTGCTAAGTGGGGACTCAAATATCTTCCCTAACATCAAGCATTTCCAATACTGAAAAAAAAAAAAAAAAAAAAAAAAAAACGACTTTAAAAAAACTTGTCCTTTGTTTATATTTGTAGTATGAGCAGTGGCAACAAGAAGGCTATAAACATTAACCACTCAAAGTCATTTATTAACTCACAAAAACTTACTTCAATGTTACTAGTTGAAATGCTGTTCATGGAGCAATTTTTAAAAAATAATTTTGTTTTGATATTCACAGATAAGATAAACTTTATTGTCTACACCATGCGAGATACTTTTAAAATGATTGGGTCAAAATAATCTACCTATATTTAAAGAAAAAAATACATACATATATATATATATATATATATATATATATATATATATATATATATATATATATATATATATATATATATATCAATCATCCACAGACATGTGTTTTGACGTTTACGTCTCATCAATGCAGTGCTACTTTTTTAACAGCTACCTCTAGCTGGGACCAAAATCTGACAGAATTTTCGTCTGCCAAGCTCCTTACCCTTATGGCCATAAGAGACTATCAGTCAGAGGTGAACAATTAATTGATACATACTTACAGGATGTATGTTTTTACAATCACCAGAGAACGCAATATATATAAGTTGTTGGATGGCATAAAGTCGCTATCAGCCAGATAGCAAGAGAGACTATCTCCTTTTCACTAGTGCCAGACCAAGGAGACTGTTTTGGTGTCTGAGGTGGAGCACCACACTTACCATCAGCTCCTCACTTTACCGCACAGATCCCTGTTTTACTCATATGCTGAGTTGGCATATATATATATATATATATATATATATATATATATACAGATTCTGTATATCTGTATGTTTGTAGAATGACCGATCACATGTTCTTTTATAAAGGAAAATTGGTAGAGACCAGCAAAGACCTAAGTCCAATAAAATCCACACCCTATTTTTGTCCATGAGGGATAAAAAAAAAACAACAACTTATTACCCCTCATTTTCCATAAGAAAATTTAAATAAAATATAATATGGATATAAATCAATGATACATTAAAAAATTTCTTAAAAAACATGATAAAAAAATAAAAAAATTAATAAAAAATAAAACCAAATAAAAGACAAAAGAAACATACAATAAAAAGAATAAAAATAAAGTTTAATTTTTTTTATTAATTGAAATAGATCACTAAATAGGACTGGGCCTATTCTAGTAGTGACCACCCCAAGTGGAGATTTAAGAGGTTTGAATTCAGAGTTTTCCTTCTCCTAGACTGGTTGCTAACCAAGGTTCAAGAGCCCAGTATGCCCTACTATTTACCCATAGCTGGAGGGAGAATCGTTGGATTCATACCTTTCCCAAAGGTATTAGTGCTATGTGAACTGTGGCTTTGTCCCGGATTCACATAGTGCTAATAACAAGAATATATGAAAATAAAAGATAATATGAATAGATAGAAAAATAATTTTTATTAATCTACATATGAATATAAATAACAGATTTGTTTTTGAATTTTTGGTTTGGTTTGTTTTGTTTTACGACATATCAACCTCAGTGGGTCATTTAATGCCGATAAAGTTTTGAAATAAATCAATTCTTAATGGATAATACAATTTTTTTATAAATACAGTTTTCTATTTAACACAATAGATGGGACCCTAACAGGTACTACCACTCCGGGTCAGAGTGGACCAGGGAGCAATGGTGATGAAGGGGTGCTCCACATTCCCCAAACCTCCAAAACTGGAACCTCATCATCAGATAGAGTTTAACGTCATTCCCAGGACATGTAGACCCGCAGCCACTGCCTTCTAGTACCCATATGATAAAAAGGGGTTGGGGCTTGCCATAAGGGCAATAGGGTTGGGAAAATCATATAGGTGCTAGGGCTGACGTGACCAGCCGATTGATCGGAGGGGCCTCTCGACTGCCCGTCTAGCCCAAGATAGGGCCAAAATGGAGTATTGCATGTCATGAACTGCTCATCCACCTGGGCTCCATCCTTAAGCATCACGGGTCGCCACAGGTGGCCCCATTGGGGGAGTCTTACCCCTCTGCAGAGGTGCATTCTAACGCCCCACCGACAGGGCGGTTTTGAATTTTTAAATCCTGGGCAACACCAGATAGAACTGTTAGTACTTTATATGTGCAATCTATATTTGCATACCTTGTATCATTGCATGAACTCTTACAGCATAATACAATTGCATACATTTATGGTCACTTGCTTACCAAAGGGAGAATAGATAATAGGCTATTTTTTAAAAATGCTGTGTGATCTAGCTGCACTATCCTTTACAATCTACTGGTCAATCACAATTGACATATTGGCATTCTTAGTCTACATGGATCAATAAATAAAAGAAAATATTGCCCTGGTTTTGAATATCTTAGAGTTTTCTTCCTTCATTTACTGAAGAGTGTCATGGTGAATAATGAAAGAGAACTTGACAGTCTTCCAATTGCTGTTGTGTTCTTTAATCCCTAAGCTACTATGATTGCTTGGGTTTAAAACTATGTGGGCGAAACTGGCTTTGTTGATTGGTTTTAATTTCTGTCATGCCTACAGACAATGAAACAAAGGAGAGAGAGAGAGAGAGAGAGAGAGAGAGAGAGAGAGAGAGAGAGAGAGAGAGAGAGAGAGAATGAATTGGATATGGTCTAAAAATAATGACAAAAAAAATGGAAAAAAAAAAATGAAAAAAAAATGAAGAAAAGATGAAAAAAAATAGACAGATAAAAAAAGACAATGAGAAAATAGAATGAAAAAAAAGGAAAAAAAAAGACAAAAAAAAAACGACAGAAAAAGAGGAAAGAAAATGAGAAAAAAAAAAAAGGAAAAAAAAAAAACAAAAAAAAACGACAGAAAAAGAGGAAAGAAAATGAGAAAGAAAAAAAAAGGAAGTTATGTATGTAAATATAGATAAGTACATTAATAGGTGCATAACCCAAGCATTTATTATACACAACTTTATCTTTTTCAACAATAACCTTTCTTGTCAACACATAATTTCATTGATTACATAGATCAAACGTAATGAAAATTTTAGATAAAATTTCAGCCAATAACATTATAAGGCTATGGACTTATTGATTCATCCCCATACATAAAAGTATGTATGTATTTACCCAACCCCTCTGCACAAACAGGATGTGACACAAAGTCAATTTTTAAGTACAGTTTAGGAGGTTTCAATTCAGAGCTTTCCTTCTCACAGACTGGTTGATTAACCAAGATTAAAGAGCCCAGTCCGCCCTACTATTTACCTATAGCTGGAGGGAGAATAGTTAGATATATACCATTCCTAAGGGTATTAGCGCTATGTTAAAGCAAACAGCCTTGTCCAGGATTTGAACTGTAGTCCATTTCCTATGATTATAACCGTTACACCACAGGCACCTAAGTGTGCGTGCACACACACACACACATACATATATATATATATTTTTAAACAGACTGAATAACAAGGACTACCACTCGTTTTTATCGTTATTCTGTAATAAAAAATTTCTTATTACCTTCCATATACCAACAAATGCCCTGAAGATGATCTAATTAATAGATCGAAACACTGCAGCGTTGGCCAATAAACTCACCACTTAACCCATTTAAACCTGTGTTTTTTCATTTTTCTTAATATACTACATACCGTCGGATTCACTTCCTTTCTTCACATACACACACACATATATATATATATATATATATATATATATATATATGGAGAAATGCAGACCAAACACAAGATATTACAATGGATGGAAATTTATTAGTTGTAGTGTTGATGTTCAAACATTTTGGTTTATAAAGAAACCTTCTTCAGGACCATTTAGTAGCTATTAAGGAGAAAAAATAGTTTCTTTATAAACCAAAATGTTCGAACATTGACACTACAACTAATAAATTTCCATCCATTGTAACATCCCGTGTTTGTTCTACATTTTCTCCACTGTTGGATTTATTTCCTCGTTTCACTCCCTTATAAATATACATGAGGTGCCATTTCTCTATGACTAAGTTCCCATAACTCTTCAAGAATGGCATGAATTCTTGTGACAAACTCTTCTTTCTAGTTCTGTCCACATTTCCTTGATGATATTTAAGATAGGACTGTGAACACGTTGATCAGCCAAACTCAATTGTTGTGCACATTCTGTCATGATGAAAAAACACCCCAAAAAACTCAACTTCATCAGAGTCTGGTTCTTCAGCAACTGGATGTATTTGGCACTATTCAAGCAACTGCCAATTTTAACCAACTATGTACCCCACCCCCCATAGCATCAGACCGTCACCCCCACTAACTTCCCTGTCTCCATTGTGTAACTTGAGTCGTTTCACTTTCCGGTAAGTCTTTTCTAACAAATTCTCACTCATTAGAATGCAACTTCAACCTAGTTTCATCATTGAATTTGATCTTATTCCAGGAATCTATATCCCATGGTTCCTATATATATATATTAATACTCTTGTTCCTTAACCTTCAAACCGTCATCATGCTGCAACACCCTCTGGTTAAAAGTGAAACTGCTTGCAAAATTTTAACTGCAGTTGTAGCTTCGGTTCTGAGCAAAAATTAAACGATCTTTTAGGTACAAATAATGTTCAATATATGTGAAATAATAGAAATTTTTTGTCATAGATGCAGTGCCACATCGTGATATTGATCTTGCTATGAAAAAAAAAAAATCGGAAATGCAACACCCTTTGATTAAAAATGAGACTGTCCAAATCATCCAAGATGAAATACAAAAACGAAAAGCCTGATTATCTGGTGTTGCTTATCCTCCGAATTCTTATTTCTTATGAGTGTGGTGATCTTAATTAAATAATGGACCATTCAGTTTTTATTAAAAAAAAAAAAAAAGAAAAAGAAAGGTAAGACATATGACATGCAACACAGAAAAATATAATAAGAAAGGGAGAAAGAAAGAGAGTAGGGAAAAGGTAGAGAGAGGGGCTGAGCGTGTGGAAGCGATAATGCTAATCTGTTTCAATCAAACATAATGAAAAGATGAAAAGAAGCAAAGAAAAAAAAAAAGAAGAATTAGAGAGAGTTAAATGAAGATTATTATACTATTTACATATTGAGCTGTTTAACGTTGTAATAATTAAATTATCATACTGTGTTATATCCACAGATCCTGCTAGTCTCTTACCACCTTAATCGTTGCCTTCAAACGTTTCTTAACTGAAATGCATCCATGTTCTAGAAGGATGCATTTATTGGTATCTACTAACACCAAACCAAACAAGCCACACTCATTTTCAATCTTTTTTTTTTGTCTTAATGTTCGTGGTCCAGATTCCTCTACCATAGCATCTTCTTATCCAGCAACTTTTTAGAGTAACCACATCTTAGTTTATCTAAACCATTTTCAGTGCATTGGAACTTCAAGAGAATTTCTGAAATGCCATTTCAAGAAATTCCAAGTTCCTCCTTAGCTTTTTACTCACTGGCTCATATTCTTGGCCATTTTTACTACGCTTCTTGCTGGGTTCTTTAACCACGCGGGTAAAGTCATGAGCGTCGATCCCAGGGGGCCATCCCCCCAGGCAACACCTGTCCCCTCGATTTAAAGGGGCAGGGCTGGGTTTTTGCCCAGTGCCTGAAGCGCTCCCCTTGAGGGGGAATGCCGAGGGGGTCGACGCAATTTTTTAACCCGCCACCAATGAGTCTTGGCTTGTAGGTGGTCCCATGTTAATAGGGACTTGTGTCTGACTTTGTACAAGTCGGGTTCTTTGAAAAATGTTTTACTAGAATTTCATAAGCAATGAAAGAATGCAGGAATTCAATGCAACAATGTGTACTGTATGGAGGAGAGGAAAAACATATTAATGGTGTTGCAAAATTTTTTCACTGTCATTTTTTTTGCCTCTTCCCCTCTCATTCAGACCCCCCCCCTCAGTTAAAAATGAGGGAATGGCTCCAATGAAGCCAATATTTAATCCGTACAAAATGTGAGGCAAAATGTTCACCTGTTAAGCTGTTAATTATTAGAAAAATCTCCAATAATTTAAAGTGGCCAAAGACTTTTTTTGTATATATTGTTCACCCCCTGGCTGACAGTTCCCGATAGCCGTGAGGGTAAGGAGCTTGATAGACGAAAATTCTGTCATGTTTCGCACTCGGCTAGAGGTAGCTGTTAAAAAGTTGAGCCGCACTGATGAGAAGTAAACTTCGAAACATGTGTCTGTGGATGACTGGTATATATATATATATATATATATATATATATATATATATATATATTGGTGAGAAAGGTGTTATAGGCATTTTAGAATGTGTGTACTGCATTGGAAATTAGAGTACTTTCGGCACTTCGAAGCGCCATCATCAGGGGTGATGTATTCCATTTTTTTTTGTTTTTTTTTATATTAATGTGGAGGCTGGAAGGTGTGTATATATATATATATATATATATATATATACACACACACATATATATATTTACCGACCCAAGGAGATAGTCAAGAGATACGTAGAGGGGAAGAAAGTGATAGACACAGAGCAAAGTAAGAGATTAGTCGGTTTTTGACTTGATTGCAAATAATGACTAATTAGAACCAATTAAAACAGAATTTTTTCAAACATAATTCAATCCTAATAGTAAGGAATAATTTAGCATAATTTTTGTGTCATTAAACCAAACAGTAAAAAGCCTTTAGGAAACAAAAGTTGATTAACCCAGCTTTAGTATAATAATAGATATATATAATTTAGGAATGCAAAGACACAAAGTCTACTGTGCTTGGTAACTGACAGTTTCTCCTTGGTTGCAAAATTACATAGGCGAGAAATTGTCAGTTACCAAGCGTCATTGACTTAATGTCTTCACTAGCCTAACTTAGATATACATGTTCTATTAGTGATTTTGAACGCTTTTTACTTATAAATGTATCAAATTATATAATCAATATATATGTATATTACCAGTTTACCTGATGAGTGGAGTCACAAGTTATTAACCTGCCTTATTTTCTTAAATATATATATATATATATATATATATAGCATTGAGAATATTCAATCAAATTCAATGGACTTCAGGTGTGTCAATACAAGCTCACCTAAAGATTAGCCACTTGGAATTCAGTCATGAGTTTTTACCGTTTTATTTTATCTTAGTTGAAAATCTTGATATATTGAGCACTGTATTTTACTGATTTAAAAGGTTTTTTAAAACAGTTTTATCATTTGAATGTGTGTGTGTGTGTGTGAAGATCTTCAGACCAAATTTGGTTTGGTTTGGTTTGTTTTGTTTTATGGCATATCAACCTCAGTGGGTCATTTAATGCTGATAAAGTTTTGAAATAAATCAATTCTTAATGGATAATACAATTTTTTTTATAAATACATTTTTCTATTTAACCCATAGATGGGACGCTAACAGGTACTACCACTCCGGGTCAGAGTGGATCAGGGAGCAATGGTGATGAAGGGGTGCTCCACATTCCCCAAACCTCCAAAACTGGAACCTCACCATCAGATAGAGTTTAACGTCATTCCCAGGACATGTAGATCCGCAGCCACCGCCTTCTAGCACCCATATGATAAAAAGGGGTTGGGCTTGCCATAAGGGCCAAATTTGGTCTGGAGATCGCACATGAGAAACTGTTAGTAAGTAGGTGTTGACACCATGTCCATGCTACCTTAACTCATATATATATATATATATGATAAGTAAACAAACAGACGATGTTTGTGATATGGCTATTTTCAGCCGACAATATTTGGGAGAATATGTGTTTAAATGAAGTCGAACCTAATTTATGAAAGTTAATTAATTAATAATTAATTAATTAGGCGGGATTACCTATTAAATTTAAGGCTAAACAAATCGAGAAAAATCAATCTCTGTATGTACATTTCGGCCTATTAGGCCTCATCAGCAGAGCTATAGATACAAAGACCGCCCCGTGTGCGATTCGAAACCTGATTGTCAAGCTGACTTGTCAAGCGTCTTACCACCACACCAAACGGACTTAGCAGATTTCTTCGTTTTGTTAAGGAGTAGGTATTTATATTCCTCTTAAGTGACCTCTACACGAACTAGCTTGACAATCAGGTTTCGAATCGCACACGGGGCGGTCTTTGTATCTATAGCTCTGCTGATGAGGCCTAATAGGCCGAAATGTACATACAGAGATTGATTTTTCTCGATTTGTTTAGCCTTAAATTTAATAGGTAATCCCGCCTAATTAATTAATTATTAATTAATTAACTTTCATAAATTAGGTTCGACTTCATCTAAACACATATTCTCCCAAATATATACATATATATATTTTTTTTTTTCAGCTCCCCTCTTACATATATATGCACCCACGTAAGCGACTCACATGCACAATATATGTACATGTACAAGCGAGCAATTAATAACGAGGTGTATTAGTATAAGTTTTAATTAGTATCATTCAGTCATCAACATGAAGAAACAAGCAGCTGATGTTGTCGATACAACCTACACAATTGTAATGACGTATTTTACATATCAGATCAAAAGAAACCACCTACACCTAAGTGAGAACATGGTGTAGACAATGGACACTTGGACTGGACAGGTGAAAATGCTGGTCAAACACATTCACACCGTTTCGTTTTAACGCACACACGGGCACGCAATCATATAGATTAACTCATTCAAGCATGATTCCCCACAGAAGACAAAATATAAATAGAAAATATTACATTTGCAATTAATTCAGTGATTATTTCCTCTCTAGCATCACAAAAGCTATGGTCATTGAATTTTTAGTAATTATGTTTTCCGAAAGCAATCTACGGAGGTGTGGCTGGACTAATGATTAGAATCAGCACAGAAAATGAAATCAGAGAACAGAGTTCAAGTTCTGGTCGAGACTACATTCACTTTGCAGTATTTCAATTAAGATATGAATTTATTTTTTATCCCCTTATAGAAAAAATTGTAGGAGAGATTAGATTCTCTTGCCTTGATGGGCAACTAGCCTAGGAAAAGGGCTAACTGAATTCTAAACTATGATTGATTGATTGATTTCAATGGCATGTCAACTACTCTAGGGTTATTTTTTGCCTAGAGGTCTAGGAACCTATAGAGGTGTGGCAATTATTACATCTATTTCATGAATGTTTATATGGCAATCAATGTCAGAGATGCTGATAGGTAAGTGTCCTGAGTCACTGATGCATAAAAATCTAAAAGAACACAGAAAAATCATATCCATGTGTCCCAGTGTTGTTTTTTTCTTCCCCCACCATTTCCAGCTAACTGTAACATTTCAATATTTTCTTGGAAATGAATTACACTATGGGGTACAAGGTAGAGGTTAGACAGCTTTAGTTGTTCATAGATAAAAACTCTGCAATTTATTAAGAAACTTTAGTTGGGACCCATCAAATTTCCTGGGGATTCATTCAAATCAAATACATGCATCCCAGGATGCACTAAATTAAAAAGCTATCAGCACAACTGTATGTGACAATTTATGTGTAATTTGAATAAAATAAAAAAAAAGTTTTATTTATATTTTTCAATTTTTTTTTTTTTGGTGGTGGGGATAAAATGGCGGTGTTGGTCCCTGGCATAAATTGGTCCTCTGCATGCCATTAAGTGAATAACATTAGCACAAGTGATATTGTCTGACATTTTTTACTTTATTGGTTGATTTTTGTTTAATTATTGAATTATATCACTTAATTATAAATATATCAAGGTGTCTGCAAGATTTCAAATCTGAATGACATCTCTTTTCAGAGTTCTAAGACGGCATGTACATACCACAACAGTAATTTATATATTTATATAAGTTAGTATCAGCCAGACAGAAAGGGAGTCTATCTCCTTTTCACTAGCGCTAGATCAAGGAGATTGTTTTTGCATCTGAGGTGGAGCGCCACACCAACCATCTGCTCATAACTTTACCGTACAGATCCCTGTGCTACTCATCTGCTGAATTGACGAGGGCCTGCATCGAACCTGGAACGTCGTGGTTCCTAGGCAGACACTCTACCAACTGAGCTACTGTGATTATCTTTTTGATAAAACTAGCCAGAACAAAACGTTAGGGTTAGCACCACCTGACCAATATAGATGTCAGTAAGCAAAATTGTTTTATATATCCAAAAAAAAATATTGCAAGCTACTTGTATCCAAATGTAAAACAAATAAAAGAAGCCTATAGAATTGGGAAAAAATTGCAAATCATACTCAAAATCCCATGACCCCTCCAAAAAGCAGAACCCACAAATTTTGTAATAAAACTTAATTTTAACTAGGGGGTTTAGA
>CM042162.1:22784442-22896942 GCA_023376005.1 Doryteuthis pealeii | reverse complement strand
TGGTAGTGAGGCTAGAGCTTCTGGGGAATGTGGAGCACCTCTTCGTTGCCATTACTCCCAGGTTCACTCTGTGACACTTTAAAATGTAGGAGGCATTTCTGCTGCACATTGTACTAAAGTAGTCGGGGTGCCTAAAGTCCGTATCAGCCAGACAGCGAGGGAGTCTACCCCTTTCCATTAGCACTAGACCAAGGAGATTTTTTAGGTGTCTGTGAATGAGCGCAACACCTAGCATCAGCTCCTCACTTTACCGCACAGACCCCCGTGCTACTCATACACTGAGTTGGCGAAGGCCGGTATCGAACCAGGAACCTTGTGGTTCTTAGCTAAACCGGCATATTGTACTAGTTAAGTTTATAATAATAAAAGGAAGTTAAAAAATGCAACTATCAAAACTGTTATGGGGTGGGGGTAGTATTTTAGAATATTAAGAGGCATGTGTTAAAAGTAAGATAAAAATATTTATGGAGTTGGCAAGGGCTGGTATCGAACCCGCAATCTTGTGGTTTCTAGAGAGAGGCTCTACCTATTGGGCCCAGTAAGAGAACAAATAGCTTTACAAAATAATCTACAAGACCCTTTCTATTTACTTGATGACCCAGAGAATTTTAATTTACCGTGACAAGCTTTCACGATATTGTCATAATCACTTTCAATTTTATTTTATTTCATTGTTTTGTTTTGGACTGAGTGAAATCATAAAATAAAAATTGGGGAGTGGGAAGGTTTGTTTCCATGGATTCTTTCTATACAACACTTGGAATTCTTGGTGAAAATAAAGACAAGTTTCAATCTGTACGAATAAGCATCAACTCAGTTGTGGATTTTATAAATAATGGGTCAGGTTTCAACAGTGCACGTGTTTGTGGCAAATAGCAGCAGCAGCAGCCAATAAATATCGAGAGAAAAAAAACAAAAAAAACAACACAAAACAAACTACAATTTAGTTCAGATTATTATCATCTATTGAAAATAAACAACTAAATAAATTTCTGGAATCCCAGTGGAGGTACCTTCTAACCCGTTAATATATATATATATATATATATATATATATATATATATATATATATATATATATATATGTGTGTGTGTGTGTGTGTGTATAATAAGGCCGACAAAATATCTCTTAATACCAGTTGTTAATTTCTGTAAATAATCTAACTTGTCAGTTACTTAATACTATTGGGGCAATTTTGTCCTATCCTTAAAAAAAATTGTGCTAAAAAGCATGTGGGATTTGACGACTAGTATTTATTGAATGTTTCATGTGCAAAAGTCTGATTGCTTGGTTGGTTGTATTTTACGGCATGTCAAACCGATTGGGCCATTTTATGCCAAATACGATTTAGTTTTATTCATTCTTGATGGGTATTCAATTTTTTAAACACATTTTTTTTAAACTCGTGTTTTTCTATTAATTTATACATGGGATCCTAACAGGTAGTCCGAGTCAGAGTGGGCATGGGAGTAATGATTATGAAGAGGTACTCCACATTCCACAGAGTTCCATAATTGGCACTTCACCACCAAATTGAGTTTAACGTCATTCCCAGGATATGAAGACCTTCAGCCACTGCCTTCAAGCACATATATGATAAAAGGGTTGGGTCTAGCCATAAGGCCAATAGGGTCGGGATAATCATTTAGGTGCTAGGGCTTGATGTAACCAGCCGATTGATCGGAGGGGGTCTCTTTGACCACCCGTATAACCCAAGTAAGGACCAGAGTGGGGTGTTGCATGTCATGGACTCTTCAGCCATCAGCTGATTGAAAGGTTTAAGCAAGTAATAATTTTGATTTGGAAAGTTCAACCTATAATAATTTCCCCCAGGGCCGGATTTAGATCTTGTGCAATTGCTCCCTTATAAATCCGACACTGGATGAGGCTGTTTGCATTTCACATAATAATAATAATAATAATAATAATAATAATAATAATAATAATGGTATATGCATAAACCAGAATCTGTTCTTGAGAACGAAACATAAAATTCTCTGGGACTTTGAAATAAAAACGGATCACCTTATCCCAGCAAGAAGACCAAACCTAGTGTTGATAAACAAAAAAGAAAGAACTTGTCAACTGGTGGGTTTTGCAGTTCCAGCAGATCACAGGGTGAAGCTAAAGGAAAATGAAAAAAAAAAAAATGGACAAATATCTGAACCTTGCCAGAGAACTGAAAAAGTTATGGAATATGAAAGTCAAAGTGATGCCAATTGTAGTTGGTGCACTTGGAACGGTCCCAAAAGGATTGGAAAAGCGTTTGGAAAGTTTGGAAATCAGAGGAAGGATTGAAACCATTCAGAACACTGCACTGCTGCAATCTGCCAGAATACTCAGAAGAGTCCTGGAGACCTGAGGAGACTTGCTGTCACTCAGACTCTAGTGAAAGACCATCAGCTAATGCTGATGTGAAAACTCAAAAGGAATAAATACTAAAAAAAAATGTGCAAAAGTCTGATTGGATAGTTTAAGTAAGTAATAATTTTGATTTGGAAAGTTCAACAATAATTTCCCCCAGGACCGGATTTAAACAATTGCTCCCTTATAAATCCGATACTGGATGAGGCTGTTTGCATTTCACATAATAATACTAAAAAAAGATAATAATAATAATAATAAAATACTAAAAAATGTGCAAAAGTCTGATTTTGATTTAAAGTTTCAACCTACATTAATTCTTCCCAGGGCCGGATTTAGATTTAGACAATTGGGCCCCCTTATAAATCCGGCACTGGTTTTTCCTATTTTACAACTTTTCTTTAACTAGAATGAAGGGAAAACCCATTTGTCACATCAATACTTTTTCCTTACATACGCATTCGGTATCGGGCAAAATGTTGAATTAGCTTATTATATTTTTAGTGCCGATGCAAATATTAGAATGATTGGTGGTAGGGAAGATATTTAGTCAAGTCCCTACACACCAAAAAACAATATTAGTATATGGGTGCTAGGGGTCGGGGAGATGTTTAATCGAGTCTCCACTCATCAAAGAACAAATATTAACATATCCGTGATATACTAAAACTGAACAAAGAGAAGGCTTCTTAGTTTTGGCCTGAATTTAGTTTTCATTCAACTAGTCAATATCTTAAGTCCTATGAATATATATATATGTGTGGAGTAGACAAACAATGTGTTTGAAATGGCGATAGCCGACAATTTTGGGGAGATTATGTGCTTAATTAAAGTCATACCTAATTTGTTAATTAATTAATTAATTATAATTAAATGAATTAGGCGTGCATATCGGTTTAAATGTAAAGCGTAAACAAATCGAGAAAAAGTCGATCTCTGTATGTACATTTCAGCCTATTAGGCCTCATCAGTAGAGCTATGGACAGGTAGTGCTTTGTGCGTGATTCGAACCCTACCTGTCAGGCTGACAGGCGGACATTCAAATCCCTTTAATTAAGCACATAATCTCCCATATATATATATATATATATATATTATATTATATATATATATATATATATATATAGTTTACTTGTCCGACTTTCTATTAAACCGAAATAGGCATGAAGTCATTTAATAGTGGAGAGCAACGCACTAACTGAAACTTTTTGTAACGACCACGCATGAATTTAAATTTGTACGTGACTCACCACTACTTGGGTAAAAAAGAACAATTTCCTCGTAAATTCCTACCATGAAATAAACTGAACCCTCATTTTATGTCGTGTTTTTGCAATAAATGTTTTTTTTTCTTGCACCCATTATTTTACAATACTAAATATATTTTCTTGATTCTTTATTCTTTAACAAATAAAGAAAATATATTTAGTATTGTAAAATAACGGGTGCAAGAAAAATAAAACATTTATTGCAAAAACACGGACATAAAATGGGGTTCGGTTTATTTTATGGTAGGAATTTACGAGGAAATTGTTCTTTTTTACCATGACTTGTCTATTTCGGCTTGGTGGAAAGTCGGAAAAATTATATATATATATATATATATATATATATATAACAATTAAATACCTTTTTGCTGTTTCTTGGGTGAGTTCAGTCTTGGATTTGGTTCATCTCCCGTTAACAGTTCCATTTCAGTTCCACTAACAAAACCGGACATCCTAACAGAGCATAATTTATGGTGATATGAGCAGACATCTTAGAGATATTAGCCAATCACAGAAAATTATGTAAATATATGCAAAATTCAGTATTTAGTCGGTAGAGCGTTCGGCTAGAAGCCATAAGGTTCCTAGTTCGATACCGGCCCTCGCCAACTCAGCGTATGAGTAGCACAGGGATCTGTGCGGTAAAGTAAGGAGCTGATGGTAGATGTGGCGCTCCACCTCTAAAAATAATCTCCTTGGTCTAGCGCTAGTGAAAAGGGGATAGACACCTCGCTGTATGGCTCATACCGACATTAGGCCGCCCCGACGACTTTAATATTTAAGTAGAAACTTTCATAATAGCACAACAACCATTGGTACCTGGATCACCAAAGTTGAACAGCAATGAGCCTGTTCAGTATTTTGAACAACAACATAACAGACGTTATCATTGGTATGCTAGACTCTAACCTTAAGTTCAACCACTGATAAATCTATCATTCCTGAGTACTTGCAGGAATGGCTCATGGGATATAATGTAAATTTGTCTCATATGAGGCTTTTTTAATATGTAAATGAGACTTATTACTATACATAGGGGCCGGGTTAGCTCAGTCGGTAGAGCGTTAGACTAGAAATCACAAGGTTCCTAGTTCGATACCGGTCCTCGCCAACTCAGCGTATGAGTAGCACAGGGATCTGTGCGGTAAAGTAAGGAGCTGATGGTAGGTGTGGCGCTCCACCTCAGATGCTAAAACAAACTCCTTGGTCTAGCGCTATTGAAAAGGGGATAGACTCCCTCGCTGACTGGCCGATACCGACTTTAGGCCGCCCCGTCGACGACTTACTATAAATATTCAAGAAAAGGGAGGGGCATAGCGTAACGGTTATTGTCTTATGAAATGGACATAGCGACCCAAATTCGAATCCTGGACGAGGCTGTTTGCATTTTACTTCATGTTAATATCTTAGGACGTCCCATCCTGATGTAATGGTTAGCAAGCTAGTCTTGTAGAGCCATTATAACTGAATAGCGAGTTCGATCTTCACTGGATGCCCAATACTTGCGACCTTATGTCACATCTACCTGTGGTGAACAGGTTGGGTAAATACCTATTCTTAGGAAAGGCATGAATCCATCTCTTCCCCCAACTATGGGTAAATAATAGGACAGACTGGACTCTTTCGCCTTGGAACAGCGATCGGTCAAGAGAAAAGGAAAACTCTGAATTCAAACGAGCACGACTATTTTTCTGAATTTTTGAGATGAGGCTTCATAATTTGTATTATTTGTATTATTCGGACTATAGTCCTCATCTTTATTGTTATCTGTACAACGTTTCGGCCGATGTGCTCTCCGGCCTTCTTCAGGTATTTCTTGTCGGGAACTTTCTTAGCGGAACGAAAACAGGATACCCTCGTGGACTGAATAGAATGTTAGGTTCAAAGTTCCGTGATGGCTCCGAGTTCGAAAAGAAGGTTCCCGAGTCTGACAAGAAATACCTGAAGAAGGCCGGAGGGCATATCGGCTGAAACGTTGTACAGATAACAATGAAGATGAGGACAATAGTCCGAATCATTCAAATAATTCAATAATACTGAGCACGACTCTGAAAAATTAACCATGTGTCACATTCTGCTCGTGGCAAAGAGTTGGGTAAATACAACGTGGTTATTTCACATTCTCCAGAGTTCCAGAACAGGAGCCTCACCACCGAATGCAGTTTAGACATACCAAGGACATGTATGTTTCCTATAATTTATTATGTAGTCAGAATGCCATACATATTTTGGTTTGGTTTAATGTCATATCAACACTGTGGATTATTTAATGCCGACTCTCTATGATATTTATAAGATATACAATATAATATATATAATATAACAACGAATAATATAAGTAAAAATGTCGGAGTGGCCTAAAGTCGGTATCAGCCAGACAGCAAGGGAGTATATCTTCTTTTCACTAGCGCTAGACCAAGGAGATTGTTTTTTAGCGTCTGAGGTGGAGTACCACACCTACCATCAGCCCCTCACTTTACCGCAAAGATCACCGTGCTACTCATAGGCTGAGTTGGCGAGGGCCAGTTCGAACCAGGAACCTTGTGGTACCCAGGTGAACGCTGAATGATATAACAATATCTAACATAACATATACACACACACACACACACACACACATATATATATATATATATATATATATATATATATATATATGTATATATATATTTTGTAAGGGATTATTTTGTGATAAACATTTTATAAGTACATAGTATTTCCCTTCTCAGCATCTCACGAGGCAATAGGGGTTACTTGGCGGTGCCCGCCTCCTCTCCCAGAAATATGCGATAGATTATACTGGGGTGCCAGCAGCAAGGAATGTCCCTTACCTGACGTATATTTATGTAAAAGTCTTATTTAGACATAAAAACATAACATAAAAATTATCCTGGTGCAATTTTAGAAAGAAATTAAATCTCTCGACGAAATGGAAACTACTTAATTATTCATTTTATTGGAATACTTGGTGGTAGGGAGGATGTTTAGTCAAGTCCCCACTCACCAAGGACTATTATTAACATTAGTATATATATATATATATATATATATATATATATATATACTTTCAAAGAAAGAAAAACTTAACAAACCGTCATTTGGCTATTATAAATTTATTTCGACCAGAGCTCAGTATGAGCCAAGTCTCATCAGATAACCTATTACTGGTTCTGGTCGAAATAAATTTATAATAGCCAAATGATAGTTTGTTAAGTTTTTCTTTCTTTTAAAGTATAAATATTGCTCTGTATATAATTATACATTGAGCTCTCTTAGGGATTTGTAAAAATCCTTGTATAAATCTTGCATTAACATGAACATGCTTTGTGGATGTACAGGAGATATTGATGATCCCAAATAGAATTGGATAATTTTATATATATATATATATATATATATATATATATATATGTGTGTGTGTGTGTGTGTGTGTAACACTGAACACAAAGAAAGGAGAGAATATAAACTCATTTATACATACTAGAACATTTGATATATACAATATATACACAAGTGGAATTAAAAGAAAGACTACACTAATGTGTCCCAACAGATAAAACTATACACATATTGATCCACGAACAAGCAGTATGTGGAAGGGGTACAAGAATGAAAATGGTTTATTTTAAGAGCAAATAATATAGCCATGTGGCTTTACTGTACCCTGGTTGAGTTACAGACAAGGTCTCCACTGTTCAACAGAAGGACAAAGAGGCCGAGAATGTGTTTCTGGGACTGCCACGTGACGCCCAACACCCTAAGGAACATGCCAATTCTCTAAGGCAATTATTTATTGTATCCCTACAATTTCTTTTAACAGGTATTTGCCTCTGTTGGTAAGCTTGGTGCTAAGGACGATATCTAGTCGAGTCCCTACTCACTAAGAACCAATATTAGCATTAGCATATCCGTGACATACTAACACTGAACACAACAACAACAACAAAAAAGACACAATAAATACATTTATATATACAAGAATATTTAACATTTTATATACATAATATACATACAAATGGTATTAAGAAAAAAGAATACAAAAACATGTACTAACAAATAGAAATATACACATATTGTTCCCTGAATAAATAATTTGTGGAATGGTACACAAATGGAAAGAGAAAAAAAAAGCTTACTTGATAAAAGAAAGTAAAATAGCCATGTAGCTTTACCATTCCCTGTTCAAAGAACAGAGGCAAAGGAGATCGAGAATGGGTTTCTGGAACTGCCATGTGATATCCTACACATTACACCCTAACGAACATGCAAATTCTCCAAGGGAGATAATTATTTATTGTCTCTCTACACCTCCATCCGAGCCTATTTGTGAATCAGTCCAGAACTTCCAAAAACATTTTCTTAGGGTAAATATTTTTTCCTGACCTCCCAAATACGTACTCTAGTGGCTAATTCTCTGTAACAGTATAAGATAGAAGTGTTTGTTACATATAAATTAGTTCGGACCATACATATAGCTTACTTTCGGTCATACCGTCCCCAATATGGCGACGCATGTGGGGAAAAAAAGGGTAATAGTTCTCTCGTGTATAAAGCGCACCCGTAGCATTTAGGCTTAAAAGGGCGTATTATACAGGAATAATTACGATAAGTTAAGTTTAGACTATCCTCATTTTTTTCGTGTCTTCCACTGTAATTTCCCAAATAACTCGGATTCTTTCAAATTTTTTAGTTTTCTACATTTAAACCACCGAAACAAAAATATCACATCTTCCCAGAAATCGTAAAAAGAAATGTTAATATTACTAATTTTAGCTTGAATTATTTTTAGTTTCATCCGACCACAAAGATTATACAATAGCTTAAAATCATCTACTGTTAAAAGTTAAAAATAAAAAAATGGTTATGTAACAAAACAGGTATTCTATTTTTACTTAGTAGTAAAAAAAAAAAATGTCTTTTTTTTCTTTTTTTTTTTCCAGGTCAGTCAGGTGTAAAGCAACGCATAGAGTAGAATAAGTTCAAAGTAAATGAAGTCTGTTAATGAATATTTTTTCTCTATGATGTTCCCGAATGGTAATAAATAGGACTAGGAAGTTGGAAAACGTTTCTGTTGTATATTATTATTAACTACTAATGTTTCTGATTGCTGCGTTGGACAAGAAAACTCCCAACGTACCAATTTTACAGTTAAGTTTTTAAAATACTTTAAAGTTTAGTTTTTATTGTTACTAGCAACTATATGCACCCTCCGCCGGGTGCAAGTATTTAAGTTTTAATGTAATAAAATATTAGATTAGATTAGAAAGGCTAATGAAACTAAATAAGAATGCAGATAAAAAGATTTGAAACAGAATGGGGGTATAATCACTAAATAGAACAACTGAGACGTACTCTTCCATCACACCCGTATTTCATTGCTAAATTTTCCTATTTGGTTAAAATAGGTAAGTAAGGAATAAAATTACAGTTATTTTTTTCTTGTTAATGGATTTAAGATTTATCCCAGAGATTTTTTACTCATATTCATTAAGATAAAACCAAAAAATTAGAAATCAATAATACTAAGCTCATATTCTTTAAAATCAAATATGCAAATTAGCCAGAGAGAGAGAGAGAGAGAGAGTATATTAATGTTGGTATAGTCATGAATTTCTTTTGATATTTCATGTAAGTTTCCCAATTTATTGCAGCCCAGGTGTGTGTGTGAGAGAGAGAGAGAGAGAGAGAGAGAGAGAGAGAGAGAGAGAGAGAGAGAGAGAGAGCAACAATGGACATGAATTTCTTTTGATATTTCATGTAAGTTTCCAATTTATGCAGCCCAGGGGGACGTGAGAGAGAAGAGAGAGAGACAGAGACAGACAGAGACAGACTGTAATATGTGTATAATAATCAAAAGTCATTTTGTTTCTGGAAATAATAGAACAATTTAAGACCAATAAAATTTCCTCCGTCCCATCAAAAGATAAAGATAAGTGAATGACTCAAGCAGTCACACTGGTGCCACTGAACGGATATTTTGACAGTGGATAAATGATTTATACCCAATGACCATTATTATTCTTTTTTTCTTTTCTTTATCTAAATGGGATCTACGACCTACAATGACCTACATAAAAGTGCCGGTCAAGCACTGACAAACCTTTTTATACCAAACACCCCTATAAATATTAATCCCAATTGATATTTGTTTATTCCTTCAACTTATCAGGCGATAAAAATGAATATTTAAAACTAAACCATCACCATCACCATCACCACCGCTAACATTTGTAGAATCATTAGAAAAATCTATCTATCTATCTATACATATATAGAGGGCAGTTGTGTGTGTGTGTGTGTGTGTGTGTCCGGAGGAAGGTATGAAAAACTTGTAAATGTGGGAAGATGTGCAAGACTTTGGCAGGGCTAAAAAGCCACTTTCGCGTAGCTCACCGTTGAACTTTTTGAACTTATTTATTTCTTAATCAAGCAATGGCAATACTTGAACATGAGTTTGCTGCCATCATGAAAATATATATATATATATATATATATATATATATATATATATATATACACACACACACACACACACACACACACGTTCACTATCACCAGAGCTTGTTTTTGTACAAAAATAACGAAGATTTATTTATATCTGGAAAGATATTTAAAAATTAAGATTTGAATAGTAAGAAAAGGGAAAGTCATTGGTTGCATTCGTAATTAAAACATAAATCAATTCTGTAAGACCAAAACAATCAATGGATCTGTGAGACTAACTTTTTATTATACCCCCTACCCAAGTACCGCCGGGTAACCGATTCTAGTCTATAATATAGGTAAAACTATGTGAAAGGATTTTTATAATTTTTATTTTGGCCTTGACAAATATTTAGTATAGAAGATTTTTTTATCTCGATCTGTTATTCCATATGGATTCATTTTTCTAAGTATTTTAATGATTACAGGATAGAGGACATTGACACGATTACAATGCTGGAAAAGAAAGGATGTACTCCTGTGGACAACTACACATGGACACACCAGCGTATGCCGACCAGCAGAAATTACATAGATCAGCTCTAAGCGGATGCCGTGAGAACGTGTCTGGGTGATGACCGATAGGGACGGGTAGCAAGAGAGCCATGGGAATCGGTGCTGTCAGCACGATTCTACAATGATGATAAGATCACTAACACTACTCCGACTTTAGATACTGTTATATAATCAGGGGTGGATTTATAAGGGGGCAAAGGGGCAATTGCCCCGGGCCCCCTACCAGAGGAGCACCCAGACTTTCTTTATCAAACCTTCATTAAAAGTTTTTTAAATTAGCCAAATGATTAAGGTGGGTGGGGTGGGGGCATATGACAACAAAATAATAATGAGAATTGAGAAAAATATCTTTTATAAGAGTTTCTTTTATTGCAATAAGTAAGTAAGTAAAGTCGTCGGGGCGGCCTAAAGTCGGTATTAGCCAGTCATCGATGGAGTTATCCCCTTTTCAATAGCGCTAGACCAAGGAGATTGTTTTCTAGCATCTGAGGTGAAGCGCCACACATACCATCAGCTCCTTACTTTACCGCACAGATCCCTGTGCTACTCATACGCTGAGTTGGCGAGGACCGGTATCGAACTAGGAACCATGTGGTTTCTAGCCGAACGCTCTAAAATTTGATTAAAATCCGATTTTGAGGGGGTGAAAAAAAACCTGTTCTTTAGAGTTACATACCTAAGAAATCAACAATCAACTTATCAAATCAAAACTCCGGATTCGACGGTGGCTTCAGCCCTGAACCGCGTAAGCTAACATCGTTGATCCCAGGGGGCCATCCTCCCAGGCAACACCTGCCCCACTAAAATTTAAAGGGATAGGGCTGGGTTTATTGTTCGGTGTCTGAGGCGTCCCTCTTGAGGGGGAATGCTGACGGGATCAACATATTTTTTGCACCCGCCTCCCATGAGCTTCGGTTTGTGGGTGGGCCTTGTGCCTAACCGTACACGTGGGGTACGTGGTAAATATTAATCAACTTATCAAATTACATTTCCATCCTCTTTTAAGGGGGTGGAGACCGTCAAACATTCTCAGTCACCCTTGGTTGTTTCGGGACCCAGACTGGATGCCGCACAGAAGATCTCCCGGGGGCAATGAATGATAGAAATGGTTGGCGATAGATTGTTATGGATATCCGTGCTGCTGGTGCGACATCATGATCATGATCATAATATATATATATATATATATATATATATATATAATGTACGATCAGGATGTGAAGCAAGGTAAATTTGTTAAGCGTTGTTTAACAGGTTTAAGTTCAGAGTTTTCCTTCTCCTAGACTGAATACCTAACCAAGGTTAAAGAGCCCAATCTGCCCTAGTATTTACCCATAGCTGGAAGGAGAGTAGTTGGATGCATAGTTATAGTTATATACACAACAAATTGGTTACCTCAAATGGTGTAATGGTTAGCAAGCTGGATTAGCAGGTCATTGTTAGTGAGTTAGTTTCTCAAGGGGTGATCCATACTTCTGGTCTTGTGCCACATCTAACCTAAGCTTGGTAAATAACTATAAAGTAAAATCGTCGGGGCGGTCCAAATGTCGGTATCAGCCAGACAGCGAGGGACTCTATCCCCTTTTCATTAGCACTAGACCAAGGAGATTATTCTTAGCGTCTGAGGTGGAGCACCGCACCTACCATCAGCTTCTCACTTTACCACACAGATCCCTGTGCTACTCATACGCTGAGTTGGCGAGGGCTGGTATCGAACCAGGAACCTTGTGATTCCTAGCCGAACGCTCTACCGACTGAGCTAAACCGACTATATTTCAATATTCACTGCATTTTTTTCTTCTTAAATTACTCTTGTCAGTGTGGGGTGCTTTCACGACGCCGCAGCTTCAGGAGGGAGCAAAATCGCCATAACCCAAAAGCCTTTGCTATAACGTTGAAATATATCACAGGTGGGGATCAAGGTGTAGTATCTGTTCCAGTTACTATGCTTTGAGACCTACCTTTTATACCCGGCTTAAGCTGGGGGTCCAGTAGAGTACAATTATTAGCGTCGTTCCCAGGGGGCCATCCCCCCAGGCAATACCTGCCCTCTTGGAGGCAGGGCTGGGTTTATTGTCCAGCGCCTGAGGCGCCCCCCTTGAGGGGGAATGCCGAAGGGATCGACGCAATTTTTGTTCTTTCCCACCCATGAGCTTCGGCTTGTGGGTGGACCCACGTTAAAACGAGGCCTTGTGCCCAGCCCATACAAGTGGGGTATGAGGCAAATACCCTCAACTAATGAATGAGTAGAATTTGAAAGTGGAAAGGTAGGGGAAGCTTTGAAAAAAAATTTGAATTAGTATTTAATGGCCACTGGAGGAGGCGCTGAGTCGAGATCTTGGCCCCCACCCCATCATGACGTTGGCACGTCACTGTATGATTGTAATAAAACATTTAGAAACCAATCAAATTTCGGCATTAAATAACCCACAATGATTTAATGTGGCATTAAAAATAAAATGACATAATTTGCATTAGTCAAACTACTCCCTAATAATTTTGAGGCTAAAGCTTTAAAATGATTGATTATAAATTAAAATCAATCATTTAACGCCATGTTAACTCGTTTGGGATTATTTTATGCCTAGAGGTTAGGGAATCACATTCATTGTACATTTAATCCTATAGTTTTTGTGAAGTTGTTTCTTAAGGTTTTTTTCACAGTCCTATCAAATACAAATAATTTTTCAACAGATCTATTTGACCCATAGATGGGACCCTAATAGGTACTACCAATCCGGTGTGGGGTGGATCTGGGAGTAATTCCAGTGAAGGGGTACTACACACACCCCAAATATCCAGAATTGGATCTTCACCACCAGATGTAGTTCAGTATCATACCCAGGACACCCCCTTTTAGGGGAGGGGGTCTCACTCCTTTGCAGGGGATACACTCGGTATATTCTAAGCCCCGCCGATAGAGTTTTATTCTAACTTGTGGCCATACATGTGAAATATGTAAACAAATAGAAATTAGGACACTCTCTTTTTTGGAAGGGGTCTTCCCCCTCTGTAGGGGATAGTCAACGTATTTTAAGATCCGCTAACAAGGCGATAAAGACTTTTGAAGGAAACAAATTAAAAGACATTTTAAAACAATAAAAACATCAATGATTTAAACGGTTTTCTTTTGTTATGATTCATATTTTACATTATACTCACACATTAATAAAAATCTTATAGCTAAACAACAAAATTTAATGAATGGGTTTGAGGATACTACTACTACTACAATTACAACTACAGTTTAAATCTCGCCATCATAATAGAAAAAAAAACGATATTACTTTCTGAGATGACTGAGAATAATAAAAAAAGTAGATTTATTTAAAAATAAAGAGAAGAATAAACTAGAAGAAGAAGAAAAAACACCGTGGGGGTCGTAAACAAATAACTTTCATTGATCATCATCATTCTATTTGGGAGGAGAGACGGAAACAGTGGGTGGGGGCACCAAGCATAAATCTGGTTGGCGCGCTAGGTTCGTGAGTCGAGAGGAAAGCCGGCAAATCGGAGCTAGCACCAAAAGAGGAAGCCTACCGTTCGCGAACGGAACCGAAAGTCAGCACTTACAGGGACAAGTTACCTAACGCTTATTTACTGTTTAAGAAGCGAACGCAAACTTCTGTCGTTCTCTCTGAAAAAAAAAAGGGGGGAAGAAAATAACCAAGTGAATTGCGCGGACCACAACAAATTCATTGATTGTATAGTGCGGTCTTAAAACATTTTTCTTCTTCTTTCTATCCCCGTTTTTATTTTTAAAGTTTGTGGCCGCCTCTGTTGTGATTGTGTTGTTGTTCATTCTCCCCCTCACACTACTTTTTACTACGAGTTGTACAGTAGTAGTAAAAATACTATTTTTTAAAATTTACTACTGATAAGATCTACTACAAGACAGGGAAACTCACATCGCTCAGGGCATCTCTGAAATTCAGTTCTCGACGAAGATTGGACTTAGAAAAGAAAAAGAAAAGAATAGAAATATTTCTATTCACAAATGATCGCAAGTATTAAGGTAAGAATATTATATATATATTTGCTAATTATTTATACCAACATCGATAAGGACAAGAATTCAAGATTTTTTTATACTATGAATTCAGGGGCGTAAAATTTACCATAGTCTACTGGGCAGATGTTAGTGGAATATCAATAATAATAATTAAAAAAAATAATAAAAGATATTTCTATTTCAGAGTAAGAATAAAAAAAATTAAAATCGTCCACTTTTTAGCAGTTCTGAGGTTTAAAAAATATGTATAATTAAATCACTATGCAACAACTTTAATTATTTATGCTGTCATTTATTTATTTAACTTATTAAATTAACGTATTAAGTTATGTTTTCCTTAGTTTTAGTTTTATTAAAAGTATTAATCCCAGTTAAGAAATTTTAAATACATACATTGGACTTCATTTCATATTTACACTAACATCTGTCCAGTAGATTATGGTAAAAATTTACGCTTCTGCATTCACAGTCTGGCTTTTTTTCTTTCTTATTTTTTTTAAATCTTCAACTTGAGATTGTTTTACAGTTTGAATTTAGGGGCAATATTTGTCTTCTTCATATTTATTCAAATGATAGATGTGTTTAGAATTTATATAACAAAACTAAAGCAAGTCTTTATTTTTCTTTCTTTCTTTACTTACTACTAAAGAAATAAATAGTAGTAATACTAAGTCGAGCATTACGTTGTTTTACTCTCAGTTAAGATCAACTCATCCAGTGAATTAACATGTGCGGCGAGAAGACCTCGTATTTATTTTGACGGTTTTTTTCTTCTCGTGTGAGAAAGATAGCGGGTTTTTCTTCTTCTTTTAACAGTGAAGAGAAGAAAAAGAAATATCTATATCGGGATGCTTCTCTCTCTTTCATAAATGAATGAATTATGAAGGAAAGAAAAAAATACCATAGCTAGTAGTTACAATGCTAAATGAATACAATTTGTGGCTCCTATTATTTTTGTTTAAGTAGAAAACACATAAACAAAACAAATATTGTGAGGTGCTTTTTTTGTAAGGACCTTCCTGTCATTTTTTTTTCTTCGGTCTTTTTCTTTTGGGCATTCAACGAAATTTTAAGTTGAATAAACTACGGGTCTTCCTTGCTTGTTTTTCCCCTAAGAAAAAAAAAACCCTATGGAATGCTTTTATTTTTGTTCTTTTATTTTATTTATATTTTTTTTTTTTTTTAGAATATTCACATTAATTCTATTAAACTTTAGTTGCGCTAATTTTCTTAAGAATGGGGAAAGACCAGCCCAAGATATTTGAAATCCGAGTTTATCACCAAGACCCGAACACCAACCTTGGGCACAAGTAGACAAAAAAGAAAAAAAGTATGCTATGTGTGTGTGTTCATTACATTCTAATTTCTTGTCAAATACTTAAACGAGGTTTATTAAAGCCTCTTTCGTCTTTTCCCAATTCTTCTAATTCGAAGTTGTTGAATGTTGAGTCAGTTCAATGAAGAGTAGTTTACAGTTTATTTGCCTATTTGTGTGTTGTGTGTGTGTGCTAACAATGGAACTAAAATTCAACTAATTAAAATGCCTTTAAAAAAAGGAAAAAAAAAAAAAGGCGACTTAATTTCTTAACATAATGAATTCTTCAGAACTTGAATTTAAACAGGTACAACGAGAAAACTGCTATTCATTAGTAAAATCGCGTAGAGCAAAAAATAACAATTTAGCCGTTTTTTATTTTACCCTCCCCCTCAATACAATTTTTTTGTACAACTAAAGAAAGCTTTTCCTTCTGTGGTTAAAAAAACCAACAAACAAACCCCCCCCCAAAAAAAAACAACAAACAAACAAAGTAAACAAACCAGTCGTGAAGAAGAAAGTACCGAAAAATATTGAACGGCTCTAAGACAGGAACTTCATATTTGTCGTAATTTCTATAAAATGAAATTCATGAGGCGTGACGACTACTGATAAAAAAATGCTGTATGTGCCTGCTAAGTTATAATCTAGAAGTACATAACGAATAGAAAACGAGCAGTTTAATTATGTTTTCTGTGTGTGTGTGTGTTTTATTGGCACCACGTTGCTTCGAGCACTGTTTGTAGTTCTGTTTAAACAACAACCAACGAAATAAACATGCTTAGTAACGTGATTTGCCTTTTTCTAGGTTAGAACATTAGTGTGGTAACCATGAGGTCTAATATTCCTGCCTGATGACTTCCCTCTTGATAGGAAAACAATTTGGCGAAATTTCTCAAATGAAAAGGCAATGAAAATCTGTACATTACCTTTTTTTTTACGTAATTTCACAAAAAATGTTTGTGGGTACGACTACTCTGTACTTTTCAGATAGAGCGGTCCCTTCTTGATTTTTTAAAAACATCTTAATTATGTTCGTTCAAGTGGTATATATCCATAATAGCTCGCTGAGAAAATGTAATAAAAATGGGTTAAATTGTAATTAAGTGAGAATTATTAAAATTGAATGAACGTAGATAAATAATATCTTTCAATTTTTTTTTTATTGTAACAAAGTCACTCAATTTCCTTTCCTAAAAATATCTCCGACTTTTTAATTAAAATTTAGTTTACAAACCTATCTTAGATTTCAATTAGAAATAATTTAAATACAGAGTTAAAGTTTTTAGTTAAAATTCACCTTTGTTGCTTTGATTATTTATTTAACAATTAATTCTATATGTTTATCAGACGCTAGACTTGAGTCTCGCTACTATGATGTCAAAACGGACATCATAGTAGTTTGTAGTACAAAGATTGTCAATCCTGTTACAACCTGAACATACCTGTAATTTTTGGTTAACTTGGTATTTCTGACTTAATTACGAAAAAAAACTTAAAAAAAAATTTAATTCGGAAAAGTTAAAGATAATCCCCAAAATAAGGAATTTTACTCCCAGTCATTTGTTCCATATTTTTACTGAATAAATGGTATCCCAAAGTTTAAAAATCATTCAGTCTTAAGACGGCAACTTACGACCGATTGTTGATATATATCTTTGGAGACTAAAATCTAAGCTAAATAAGTTTTTTTTAAATGAAGCAAATGACTAAAACTTTTATCTTGACAGTGTATAATATAAATATTACACACACACACACATATATATATATTTGTTTGTACATTTCAGCAGAAATAACGGGATTTCTTTGTGCTATTCTGGATAAACACGTCTTTTTTAAAACAACATGTAGGTTACTTTTCAGATAGTGTGCGAACACACTAACTAGGCTACTTATTTTTTATAATTGAAAAGAGAAAACTCGAAGTTTTAAGTTATTTCAATAAACTTATTGTAGTTGTGCCATTTTAACCCACCCCCTATTTTTTCACTTGTGCCATTTTTACCTAAACTCGCAATAAAAAAATTAGGCATATCTTGAAGTACAATTTTTTACTTAAAAAATAAAAGTTAGGTAAAGAAAAATAACAACAACAAACAAAAAAAAAAACTGATGTTAACCTCTGCTACCAAATAGCACCAAAATGACCGCTTCATAATTAGTTGAAGATGAAGGACCATTTGCTAAATTTAATTAGGATCATCCGGCGATGAGAGGATGAGTTGCAAAGCAGATGAGGCTGACGAGAGAAGCGAGTGTGCGCTCACCCTGCCGCCTCGGAAAAATAAAAACCCTCATTCACTTAGAAACTGAGTCGGACGGAAGTTAAGATTTTATGAACACTTTGATCTCGTCGTTTGTACTCTTTAATTTGGAGAGGAGAGAAATGGTTTGGCTAATCGATTTAAAAGGCCACACCAAATATTTTTCTTTGTTTTTCTTTTTCAAAAGCAATGAGTGAAAAATACGCATTGAGATTAATATTTTTTGATAAAAATGAAACTATTAATACGTTAATTAATTTATAATTAAAAAAAATTAGAACACAGCATTTAAAGCTGTTGCGTAGTGATTCAGTTATACACTTATTTCACTTCAGAACTGCAAAAGTGGACTGTTTTAAGTTTTTTTTTTAAATATTGTTACTCTGAAATAAAAATATCGTTAGATGCACGGCAAAATTAACAGCAAATAGTAATTTTCAGTTTATTTCAGTATAAAGAAGTCGTCGTCGGGTTGGCCTAAAGTCGGTATCAGGCAATCAGCGAGGTAGTCAATCCCCTTTTCACTTTTGTTTTTGCGTCTAAGATGGAGCGCCACACCTACCATCAGCTCCTTACTTTACCACACGGATCCCTGTGCTACTCATACGCTGAGTTGGCGAGAGCTGGTATTGAACCAGGAACCTTCTGGTTTCTAGCCGAACGTTAGGACTTGATAACAACGCTGAACTTCATTTCATATTCCACTAACATCTGTCCGGTAGACTACGGTAAAAAGTTATGCCCCTGAATTCAGTCAACCCCTTTCTTGAATTTGAAAATTCCCTCTTTCCTTGGGCTCCACACGAGGTCAAATGTGACACAAGGTGCAGGGGATACCACGTAGGAATAGTTTTACCTCCGCCTCTGAGGTAAACAAAAAAAAAAAACGACATTCCCATTCAGGGGCGCCTCAGGCACCATGCAATAAACCTAGCCCTTTTAGACGAGGAGGCAGGAAACTTGGTTGTTATTAAATCTCACCCACCTCGCGCAAACGCTAGATAAAATATCGAATTCGCTAGCTAGCACCTGCTCCCATTCAGGCAGAATTTGTTTGTACCTAAAATCCTGGGTGTAACCCGCAAACGTCGAAATGTAACATTAGAAAAACTACCTTGACAAATAATGTTAGTTTGCGCGAGACAATCTTCATATTTACCTTAAGGGTGATATATATATATATATATATATATATATATATATGAACTCACTGCCTGCTGTTAGTATTATGTGTTAACAGTTGTACAATTTTTTTTTCTTCTGACGAACGTGGGGTGGGTGGGGGATGTCTCAGCATACCTGTAATTGTGGTAAAAGGCACAAAAAAAACAGTTGGCAGGATTGCTTAACCCCTTCTCTCCCACTGGGACTGGTGTACCAGTCGATTTTTCATGTTAATCCATAAAACATTGTATTGAAAGCGCCGGAAGGGGGACGCTAAGTCGAACTTTTTGAGGCCAAGTTTTCTCGTTCCCCAATGATACCTGCATTGGAAAAATAAAGTCTAAAAAAGTTCGGCTTCGGGTTATCTTTTGTGCGCTTTTCACCTCTCTCATTATTTTTATGTTAACAGGAAACAACAACAAACAACAAAAGGGTACTAATGACAATAGCACGCAAGAGATAATATCATTAGAATCGTATTTTACGTATGAATTGCATTAGATGTCGGAAACTCCTGAAGAAGACTAACCCTAACCGTCTCAGAGGTTTCGGGTATTTCCGTGAAATGTAATGCTTTTTATACATTTTTATAAGTTTCATTGTATTAAATACAGGGGGGGGGTAAATTTTACACGTCAGATTGGACATCCCTATTGGACGAGGCTGTTTGCATTTCACATAGTGCTAATACCCTTTAGGAAATTATGAATCTATTTTCCCTCCAGCTATGGGTAAATGGTAGGGCAGACTGGGCTCTTTAACCTTGGTTAGTGGATCGGTTTAGAAGGAAAACTCTGAATTCAAACCTGTTAAACTCCGCTGAAGAAACTGACCTCGTGTCGCGTCCTGCTCGTGCGGTGGGTCGAAAAAAAAAATATATGTAATTTGATGACATTATTATCTCTTACGCGCTATTGTGCATTAGTACCCCAAAAAGATTATATAGAAATGTAATACTTATATTCACTATCCATCCAGATAAGTTTCAGTCATTCGCTTCCTTTTATTTTTACTCGGCAGTTACATTCTAGTCCCAAAAATGATATATTGACAATCGGTGGTAAGACTAAAGATATATCGTTGCTGAGTGAATTCCTTGGGATATAATTGCTTTGGTAAAAATAGGAAGCAAATAACTGAAACTTTTATCTGGAGAATGAATGGGATTTTTTTTTCTCTACATTATCGCAAACCTTTCTTCAGCGTGCTAATCTAGACAAATACCACTCGGAGAAATATGTAATTAATACACCTGTAACCGGCTTGAATGATTTTATCAGTGAGTACCTCTTCGTGTATATTCGTATGGTAAGCTATTCTCAAAGACAATTACTACTGTAGTGAATTGGATCCGGACTGGTTGCTTCACTTTTCTGGTCTTATGTCGAAATAAGTTAAGCATAAAAAGAAAATACATGAATGATTTTTATCGGTTGATAACTGATGGTATTGTATCTAGCGTACTAATGCACAATGGCACTCAAGAGATAATATCATTAAAATCGCATTTTACGTATAAATAGCATTAGATGTCAGAAACTCCCGTAGTAGCCTAACACTTACCCTAGCATCTCAAAGGTTTTGGGTATTTCCATGGAATGTAATGCTTTTTATACGTAAAGTAAAGTCATCGGGATGGCCTAATGTCAGTATCAGCCAGTCAACGAGGGAGTCTACGCCCTTTTCACTAGCGCTAGACCAAGGAGATTGTTTTTGCGTCTGATGTGGAGCAGCGCCACACCTACCATCAGCTTTACCGCACAGATCTCTGTGCTACTCATGCGCTGAGTTGGCGAAGTCTGGTATCGAACCAGGAACCTTGTGGTTCCTAGGTGGACGCTCTACCGACTGAGTTAAACCGTCCCTTGTGCGCTGTTGTGCGTTAGTATCGTTTCTAGAAAGCACCTAAAAATTGTTAGTGCGTGTCTATTTCCTGGTTTTCCTCTTGCCAAAATATTAGTCCTGTTGAAGGAGTGTCCTTTGTTTTCTTCTCTCTGGGAATTCTTGCTTTGCCAATTGTCGTCATATTGCAACTCTATCCTAGTTGATAAGTACGTCATATGGTGAGGAAAAAAAGGACTTTTTAAACTTATCTTTTTGGGTTAGTTTCAACAAAATAATAAACGCTGACTCCACAATGATCCAATTAAAAACAAAAACAAACTAAAATGAACTTTGCACTTACGAGACCCTACGGGGTCGGGTGTACCGCCTTCGGGCGCACCTGCCCCGGGTTAAAATCACGAGCGTCGATCCCAGCCCCCCCCCAGGCAACACCTACCCTCTCGATTTAAAGGGGCAGGGCTTGGTTTATTGCCTAGTGCATGAGGCGCCCCCCTTGAGGGGGAATGCCGAGGGGATAGACGCAATTTTTAAACCCGCCACAAATGAGTCTCGGCTTGTAGGTGGTCCCACGTTAATAGGGCCTTGTGCCTAACCTAGTACAAGTGGGGTACGAGGATAATACTTACGAGTTTGGTTCACTAGGTTTTTGTGCTTCATTTCTAGAGAGTGATCTCTCAGCAACAAATCGAAGATTTTTAGAATGGAAGTATAATTCCTTTGCCGTCCATTGCAGATTATGCCCCCCCAAAAAAAAAAACCAAGCCAAACATACCGCCAGCTTTTATATTCCCTCTTGGAAGATTTTTTTTCCGGTTGACTGTGAATTCAGGGGCATAATTTTTTACCATCGTCTACTGGATATGTTAGTGGAATATGAAATGAAGTCCAATGAAAATATTTTTAAAATTCTCAACTGGGATTAATACTTTTAATAAAAATGAATATCTCAATCCGTTAATTCATTTTTAAAGTGTATAACTGAATCACTAAACAACAACTTTAAATCTACACAACATCAATTAATGCTGTCCTTTAAAAATAAATAAATTAACGTATTAAGTTATGTTTTCCTTAGAGTTTGATTTTTATTAAAAGTATTAATCCCAATTCAGAAATTTAAAAAAAATATGAATTAGGCTTTTATTTCATATTCCACTAACGTCTGTCCGGTGGACATGGTAAAAATTTACGCTCCCGAATTCAAAGTCCACCTTTTTTTCTATACTATTGCTACTGTCACGTTTTATTACAATTTGTAGTGTAATTTGTTGTTTTTTTTCCTTCAGAAAAATCGATGAACGAGTTTTAAATAAATCATTATCTCAGTGCCACAGAATAGTAAAAAGAATCAAATAAATAAAACACCTTAAAATTCAGTTCATATTCACGATTGTTAAAGTCGTTATTTCCTAGTTGAGTAACATGATATTACAGGGTGACCCAGAAAAAACAGAACCCAAATTATTTATTTTCTCGTTAAACTAACCCTAAACCCTAACTCCCCCTAGTTGAGTAACATAATATTACAGAGTGACCCAGAAAAAACAGAACCCACAAATTTTGTAATAAAACTTAATTTTAATTTTTTTTTTAAAGTTTAAGTCCAACAAGGGTTAGGGTTGGGGTTTAGGGTTAGTTTAATGGGAAAATAAATAATTTGGGTTCTGTTTTTTCTGGGTCACTCTGTAATATGTTACTAAACTAGGAAATAACCGTTAAAGTTATTAATGTTAGGTTATTTTTATCAGCAAAAGAAAGAAAAAAAGATGTTTGCTAGTTATTTAATTGTAGTGATCAATCATACCTTGAAGAAAAAAAAAAATCAACAATTAACTTTCACAGAGTAATGGTTCATAGCAAGGTCGTCTATAACAAATCATTGGTACATAGTTCTATCCTTATTAGGCGTTTCTTTCTATATTATTGTGAAAGGTATGAATCCCACTCTTCCTCCAGCTATGGATAAATAGTAGGGCAGACTGGGCTCCTAACGGTCTAAGAAAAGGAAAACTCTGAATTCAAACCTGTGGAACTCCGCTTAAGAAATTGACCTTGTGTCACATCCTGCTCGTGTGGAGGGTTGGTAAATATAAATATTATTGCGAACATTGTACTTAAACTAAAACAAACAAAAAACAATTATAGCCTAATGAATCTCTCTCTCTCTCTCTCCTCTCTCTCTCTCTCTCTCTCTCTCTCTCTCTCTCTCTCTCTCTCTCTCTCTCTCTGTCACCCAAATGTATACGTGACTAAAATACCTATTCAATTGAAGATGGGACCTTTTTCTTTTATAACCTCTCTTTTTATCACGGCTTGATCTACTACTCCCTACCCTTACTCTTCAAAAAAGTCTTTTTTCTGGTGTCCTTTTTACTATTAGGTCGTGACCAAATCATAAAGCGGTCACCAGTGCTTTTTCTACAAAAGCAACGTCGCGCGCCCAACGGCGACGACGACAACGCCAGCGAATGTCGCATTGGAGGCGGAACTGGGCGGATGACAATCTTTTATCTTCATACAATCTTTTTCTTTCTTGTGTAAAAGCACTTTTATCTTTACTAGCAGGACCTGTGGATATACCACAGTATAGTAATTTGATCATTACAACAATTGATATTAAAAAAGTTCAATATGTAAAAAGTATAATAATCTCGACTTAACTCTTTCTCAGTCTTTTTTCCCCTTTCTTTCCTTCTTTTCATTATGTTCGATTGAAACAGATTAGCGTCATCGCTTCCGCGCGCTCACCCCCTGCCTATCTTTCCCCTACTCTCTTTCATTCTGATTATATTTTTTTCTGTTTCGCATGTCCCTTTCCTTCCGTTCATTTCTTTATAATAAAAAAAAACGGAATGGTCCATTATTTAGCTGAGGTGACTACACTATAAGAAATAAGAATTTGGCGGATAAGTGACATCAGATAACCAGAATTTACATTTCATCTTGGAAGTTTCATTTTTAACCAGAGGGCGTTGGTGTTGCAAATGATAACGGTCGGACGATTAAGGAACAAGAGTATTAATATAGATCTTTTGGTCACACCTTTTACTTACATCATGGAAATAGTTTTTCATGCCTTAATAAACATGGATGAATTAGACATTTTGAGGATCTAACTTTATGCGAGGAAAAGAATAAAATATTATATCAACTTATTATGATTAATAATTTTGTAAGGTTGAAATTTAAAAATAATGAACTAGAATCAATTTTGTTTGAAAAAAAAAATCATTTTTCGTGACCCCAGGGATCGACTGGTAAATAAAACTTGTTTAGGTATTTAATAATTTATTATTCATTTTAATTTAAGTTACTTTTTTATTGCAACAAAAAGGCAACTAAAATAAAGATGAAAATTTAAAAATTGACAATAATTCGTCATATAAAAAAAAAGCTTACAACTTCCGTGTAATATTTTATGTGAGTGCATGTGTCATCCCAATAAGGTGAGTCTCATCTGAACGAATTTATCTAAAATCTTTTAGTCGTGTCTTATCATATTACATTTATTATTTGTGTATAATACGCACACCTCTTTTGATAAGAAAAATGTCTAGTTTTGTTGTATAACGCTCACTTAAAAAGTTCAACTGGTTTAATAATTAAACTAGTTGAACTTAAGTGAGCGTTTTTTTTTTCTGACAAAAAAGGATGTGCGCATTATACACAAGGAGATAAAAAAGAAATGCAATTGATACCCTTGATGTTATCAGTGTCAAAACACCATTGGAATAACGTCCTTAAAAACCCATTTTCTCAATGTAAATATCTTCGGATATTTCCCCGATTCATCTTGTTGAGACTAAACTTATATATACTAACATTTACATGATCCCCATTAAAATATATAAAATATCTCGTAAAAATATCAAGTTCAAAAGATTTTTTAAATATAAATAAAATGAGTTTATATTATCAAAAGGAAGGTAGGATACTTAGAGGAAATCCTAAAGATAAACGTATTCACTGATGTTTATATTAATTCCTAGAAATCTCTTTACAAAATTTAATGTATACATTTCCCCTTATTTATAAAACTGAAGGCGAGTTCTGGTAAACTTAGTGAACAAAAGCAAAACTTTGCTAATAAATATACAACCAGTTTCAAATGGAGACAAAAAAACAAAAGCAAAACTTTGCTAATAAATATACAACCAGTTTCAAATGGAGACAAAAAAAACAAAAGCAAAACTTTGCTAATAAATATACAACCAGTTTCAAATGGAGACAAAAAGCAAAACTTTGCTAAAATACAACCAGTTTCAAATGGATTTAGCAGTAAATCAAAAGTGTTGATTATTGTTTTATTAATTTCTGTCTATGTGGCTATTATTATGGATTTGATATTTATTTAATTAATCCTACTCATGACGTCACAAGTGTGATAAACAGCTAGTTAAAAAAAATTTTTTTTAATAAATTGATGTTATGGAAAAGAGAAAAAATCAAGTGAGGCAGTGATGAGAAAATTGTGGGTCAAAGGTCGATAAGTTTATATTTACTTAACATGACAAAATTGGTTATTCTGGGGAGGTCCCGGTTTCGATTCCTGTCGGAGGGGAGTCGTTAGTATATATCGCTGATGAGACTTAATAAAGTTTAAACAGTCTGTGCGATATTCTACACACCGAGTGATTCTTTGTGAAATTCACTTGTCATTATTATTATCTTCTATAATTATCGAATTTATGCGATATTCGCTTTGTAGTTGCCTTCAAGCAAAAATATATATATATATATATATATATATATATATATATATATATATACACACACACACACACACGATGAACAAAAAATCCTACTCATGACGTCACAAGTGTGATAAACAGCTGGTTAAAAAAACATTTTTTTAAAAATAAATTGATGTTATGGAAAAGAGAAAAATCAAGTGAAGCAGTGATGAGAATATTGTGGGTCAAAGGCCGATAAGTTTATATTTACTTAACATGACAAAATTGGTTATTCTGGGGAGGGTTAAGAAACAGGAGTACCAGCTGACCTGAGAGAGATCTCTTTTTTTTTTCTTTTTACACATCCACCCATCATCATGTCGCGCCAGTAGTACATATATCCATGACAATCTCTCTCGCCAACCGTCCCTATGATTCATTGTCCTTGGGATGGACGGTTGGCGAGAGAGATTGTCATGGATACAAACGTACTTCACTAAGAGTTTCCCCTTTATTATTACTTCTAATTGATTGATTTTAAAGGCATGTCAACCTGTCCAGGATTATTTTATTTTATATTAGGAAATTGTGTTCATTGTATGTTTATATTTACATTTTTATTGTATAATGTTCATCTAGGAATAATAAAATTCCTGGTATCTTAGTATTTACCAAGACCTCTCACCAATTTAGGATGTGACACAAGGTCTTTTTAACGCATGAGGCCACGCACAAACTGAAGCTCATGCAAAAAAATGCGTTGATCCCATCTGATCACGCTGTTAATTTGTCCATATTTAAAAGTATGATCTTAAATTCCTGGTATCTTTGGTTTAGAAGAAATTGATTTTTTTCTTCATTTTCCTATTATAAAAAATATTGGAGTATATGATACTTTATCAGAGATGGTGATAGGTACACGTCCTGGGACCCTGATGCACAAAAATCTAAAAGGACGCAGTAAAATAATATCCATGCCTACCAGGGTTTTTCTTTTTTCTTTCCTTACCATTTCAAGCTAACTGTAAATATATTTCAATAGTTTCTTAGAAACGAATTACACCGGATAGGTTACAAGGTAGGAGTTAGGTGGCTTTAGTTGGGACCCATAGATTTTCCCGGGGACTCATTCAAAGCAAATGTGTACGTCCCAGGACGCACTAAATCAAAAAGCTATCAGTATCAGTGCTTTATGTAAACGATAAAGTTTAAATTTTAGGAGTTATGAAAAAAGAAGTTGGATTTCTGTTCGGTTTATTTCTTTTAATCTTGTGAAAGGCGAATTTTTCCCACCCATCCACTCAATAGCTGATAATTTTGACAGTCTTTAAAATCTCCCCTCCTTCTAATGATCATTTTATCTGTTCTGTCTGACCATTGCTTCATGGTTGAAATAGTTACCTCGTAGCAGTGATAAAAATGGCATTTGTGAACTAGATAAGCTGTATCTTGGATTTCTGCTTGAAGATCACAGATGGGGCCCACAAGAGATGAGCAACTAGTGCAGCTGTGAATTTCAGAGCACTTTTAGTCTTCAGGTTGGGGGGTGGGGGCGAGAGCATATAACCTACATTAGGCATGATGATTATATACATATGCACATGACTAAAATCTAAGCTACAGGGAAGTTGCACAAAAATGCTGTGTGCTGTCTTAAACAAATCGTGGAAACAGCACCACCCAAAAAAGCAGCTGTATGTATGACCACTTGCCACCTATCACGTAAACCAGATTAACAAGATAAGCTGGAGTAGCAAAGACGAACTCATAAGTGACGTTCTCTTTATATTTATAATATCTTTATTTATTTTTTTTTTTACCTTCTGTTTATTTCTACATGCTGTTTCTTTTTTTAAAAACACACCTGAAAATTAAATAGTTTTTATACTGTAACTCTTTTCTCATATCCATCAATGTATATGACAAAGTAAAAAGTCGTCAGGGCGGCCTAATGTCGGTATCAGCCAGATAGCGAGGGAGTCTATCCACTTTTCACTAGTGCTAGACAAAGGAATTATTTTAGCATCTGAGGTGGAGCGCCACACCTATCATCAGCTACTCACTTTACCACACAGATCCCTGTACTACTCATATGCTGAGTTGGCGAGAGCTGGTATTGAACCAGGAACCTTGGGATTCCTAGCCGAACGCTCTACTGACTGAGCTAAACCGGCTCTATAATGTCAGTCTAATTAAAAAGATCGGATTTCAAATGATAATTATCTAGGCTAGCAAATTAGCATAACATAAAAAAAGAATTTTCAGTTTGAGGAGAGAGAGAGAGAGGAAGGATGTAGTACAATGGTTAGCAAATTGAAAGTAGCAAACAAAGTTTGAATTTCAGCCTAGTCTGCTAATATCCTTAAGAAAGGCATGAACCCTACTCTCCCTGCAATCTGTCCTACCCCTAGACATCTTGACATGTATCATATCACTGGCATTCCACAGTCATTGATAAAGACGAGAAACAAATATTGGGTTGGTGCATAATTAATGTGGCTTTTTTCATCAAATTTCAGTGATGCTGATAGCTTTTGGATTTAGTGCGTCCTGGGACGCACATATTTGCTTTGAAAGACCCTGGGAAAATGTATGGGTCCCAACTGAAGCCGTTTAACTAATACCTTGTAACATATCCTGTGTAATTCGTTTCTAAGAAACTATTGAAATGTATTTACAGTTAGCTTGAAATGGTGAGGGAAGAAAAAAGAAAAACACTGGGATGCATGGATATGATTTTACTGCGTCTTTTAAATTTTTGGGCGTCTGGGACGCAGGACGCGTACCTAATCAGCATCTCCAAATTTGTTGAAAAAAAAAATAAAATAATTATGGACCAACTCAATATTTTCCTGACGTCCCACAAGTCCAGATTAACACAAGGTTTTTTTTTTTTTTACGTGGGATTTTTATTTATTTATTTTATTATTATTGACTCGCTATTCAATAGTAGTGGATATGCTAGACTAGCTTGCTAACCATTACACCCCAACGAGATGATAAAGATGAATACAAGTAAATGAGCACTTGAACAAACCCAAACCACTCTCCCATAATTACCAAAGAAACAGCAATAACTGTAAAATTGTGGGACCATATGACCTTTAGGCACCTCTTTTTGATCTCGATTAAGAAAGGACATGTTTTTCATTTACATCGTCAATATCCGGTTGTTTTAACAGACAATTTTTAGAATTTTTTTTTAAATTATAAAACTAACCTCTAACCCTAACCAACAACCGGATATTGACGGTGTAAATGAAAAACATGTCCTTTCTTAATCGAGACCAAAAAGGGATGCCTAAAGGTCATATGGTCCAAATTTTGAAACACCGAATCAACTTTGATGAGGTCCTTTGTGATTGAACATCAATCTTCAGGCCTTTTATCATCTGCTTTGTCCTTGGTACAGTTCACACCGTGTGTGAGAGAGAGAGAGACATAATAGCTTAGAAGTTTTTTAAAAAAAGGAGGAGGCTATAAGACTCATTAACAAGTGCTTAAATCGATTTAACGATGCTTTTTAGCTGGGGGTAAATCTATTGTTCTACCCCCAGGTTGAATGGGAAAGGATAAAACTGATTATAAATAAATGTTCAAGGATTCTGCTTAAGAGAAAAAGTGTTGTTTGTCCTTCAAGGAATAAGGCACAGGGTTGCTTATAAGTATTTGAACAAACAGACAATTTACCTGTAATCCTTTTTTTTTTTGGGGTGGGTGGGGTAAGAACATTACACAAGAAGTAAATCTTTTTGCGCTTGATATAATAAAGCATACATTTATGTTTTGTGGTTATATGAATAATTATAATATATATATATATGGCCGGGTTAGCTCAGTCGATAGAGCCTTCGGCTAGAAACCGCAAGGTTCCTAGTTTGATACTGGCCCTCGCCAACTCAGCGTATGAGTAGCACAGGGATCTGTGCAGTAAAGTAAGGAGCTGATGGTAGGTGTGGCGCTCTACCTCAGACGCAAAAAAAAACAATCTCTTTGGTCTAGCATTAGTAAAAAGGGGATAGACTCCCTCACTGATTGGCTGATACCAACTTTAGGCCACCCCAACAACTTTACTTCATATATATGTACGTGTGTGTGTGTGTGTTTTCCTTGTAGAAAGACAAATGCACATTTAGAAGAGTTGTTAATTTGGTTGGTTGGATTTTATGGCATGTCAATCCTTGTAGGGTTATTTTATGCCAAAGACATTTTTTAAAATTCATTCTTGATTGGTACTAATTTTTTTAAACACATTTTTTTCTATTTAACCCATAGGTAGGTCCCTAACAGGTACTACCACTCTGGGTCAGAGTGGACTTTAGTAATGGAGATGAAGGGGTACTCCACATTCCCCAGAGCTCCAGAATTGGAACCTCACCAGGGTTTTAACGTCATACCCAGGACATTAAGATCCTCAGCCACTGCCTTCTAACACATATATGATAAAAAGGGTTGGGGCTTGCTATAAAGACAATAGAGTTAGGACAATCATATAGGTGCTAGGGCTTGACATAATCAGCCTATTGATCAGAGAGGGCCTCTCCGACCACCTGTCTAGCCTAAGTAAGAGTCAAAGTGGAGTGTTGCATGTCATGGACTGCTCTCTCTCAATCTCTCTCACTTTCTCCCAATCTCTCTCTCTCTCACTTTCTCTCTCTCTCTCTCTCACTTTCTCCCAATCTCTCTCTCTCTCACTTTCTCTCAATCTCTCTCTCTCGCTTTCTCTCAATCTCTCTCTCTCGCTTTCTCTCAATCTCTCTCTCTCTCTCTCTCTCTCTCTCTCTCTCTCCTCTCTCTCTCTCTCTCTCTCTCTCTCTCTCTCAATCTCTCTCTCTCTCTCTCTCTCTCTCTCTCTCTCAATCTCTCTCTCTCTCTCTCTCTCTCTCTCTCTCTCTCTCTCTCTCTCTCTTCTCTCTCTCTCTCTCTCTCTCTCTCTCTCTCTCTCTCTCTCTCTCTCTCTCTCTCTCTCTCTCTCTCTCTCTCTCTCTCTCTCTCTCTCTCTCAATCTTTCTTCTCTCTCTCTCTCTCTCTCTCTCTCTCTTCTCTCTCTCTCTCTCTCTCTCTCTCTCTCTTCTCAATCTTTCTCTCTCTCTCTCTCAATCTCAGTGAGTAATAACCAGGTGTTTGTTGTTGTTGTTGTTTTTTTAATGTAATCAACCAGATGTTGATTGTTAAGTTGATAAAACCAAACCCAGCCTCAGGGCCAAAACATGAAATGTAGAAAGTGTTGAGTTAATCTATATGTTAATCTATCAACTTTCTATCATTATACAGAATGTAATTTTTGGATTTAACAGTGGAAATATACATTTCTGTATTTTTATAATTAGTTACAAGTGTTTTGGTATTGGAAAGTTTTAATGAATAGAAAAAAAAAATGAAGTAAAAATGATTAGTTATATAAAAGGTTAAATGTTCTTGTATGTGCAAATGCATTTATTTTGTTTCTATTCTCATTGTGTTCAATTTTAGTATATTATGGATATACTATATTAGCCCTCCCCCCTTCCCTCCCGCCTCAGGGGCTGGTTTAGTTCAGTTGGTAGAGTATACGTCTTGGAATCACAAGGTTCTGAGTTCAATACCAGTCCCCACCAACTCAGTGTATGAGTAGCACAGATTCGGTAATCTGATCTGTGTGGTAAAGTCAGGAGCTAACAGTAGGTGTGGCGCTCCATCCAAGCAAAAAAGAAATCTCCCTGGTCTAGTGCTAGCGAAAAGGAGATAAACTCCCTTGCTATCTGGCTGTTACCGACAATAGGCCACTCTGCCAACGTTTATATTAGCCCTTGTGACTCTACTTAAATATCTTGCTTAGCTCTAAGCGTTCTAATATTATAAACAGTTTTAACTGTAGGAATTTGTTTGGTAAGTTTTCACAAAACATCAGCTTCAAACTGGTAGTTGTAATAGTTTTGCCAGACTTGTTTCTGATTAATAATACAGTGTGTACTTTCTCATAAATCAATTAAAGAATATATAAGTGCCGTTTACATTAATTTCATTAAAGAAACTAGTACAAAATTTAAAAAAACACCCTCCGGGCGATGTAAAAATAGATTTTTGAAACATATTGCCTTAGGGGTGGGAGTAAAAAATTCAATGTCAGCGAGTTTGTACCCTAAGTAAATAAAATCATCAAATTCATTAAAGGATTAAAAAATAAAACAATTTGAAATGTAAACTTTAAATATGTATTAAAATAAAACAAACTACATATAGATATATAATACCAGTCATGTATTTATCAAAACTTGTTTTAAAAAACAATGAGGACTGTCTAATGTTGCATGTTCAAATTTTGAGTGTATTTATTCTATGTTATGACGATTTTGGGTAATTGTGACGTAAGCAGTGGCGTAATTTTTGTTACAGACAAAAACCCTGAAGCGAATCTCCATTATTAATAGATAAACTTAAGCAGCTGTTTTCATTTCTATGTATTTACCCAACCCCTCCACATGAGCAGGATGTGACACAAGGTCTTCTTTTTTTTTTAAAGCAGAGTCGAACAGGTTTGAATTCAGTTTTCCTTCTCCTCGACAAGTTGCCATATCCAAAGTTTGTATGCGCATAGTGTAATGGTTACCATCATAGGAAATAGACATGACGAGACGAGTTCAAATCCTCTGAGATTGTTTGTATTTCCCATAGTGCTAATACTCTTGGGAAAGGTATGAATCCAACTATTCTCCCTCCAGCTATGGGTAAATAGGACAGAATGGGCTCTTTAACCTTGATTAGGCAACCAGCCTAGGAGAAGGAAAACTCTGAATTGAAACCTGTTAAACTCCGCTAAAGAAATTGACCTTGTGTCACATCCTGCATGTATATCCAAGGTTAAAGAGCCCAGTATGCCCCTGTTGTAACCTAATAAAGGTTACTAAATGAGAAATAACCAAAACGGAGGTGGGAAATGAAATGGAATCTTTATAACATTAACAAAATACAATACTTGTCAGTGGCATCAAGAAAGGTAAACCATTGCTAGTGGTATAAGACTATTCAGTCAGCATAATACTTCCGTATTCATGAGGATTGGGACATACCCATTAATGTTGATAGGTAGAGTATATAACATAGCTGGATTCATACCTTTCTCAAGGGTATTAGTGCTATGTGAAATACAAACAGCCTCATCCATGATTTGAACTCGGGTCGCTGTGTCCATTTGTTTTTATGCCTGTTTGTTTTGATTTGTAACTGATGCAGAGGTTGTAGTTTTGGTTGGGTGATAATACCATTCTGTTGGCAAGAAAGAAAGAAAGCCATATTTAAATGTTGATGCCATGGCTGTCCACATTTTGGACTCGGCAAATAAAATTCTCTTCTGTGATCTATTAACTGTATAACTGAAGCCAAACAATTGGTCAAGCGAAAGATGTGTCAATTTGTCCGCTTTTTGTCAAGCATCACGATTGTGTGGCATTCAGAAAAAGATTCTGTGGGTGGAGGAGAAGAGGTGATTCACTCTTGATTGCTTGTGAAGAATTGATGTATGAAATCCAACAATAAAACAGATAATAGAACAGATAGTCAGATAAACAAAAACAATGTGGAAATGTTTTGTACATGAATAAATGATATGAATAGATAAGATAAAATAATCATGTTTATCCTGTTTGGTTCTTTTTGTTTACAAACAAATTGGACCAGGTGACCTTAAGGCACCTTTTTGATCTCGATTAAGAAAGGACATGTTTTTATTTACACCGTCAATATCCGGTTGTTTTAACAGACGATTTTTTATTTTAAAACTAACCGGATATTGACGGTGTAAATGAAAAAAAAAATGACCCAATGAAACCAAATCAAAAAGGTGCCTTAAGGTAACATGGTCGAACAAATTATATATGAAGTTGAGGATAAAATATGGAAATGAATCTGACAATATATATAAACTAGCAGGACCTATGGATATACCACAGTGTGGCAATTTAATTATCACAACGTTTGATATTTTTACTTAAGAGCTATTGCTAAATACTTCAATATGTAAAAACTATAATAATCTTGATTTAACACTCTTTCACACCTTCTTTTCATCTTTTTATTATGTTCGATTGAAAAAGATTGGTGTTATCGCTTTTGTGCACCCCCCCCGGTCTCTCTATCTTTCCACTACCTTCTTTCTTTCTTTCTTTCCACTACCTTCTTTCTTTCTTTCTTTCCACTACCTTCTTTCTTTCTTTCTTTCCACTACCTTCTTTCTTTCTTTCCACTACCTTCTTTCTTTCTTTCTTTATAATTAAAACAGAATGGTCCATTCCATGGCAAAGGTGTTGATACTCACAGGAAATAAGAATTCTGCGGATAAGTGATACCAGATAATCAGGATCTACATTTGTGCAATTCTTCTTGGGTGATTTGGACAGTCTTATTTTTAACCAGAGTTTGTTGCAAGATGATAACAGTCGGAAGATTAAGGAACAAGAGTATTAATATATAGATAGGAAAAACAAAGTGTTCCAAAAAAAAAAAAATGAATTTATTATGATGATTATGTTGATGCTTAAACGTTTTGGTTTATGTAAAACCTTCTTCAGGACAATATAATAAAAAGGTGACGGATGTTTTACCAAATCAAATCAGTTAAAAAAACATTTTGAACAACAAAAAATCTTTTCCCTTATTTTTATTGCATTGTCCTGAAGAAGGTTTTAAATAAACTGAAATGTTTACACGTTGACAAAAACATCATAACAAATTCATCTTTTTTGGAATACTTAGTTAGGGCCAGTTTAGCTCAGTTGGTAGAGCATCCAACTAGGAAATCACAAGGTTCTGGGTTCAATACCGGTCCTCACCAACTCAGTGTATGAGTTGCACAGGTATCTGTGCAGGTAAGTGAAGAGTTGATGGTAGATGTGGTGCTCCTCCTTGGATGCTAAAAAAAATAATCTCCTTGGTCTAGTGCTATTGAAGAGGGGATAGACCCCCTCGCTCTCTGGCTGATAACAACTTTAGGTCCCCCCCCCCAAGGACTTTACTTAAGAAGTTGAGTAACATTCTTGTGTTTTTTTTTTTGTTTTTTTTTTCTCACCCGTTTTGATGATAAATTATTTAAAAGGTTCTTATACTCAATTTTCTTCTTTCTTTACAGAATTGCTGTCAAAACTTTACCAAGATGTTTTTGGGACGTTCCATCGACAAGAAGATGCTCATTGTGCCGGAAACTGAAATCCGTGCCCAATGGAATCGCTACGGAACCCGGATTGCTTTCTTCTTTCTCTTGATGGCAGGCATTTCCCAAATCTGCCTTGGCATCGGACTTCTCATTCCTTGCCGAGGAAACATTGAACAAGTCTCTTGTGCATTTTCCCTCAAGGCTCATCCTTGCACAAGCCTAGCCATGCCAGCTTATATTGGCTGTCTCATGATTTGCATAGCCATATTTGGCTTTGGCTGTGTTGGTCGACGGGCCTCTGGGTTTCTGTTGGCCATCGTCATGTCCACGGAGATATACCTGGGTCTTCTACTCATTTACACAGAATCGGCGCCATTTACTGATTATTTCCGCACATCAAATTCTGACGAGATTTGTGACGTGTTACAAATCGATTCAAAGAGTTTTTCCAAGTGTTGGAACAATTTGATGAAAATGTATCCCGGATGCGACTCATACTGGAGAGAGATTCAAAACGACTGTGTGCAAGGGTATGATCATTATTTCAGCAATTTTAACGAAACTCTAAATGGAAAAAACCTGGAGCCATGCATTAGCGACATTAACTTAGCGGTCAGCTCAGCCTACACAGATTATCGTTACATCTCTGGACCTCTTATGTTACTGAATGCTTTTATTTGTCTGCTTTTTGTGCCTCTCTTGATCTTTCTTCATTCACAAGATCCAGATGTGTTGAAAGATGCTCAAATGTTGACCAGAATTGAAGTGATTGAGAGAAACAAAACTCCAATATGATTTACTGACAATCAACAATATGAGAGCAAGATTAGTTTTGTTTTAAGAATTCTCAACGTGAATTTAAATCTTGCAATATGTAAATCAAGATGTTCTATAAATGTGGCAATTTTTAAGATTATTTTCTAAATATGAAAATATATAAATTTAGAGCTATCGATCTAAACTTCAGAGATTTACAGCAGTTTTGGATAGAGCTATTTTTATTAAAGGCCACACGGTTTGTAGTTCAATCTTGATGCTGAATAGGTGAGCCTTGTTACCAAACATTACTTGAAAGGAAATTTATACCACATGCTCTTTAGTACTAATCTTGAATTTGCAAAACTAGTCAGACAAAAAAAAAATGAAGTCCACAAGATTACCAGACCAATAATTTTGGCAAGTTTGCAAAAAGAGCTTCCAGGACATTATTCCTTTTTACTGTTTGCTCTTTTGAATCGGAAAGAGAACAGAATTCTCTTGGAGAAAAATCCTTCCTTTTTTTTTTTTTTTTTTTTCAGGATTTTTGCCTCTAACTATTTTTCCAACTAGCATATGTGAAAATTTACCAGTGATAAGAAAAAAAATATTGTTTTAGCAATGCCAGGAGTGCTGGTTTGGATCCGGGTTCAAATCCAAGGATTTGCCTTAATGTACATAGAGATAAGGGTACAAAGAAAACCATAAAAAAAGGAAACCTATTTTTATTACTTGAAACTGTTCATCGCCTGTTTGATAAAAATGATACGGACATTTTTACTCTTTAATCTTTGAAGAAAGAAGATTATACATGAAAAAAAAAAAAAAATTACTTACAAAAAAAAAAAAAAAAAGACTTTTTATATCAATTTATAAAACTTTGACTGATACTAAAACAAAATCTCTTCTCACTTTCTAAAAACTTAATGTCTTTTTAAATCTTGAAGACATTTGAACATTTGTTTATTTGAACTGAATATTTTTTACATCAGCCAGTTGACCTGGTATTCTACACTCATCAGTATTTTGTCTATTTCTAGTTGATTTTTTTTTTTTTTTTTTACTTATATAAAAGGTATAGTTCAGGTGGTCAGGTTTATAGGTACGATGTATGTGACTTTTGAATAGTCACGTAATTGAACTTGACCTTTTCTAATCGTTCCTCAACCCCCCAGAATTGGTATCAGTGAAATGAGGTATAAAGTGATATAGACTAAAAAAAAGTAATTCAAATCAATAAATAGTTGGGATTCTCAAGCTGATTTCTAATTCAGTCAGAAGCTTTCAGTGGGTGGAAACCTTAGCAGATTTGTTTAAGGTTAGATGTGATGCCCACCTCATTCTTTAAGTTGAAAAAAAAAAAAAAATTATCATCATCATCATCATCATCACCATAAATGGATGTCTTTAAAAAAAAAAGGCAAAAAACATTGTAAAATTTTAATGACCATTATTGTCACCATGTTTTATTTTTTTTTGTTTTTTGTTTTTTTAAGATTTACTGCATTTAAAAAAAAAACCCAAAAAACCCAAACCCTTCTTCCAATGTGCCTAAAAATTCATTTATATAAATTATTCTCATAGCCCAGTGAAACTTGCACAAATCTAAACTCCAGTAAGCTGATTATTAGCCAATGTTTCTGTACTGTGATGCTTCAAGGGCAAACTTTTTTATAAGAAAAAGAAAAAAAAAAAAAAAAAGAAATACAAAAAACTTGTAAATTACATTGGTATGTATAAGATGACTAATTGTAAGTTTTCAACCTCCAAAATCTACCTTCACTAAATTCACTTGACAAATTGTCTTCATAAGTCTCTCTCTCTCTCTCTTTAAGGACGTTAACATTTAACTCTTTTAAACAGAGTATATGCTTTATTCCCTCATCAATTAATCTAACCAAGTTTGGGTCGACAATATTAAGTAACAGACTTTTCACAGAAGAAGAATCTCAACAATAAAAAGAAAAGAAAATGAATTTCATATTTCATACCTATTTTCATGAATATTATTCATATGATGTGGATAATACAAAACTAATGAAAGTTAAAACAATATGTATGGGTGACAAGACTTTCGGACCACCCTGTACATGAATTTAGAGAAAATATAAATAAGAAGATTGAAATTTCATGAAAATTAAACAAAAAAGAAATTATTTTTAATTTAATTTAATACTTTTTTATGAAGTTATGACTGAAGAGAAAGCAGTCTTGGTAGACTTTATAAAATTATTTACTAAGGTTTGCTTAGTTGTGGCACAAGTATGGAGCACCAAGTGAGATTTGGACTCACTAGTAATGGTTTGCCAGTCTGACTTACAAGGTTGTATCAAATATTTTTGTATCAAACCTAAAACTAAGGTTTAATATTAAAAATGAATTCTTAGATGAAACAATATTTTTAATTTGTAACAAGTGACAATTATTTTATTCATTTTTTTATTCTTCTAAAGTTAAACATCAAAGCCTGATCAGTTTTTAAATTTAAAAATGTAAATGGGTTGAAAAAAAATCCCAGTTTTTGTAAATTGCTGGACTTAATCCAGAAAAAAGATGGAGGACACTCTGGCATATCATGAATAAAGAGAGTATTTTTTAAATTTTTTTTTTATTATTTTTTTTTTTTTTAATGAGAAATTTTGTGAAGAACTCTTGAAACATTTCAACAATGGTTGTCATTATTCATTTTGTATTCATTCAAATTATTCAATTAAAGTATTTCAGGTAGAAGATCCATTTTTTTTCTTCTTTTCTACCACTTCACTCCCCACCCAATCAATTTGGGTTCTGTCTTTCACTCTTTGACCTTATTACAACCAGCAACTAAACAGGGCAATATATCAAGGAGTCACAATCATGATCTTGATCAAGTCTTTCATATACCCATTGTACTAAGTTTCTATCTGTGATTCCCTTGGTTAAAAAAAAGACCTTGAATGAGTCCTGTACTCTTGAGTAACAGCTGGCATAATTTAAATGAGTCTGTCAATGAGTATCAATCATGACCTTAAGCGGGTCTTTCATATAATTATTGTCCATTTTGGCTAAAAAACCTAAAGAAATGCCAATAGAATGTTAATAAAGTCTTTCATCCTTTTTTTTTTTTTTTTTGGTCAGTCATTAAAAACAAATATCAAAAAGTCAGTTCAAATACTTTTATCAATTCTTTCACATTCATACTGATATAAATGAGAATATTTTTCTAATTAATAATTTACTTTAGCAATATTAGCGGCTTACACTTAAACTATAAATGGCTGCCAAAAACATAATTTTTTCCTTTTTATGCATATTTCACTAATTGGATTAATTACCCCCCACCAGCCATAATTACCTTTTAAGAACTCTTTTGTGTCATCTCTCTACCAGAGTTACAGTATTGGACAAACCCCCTCCCCACTCCCCAGACAATTGATGTAGTTTATAACAAGTTAGGACAATTTATGACCACAGCATCCGACTAGGAACCACAAGGTGCCAGGTTCAATACCGGCCTTTGCCAACTCAGCATATGAGTAACACAGAGATCTGTGCTACTCAGAGATCTGTGCTACTCAGTGAGTAGCTGATGGTAAGTGTGGCACTCTGCATCAGATGCCAAAAAAAATCTCCTTGGTCTAGTGCTAGTGAAAAATGGATAGACTCCCTCACTGTTTGGTTAACACAAATTAAGATATCAAATCAATGAAAAGAAAATTCTAAGAAATTTACTTTTTGCTACAACTAAGGGAACTTTGACAATAATCAAAGAAAATAATCACTTCCTATGTGTGTCTAAACCCTTGAAGTTTCATTAAAATTTGTGGCAATAATAAAAAAAAAAATTACGTTTATTTATTTTTTTTTTGTTTTTTGTTTCTTTTGTCCAATATTGTATACTTAATTATTTTCTAAAATCCTGGGAACAATTTTTACATATTTTTTCTTTTAAATAAACCTATTACTTATCATTTAAGTAGGAAGTCAGCAATAAGCTTAAATAAATAGAAACATCCAAAAACTAAACTAAGAACTTTTCTTTTTTCTACTGTACCTCCTCTTAGCCATACATTCAAAGTAAACATTTTCTTTAAGGGAATAATTTATGTTTATTTAAAAAATATTGTACTATTCTCAACAGGTTTTCTCTTTTTCTATATTTTTTTTTTTTTTTCTTTTTTTTTTTTTTTAATTTTTTTTTTTTTTTCAAGTGCCTACTGGTTTCTTTTGGTAATTTGTCAGTTGAATTCTTAATGTCCTGTTGTTTATTACAATATTTCAAGTGTCTTACACTTCCTGAACTCTTAATCGTAAGGAGGCAGTTTTTTTTAATTAAGTGTATAAAAGGAAAAAATTATAACAAACATGCAGAAATATGCATATAGTCTTTCCAAATGTTATTTAGGCTGTTGAACTCTCATCTTTTTTTGTTATTAGAATATTTTGGCTGATTCACACTACAACACCCAAAATGTGATTTTTTTTTTCTTTAATTTAATGGAGTCCATTTCCTTATTAAATACAGCACACAAACTAATGGTTACTTTTGATTGTAAGTCATGCAAAATAGACTTGTTCTTTTAACCATTGTCAATTAAGTTTGTCTGTGTCTTCAGATACACCAAACTGAAAAATAAAGTGGAATCCTAGTGACCAGAGAACTTTTCAAAGTAGGCCTTGTGCCAGACATTGGCCTATTTTTGAAGATTATTAGAATAATAGGACATTTGCATATTATTAATCTTGAATGTTTGGAAAAAACATGTCTTTTGAATTTTGTTGAAAAGTTCTGGTGTTTTCAAGTTTATAGTTTTATTAAGTCAAATTGTGTGTATTTATTTCATTCATTTTGATAATGCCATGTACAAAGTCTGATTTCTAGATGAGTTTTATCTGTAATCATATGATTATTTGGTGCTTTGACATGTGTCAAAAGTTTAAATATTAAATTGTTTCCAACACAAGGGTCATTTAGAGGTCATAAATTGGTTCCTGGTGAAATTCTGACCCATAAACATGTGTTTGTCAAAAGTCTAATGAATATTAAATTCTTTCCCATATTAAAGGTTGTGTATGACCTCTTGAGAGGTCATACATGGTTTCCTCCTAGTGAAATTCTGGCCCATAATATTGGTCAATAATAAAGAAAGAGTGACAAATATTCTAATGAAATGAAATCAACTCTTTCTCAGAATCATTTGTAAAACTTTCTTTGGTTGTTTACAGATCATTTCTTTGTTGAGCAAAGAAAATTAAATTGGATTAGAATTTACAAATGTTTAATTGATCCATTTGCAGTTGGAGGCTGTTGTGTAATGGTTAGAGTCATAGGAAATGGACTCGTCGGCCCGAGTTCAAATCCTGGATGAAGCTACAGTTCACATAGCACCAATAACCTTGGGAAAGGTATGAATCCAACTATTCTACCTCCAGCTATGAATAAATAGTTGGGCAGACTGGGCTCTTTTAACCTTGGTTAGGCAACCAGTCTAGGAGAAGGAAAAACTCTGAATTCAAACCTGTTAAACTCCACTTGGGGTGGTCACTACTAGAATAGGCTCAGTCATAATTAATGATCTATTCCACTAATTTGCTAAAAATGGACACAAATTCTTTCATTAAATATATTAACAGCCAGAAGTAGCAACAAAAAGCAATGAGTTCAATTGTCAAAATAATTCTTGGAACATGTCAGGTAAATTATTCATGGATAAATTCAGAATTTAATAATAAAAAAAAAGGGAAACCCTATATTTTAAGAGCAATTAATCTAATACAATGAATTTAATATGCAATGACTTTACCTAGAATCCTTTCAGAATGACTTGTCTTAAAAAAAAAAAAGAAGGTATAATAAGATGTATATACACATATTTGTGATTTATAAAATAGTGCAAGTAAGACTATTTAATTGTAAATATCCTTGTGAATATCTTTGTATATAATCATATTAATGTTTTTGAGTGTGTGTGTGTGGGGGGGGGGATGAGCCAAAAGTCCCACACTAAAGAAATGACTTTTTTATGCAAATTCCTAATTCAAAGCATAAAAATGTACCCCCTCCCTCACAAAAAACGTGTGTTAATAATGTCCAAATATCTAAAAATGTTTTTTTTTTTTTTTGTTTTTTTTTTGTAATGTCTGCCTGCATTCTGTGACTGTGCTTCCTTAAAAAAACAGAATGGTGCATGACTAAATTCAACCTGGATATTTTATGTGAATTTCTAAATGTTGAGATGATCGTTTAGCCACTCTAATACATACTGAAGTCGGCTGAGAAGTTCATAGGCTGACCAATATACACTTATGGAATGTGACCAAATGAGGTTTATTTTTCAACATAGTCCCCCTTATAGCCCATACACTTCTTCCATCACTGTTTCAGTGCTTGGATCCCATTGGTAAAAAAAAAATCAAAATCAAAAAATCAAAAAAAAAAATCACCAGCAGCAAATATATCATAATATGAACTTTTCAGCCCGCTTGATTGTGTGTATTTTTATTTTTTTTATATCCTTATTTAATGGTAAGGCTACCTGGAATTGCCCCAATCAAAATGGCTTTGATGATTATGAAATTCTATTTAAGTCTTATCCAAAAGGGATATTTCAGTCGGTAGAGCACCCGCCTAGGAATCACAAGGTTCTGAGTTCAATACTCACCCCCGCCAACTCAGCACATGAGTAGCACATATTGAGTAATCTGATCTGTATGGTCAAGTGAGGACCCAACGGTAAGTGTGGTGCTCCACCTCAGAAAAAAAAAATCTCCCTGGTCTAGTGCTATCGAAAAATGGATAGACTCCCTCGTTGTCTGGCTAATACCAAAAATAGGCCGCTCCACCAACTTTAATAATCAAAAAAAGGGACAAGTTTCTCCACTATCATTTCAGAAACCCAGTTTTTCTTCCATCCGTAAACTTTTACCGATTCTTTCTCTAATCTCAAATAATTCTATTTTGCTTTTGAAAATATCTAGCAACCACCTCCATTTATTCACACAACACACACGTTTTAAATATATATATATGTATATTACAATATATGTTTATATTGAGAGTTGAGGAAAGTTTTAAATCTCTATTTCATCACTATGTGATGCAATACTCTCTGCTTATTTTAGTGACCAAAAAAAATTAGATTAAAAAAAAAAAAAAAAAAATTTAAATGTTCTAAAAGTGAATTTGGCTGAGTTATTCTCTTCAATCAGCATTTGTAATTTGTCAGATTTAAATAGTTCTCATGTTTTTGTTGGGAATTTTCTGTCACATTTTTTATTGGTTGATTTCCTTCAGCAACGTCAGAAGTTTCTATTCTAAGATTAAACAGAAAAATCAATTGTAATAATAATAATAATCTGTTCTGATTAGTAATCTCAGCTAAAAATAAAGATCAGGTTAGAACTTAATCATCTGGGGGGGGGGGGGATAATTGTGTATTGTAAATGGAATTGAGAATATTACTAGAGTTAATTTGGAATAAAACCTTGATCTACCCCCCCCCCCAATTAGTAACCTCCCTTACTATACGAGGCAAACAACTATTCCATCTTAATAAACACTAATGTACTTGTAAAATTTGGAATACTTTTTGTGAAGAAAATAACAGATTAGGAAAAATCCAACAAAATGTGAGGATAAGTTATGGAAAAGTAAATAACGAACACAGACAATTACATTCAATTAATGTTTCACCCGTGAGAAAACAAAAAAGGCAAAATATTAATTGAATGGAATTGTTTGTGTTTGTTATTTACTTTTCCATAACTTTTGCTCACAATACTTTTTGTGAGGACAGGAATGCTACTCATGTAACATGTTATGGGCAGGAATAACTTGATATATACCATCCCTCTCCAGGTCTACAACTGGTTTGAATTCAGTTTTCCTTCTCCTAGACTGGTTGTCCTACCAAAGTTAACCCAGTCTGCCCTATTTACTCATAACTGGATTCATACTTTTTCCAAAGGTATTAGCAATATGTGAAATATAAACAGCCTTGTTCAGGATTTGAACTGTAGCATAGTCCACTTCCAAAAAGGATTTTATTTACTGCGCACCCCCCCCCCCCACACACACACACCATGCAAGTTTGACACAAGGATCATTAATATGAGGGGCTACATACAAACCAAAGCTCATGCATGGCCAGTGAACAAAATGCTTGGATCCCTTTGGCATTCCTCTTTTGAGGCACTGGGTAATAAACCCAGCCCTGCCTCTTTAAATCAAGGGGTAAGGTGTGGCCTTGGGGGGATGGGCCTTCTGGGATCCTGCTGTTATTAAGTTCCTTGCCACAGTGTTCCTATGATTAAAACGAGTGCATCCATTTTTGTGAATTCTTAGCTAAAAAAAAACAAAAAAACCTAGATCATCAGGTTCTATTTCTATCATCTATGAGGATGGGGGGGGGATCTTCATAACCCCCTTAAAATACACGTGTGTGTTGTAAATAGAATCAAGAACATTACTAAAAGTAAAACTGAAATAAAAACTTGTTCTTTTTTACCCCCAATTAGTGACCATTTGTAAATATTTTTTTTTTCTTAGTTTAATAGCTCGAGTAAAAAGTTAAAATGAAAAACTTGAATAAAATTTAAAAAAAAAAAAAGGGGGAGCATTGTCTTATATGACTGCTACATCACTTCATTTCATTTCATTTCATGAACAGAAATAAGTACGCCCCCTCCCCCCTTTTTTATTGGTAATTGCCCCTTTTTTGAGGGGGAAATGTAGTTTAAACATTTTCATCTATTCAACATATAGAAATGTCCTTTTTTTTTCTAAATGTTTTTTGTTGTTATTATTATACTGTCCATTTGTTTAAATGCTGATTTGTCTGTTTTCAGTGTTAAACTCTTTTCAAAAGCTGAATAAAAGAGATCATTCTTAGTTTTGTCTTCATGTCTTTTATTTTTACCTTCTTAAAAAAAGAAAACTCTTATTTTATTTGATGTAAATAATTTTGATTTTTCACACTGCTATCTTCATGTTTATTTTATGTATAAACACAATGTTTCAGTCACTGAAACTTTTTCCTCTTTGGGATTTTCTAGGTCCTGACTATCAATCTCATTCTGTTATCTTGATAATAATTTGTTCAGTGCATTATTAAACATTGGTGTAATGGTTAGCAAACTAGTCTCACAGATCTATTACTACTGAATAGCAAGTTTATTAATATATTATAGTACAACAATGTATTAATTTGAAAGCAATTACAATGCAAGTAAAAAAATAAAAACAAAAAGATGTTATTTTTTGTCTTATCGATTTCAAAGTAAAACTTTATCTTCAGAGACCTGAAGATAAAGTTTTACTTTGAAATCGATAAGACAAAAAATAACATCTTTTTGTTTTTATTTTTTACTTGCATTGTAATTGCTTTCAAATTAATACATTATAACATACTTAACAATGCTTCAAGCAAATTACCAATTATTATTATACAAGTATGTATAAACAACATTTCGGCTACTGTATCCTCTGGCCTTCCTCAAGTTTTTTTTTATGTGTATCCAAATATGGTAATGATCCAACCTGGGAAATCACTTTTAATAGTTCGACAGGCATCAAAGAAATTTTGAAGATCTCATTTAAAATTGTTTTTGCATGCCTATCATTCTAACAAGTGTCACAAGAAGAATCAAGATTATTTAGAGGGGAAAAAATGTTTATTGGCATTTCCAGTACAACTTGAGGCATAAAATCATCAGTTTTTTTCGATATATTTATTTTTAAAATTTGATTTTATGCCTGGAGTTGTACATGAAACACCAATAAGCATTTATTTATTTATAATGACTAAAACATTGTGTTTATACATACCACAATAAAAATGAGGACAACAGTCCGAAAAATCAAATTATTCATAACAAGCCTCATCTCAAAAATACAGACAAATAATGTATTTGATTTTTTTTTTTTTTTTTTTTTTTTTTTTTTTTTTTTTTTTCTTAAATTGAAAAATAAAATTATTGGTGCTGAAATCATTACATTAGATTTTTTTTTTTCAGAAGAATACTGCGTGTGTAAAATAAGGGGAATCTGTTTTTTTTTGTTTGTTTTTTTTTTAACCAACCCCCTGCCACAATTTTTCCCCAGAAATATAAACTTCGCAATGTTTAGAATTGGTTTATCTTGCAAAAATATTTGTTTTGAAGCTATTCAAAATTAGCAGCAAAAATGGCGCTCCAGGTTTGAACAGAGATGTGTCATCAAACTTTTGGTGGCTGAGAAGTGCAAACAATTTACAGAAGAGTGCTTTAGTTGAAAAAATCTTTACGAAAGAACTAACATGGGTTTGCCACTGAGTCAAAAAGACAGTCCATGGAGTGGAAACTGACTCTTCGGTAAAGAAAAAGTTTTAGGCACAGTGGTCAGTAAAGAAGACCACATTGACAGTCTTCTGGTACATTAAAAGACCCATAACTATTAATTTTATTGAAAAAAGTCCAACTGTAAACAGTGTTTCCTATTGACAACTCCTTAGGCAAAAATCATCATAACTGAATGACCCTCATAATTTTGTGTACAGGAATTATTTATGTATAACACCCACCACTATGGACTACAAAATTCGGGGGGGGGTGTATAATAGGCAGTGAACTTTTAGAATTTGTAGCAGCTGAATTTAACCTAAATTTAAAGCATTTGGTCAACTTTTTATCAGTTTGTACTGACTAAAAATAAGAATTTATATAGTTTACATTATGTCTTAAAATAAAATTTAAACAGTATTTAGAGCAAACACACGGACATGTTCACACTAAAATGCAGCAAGTTTGCGGCAAAATTAAGCTCACATTATCAGGAACAAAATTATAAACAATGGCAAAAAACACATTACTTTGGAATATAGATATAACTTACTTTCGGTCATACAGTTGGAAAAAAAGTTAATATATATTAACTGGCAAGGGGAGTATGATGTTGAAAGACCCGAAACTTCCCAGTGACCAATGCATATTATATCACTGACAACACCTACTAGTGCCCTAAATGTAGAATCATATATATAAAGCGCTCCCAAGTTTTGTGCTGAAAAATCTGGGAAAATTGTGCATCTTATAGTTCAGTCGGTAGAGTATCCACTTAAAAACCACAAGTGCCCTAGGTATGACATTAAACTGCATCTAATAGTGAAGTTCCCCTTTTGAAGCTCTGAGGAGTGTGGATTACCCCTTCATCGCCATTACTCACAAGTCCACACAGAGCCGGGTTGGTAGTACCTGTTAGGGTTCCCTCTATGGGTTAAATAGAAAAAATGAGTTTAAAAAAAAATGTATTTAAAGAAAAAAATTTGAATGCCCATCAAAAATAAATAAAACAATGTCTTTGGCATAAAATAATCCAACAAGGGTTGACATGCTGTAAAATCAAACCAACTTAAGAACCACAAAGTTCTAGATTTGATACAGGCCCTCACCAACTCAGCTTACATTTGTGCGGTAATGTGAGAAGCTGATCGTAAAAGTGGCACTCAACCTCACATACAAAAACATCTCCCTGGTCTATCACTAGTGAAAAGGGGACAGATTCCCTCACTGTTTGGCTGATACTGACAATAGGTCACTCTGCCAACTTAACTTTACATATACAAACAATTACGAATATAATACGGTTACATATTGGTAAACATATGTACCACTATGTATATTATTGATGTACATAGTGGTATATACATGTACCATTGCAAATATTTCATTTCCTTTTTTGTTAAAACAATATTCAAAATATATACTTTCATAATAATATAACAGCATCTACATATACTACTTAAAGAAGGGGGAAACAATGAAAAATTAGGTTATAACTCAATCTTTTACTCAAAAAAGTGATATAAAAAAATAAAACAAATAGTAATTCATTCACAGCTGAATATATTTATTTATCTATATAACCTGTTACAAATCGTTTTTTATATTATGTATTGCTATCATATCGTATTGTATGAAATAGATATAGATCATAAATAAATAACAGATAAATATGTGTACCAACATGTAACACAGTCAATTTACCATTGCTGTACACATACATATTAAACCACAGAGGCGTGGCACATAAATAAGTAAGAGATAAATATGTGAACCAAATGTGTACCAACATGTAACACAGTCAATTTACCATTGCTGTACACATACATATTAAACCACAGAGGCGTGGCACATAAATAAGTAAGAGATAAATATGTGAACCAAATGTGTACCAACATGTAACACAGTCAATTTACCATTGCTGTACATGTATAAATAAATAACAGTAAATATGTGAACCAAATGTGTACCAACATGTAACACAGTCAATTTACCATTGCTGTACATGTACATATTATACCACAGAGGTATGGTACATAAATAAGTAACGGATAAATATGTGAGCCAAATGTGTATCAACATGTAACACAGTCAATTTACCATTGCTGTATCGTAAATATATTATACCACAGAGGTGTGGTACATAAATAAGTAAGAGATAAATATGTGAACCAAATGTGTACCAACATGTAACACAGTCAATTTACCATTGCTGTACACGTATATATCATATCACAGAGGCATGGCACATAAATAAATAACAGATAAATATGTGTACCAACATGTAACGCAGTCAATTTACCATTGCTGTACATGTATGTATTATACCACAGAGGTGTAATACATAAATAAATAACAGATAAATATGTCAACCAAATGTGTACCAACATGTAACAGTCAATTTACCATTGTTGTACATGTGTTGGTATTACATTATATAACAGAGATATGGTATATTATTGTCCCACTACGTGTACCATCAATACTTTCAAAACTGATGCAATAAAGGAAATGTGGCAACATCAGTGAGGAGAAACTGCCATTTGAACAAATGTAGGACACTGGTTAAAGAATGCGTGGTACATTATTGGCCCACTATGTGTACCATCAATACTTTCAAAACTGATGCAATAAAGGAAATGTGGCAACATCAGTGAGGAGAAACTGCCATTTGAACAAATGTAGGACACTGGTTAAAGAATGCGTGGTACATTATTGGCCCACTATGTGTACCATCAATACTTTCAAACTGATGCAATAAAGGAAATGTGGGCAACATCAGTGAGGAGAAACTGCCATTTGAACAAATGTAGGACACTGGTTAAAGAATGCGTGGTACATTATTGGCCCACTATGTGTACCATCAATACTTTCAAAACTGATGCAATAAAGGAAATGTGGCAACATCAGTGAGGAGAAACTGCCATTTGAGCAAACGTAGGTGATGTGTTAAGAAATTTGAAAGGACCCGTAACTTCTAAAAACTTCAGTCTAATGATAACCTTTTTTTTTGTTGGTATTGTTTTTTGTTTTTTTTTGGGGGGTGGGTCTTTTTTACTTATTACACATTTATGTGGTTTCAAAAGTCAAAAGATAATCTAACTTTTCAAGATTGCATAAAACAACTATCAAAATATCTAATTTTAATAAATAAATATATATATATATATATATATATATATATATATATATATGTATATAAGCAAACTTTGGAAATTACCCAGAAGGTTTTTGTTATCTTTGCATCTGTCTGCTATTTTGTCTGATTATCTAGAAGAGAAAATAAGACCAACAGTTTATCATCAAAAAAATTTTTTCTTTGTGAAGGCAAAAATAAACCAAGCCAGAGTTAACTGCAATTCATCATCATCGTATATCTACTGATGTTGAACTTTGATGATTACACTATTTTCTGGTTTCTACATTTTCCTTCATCATAGAAAACCATTGCCAACACAATACCAAATTTATTGGGGTTTGTTTTTTCTTTCTTTATTACAAAAAGGGCCGGGTTAGCTCAGTCGGTAGAGCGTTCGGCTAGAAACCACAAGGTTCCTAGTTCGATACCGGTCCTCACCGACTCAGCGTATGAGTAGCACAGGGATCTGTGCGGTAAAGTAAGGAGCTGATGGTAGGTGTGGCGCTCCACCTCAGATGCTAAAACAATCTCCTTGGTCTAGAGCTATTGAAAAAGGGATAGACTCCCTTGCTGACTGGCTGATACCGACTTTAGGCCGCCCCGTCGAATTTTTTTTTACTTTATTACAAAAAGTTCAGGCATTTAAATTGGTCAAGATCATTTGAGAGTTCCAAGCACAACAGATAAAAACAAGTAGAACTTAACAAAAGGGAATTTTTGTTAATCTACCATTTGAATGCTTGTAAAATCAGCTTATAATCTAAGTGTACTCTGTTCTGTCAGTTGGGGATGTAAAATTGCCAATTGCACCTCTGCAGAGGGGTAAGACCCCCTCCCAATGGGTCAACATATTGGCCATGGGTGGCAACCCATGATGGGATCCTAGTGGATAAGCAGTCTATGTATCATTCCACTTTGGCCCTTACTTAGGCTAGACAGGCAGTCGGAGAGGCTCCCTCCATCAAGCCCTAGCACCTAAATGATTATCCTATTTGAATTTAGAGTTTTCCTTCTCCTAGATAGGTTGCCTAACAAAGGTTGAAGAGCCCAGTCTGCTATACTATTTTCCCATAGCTGGAGGAGGAATAGATTGATGCATACCTTTCCCAAAGGTACTAGCACTATGTGAACTGAAAACAGCCTCTAACCATCACATCACGTGCCTCCATTTCATACTTGAAACCATATAACTATGTACAAACAAATGATTAGTATTAAATAGGAATACATTGGAACCTTGGTTCTCAAACATAATTTTGGAATTGTCGCTTTAACTTGTCAGTATGATTGGACTTCTATATGGCAGACCATGCCTTCCCTATACATGCATTAACATTGCTTTCTGTAGATGAGATATTACTACTAGGTACGTGATTTGTTCCACCAAGTTTAGAGTCTTACCATCGAGTGTGGAGATACCTTCTTCATTTTTTAAACACATGAACTCAGTTTTATCAGAGTTCACATTGAGGCTGATGTTCCCTGCTGCCTTCTCCAGGCTATAAAGCAAGGATTCAGCTTGGGCAGGTGTATTTGCAAGAAGTACCAGTTTTACTCTCATCATATTTCCTGGTGATGATGGCTTGTTCCAGCAAGATAACATACACCCCATTCATCATATATGGATGACAAAACAAGTTCCAAGAAAACTTGGCTGATTTCCAGGTACACCACAGACCCCCCTACCCACCCACCATTTGCCAGATTTCATTCCCAATGAGGATAGATGGGATACGTTACAGACTTTGTTAAATTCTCTGCAGTCACAGCCAACAAACACAACTCGGTTATGAACAGCCCTAGAATGTACCTGGATCATAGTGAACCGAAAAACTTTTGAAATTATCTTAAAATTTTATCTAATAAATAAAATTAAAATATTTGGATTATTTGAACTATTGTCCTCATCTTTATTGTTATCTACACAGCGTATTGGTCGTTGTGTCCTCCGGCCTTCTTCAGATATTTCTTGTTGGACTCTGGAACCTTCTTGAACTCGGGAACACCTAACTTAAGAATCTTCTTTCGAACTCAGGAGCCTTCATGTCATAATCTAGAGCCTTCACAGAACATCAAACCTAACCCTTTACTCAATCCACAGGGGTAGACTGTTCTCATTCCGTTAACCATGATTGGGTACAAATGTTAAGCTGTGTTAATTATTCTATGTTACTGTCAGCCTTGACCAGGATTGAACCTGCAGCCTAGTGTTAACTGTCACTTAGAACTATATTTACTCAATGCCTATATCCACTATGTCATGTGTCCAATTGGACAGCTTGTGGGCTCCCAATGCCACATTGATTAGTTGCCATTATTCAGGTGAAGGGAGGAGCTACACCTTAATAGAAAGTTACCTTTAATCTTTTAGACACTTCAGTTTATGTGTTATAAAGAATAAGTTCTTTACCAGAACAGCACATGATTGTGATATAAACTTAATAACCACACAATTGGATGTTATTATACTGTTGTATACAGGATCATACAGTATTCAGTATACTAGTACATTCAAACTTCATGTGCGCCAGACATATAGTAACTCGCAACAGAGTCTTAAAACCTCGAGATAGATGGTTTGCATAACCTTTGCAGTCTCAGTAATCACTCCAATGTTCTCAGACAGCCGTGTATATATATTTACCAACCCCTCTGCACGAGCAGGATGTAACACAAGGTCAATTTCTTAAGCGGATTTTAACAGGTTTGAATTCAAAGTTTTTCCTTCTCCTAGACTGGTTACCTAGCCATGGTTAAAGAGCCCAGTCTGCCCTTCTATTTGCCCATAACTGGGGGGAGAATTAGATTCATACCTTTCCCAAGGGTATTAGAGCCATGTGAAATGCAAACAGCTTCGTCCAGGAATTGAACTCGGGTCGACAAGTCTATTTCCTATGACTCTAACCATTAGACAGCCGTGTATAAATAGTCCTAGACCAGTGCATTCACTCTCTACACAAAGTACGCTAGGCTAGTCCACAACAGTCTGTAACTGAAACTACATCACTGTTTGTGTCGCAATATTCCCAAGAATTGTATAAGTTCATCAATGAGTATTTAATTTGGTTGGTTGGGTTTTACGGCATGTCAACCCCCTGGGTTATTTTATGCCGAATACTTCTATTGGTAAAAAAAATGTTTAATGCTGACAAAGTTTTGAAATAATTTAATTTTTAATGGATAATACAATTTTATTTATAAACTCATGTTTTCTATTTAACCCATAGATGGGACCCTAACAGGTACTACCACTCCGGGTCAGAGTGGACCAGGGAGCAATGGTGATGAAGGGGTGCTCCACATTCCCCAAACCTCCAAAACTGGAACCTCACCACCAGATAGAGTTTAATGTCATTCCCAGGACATGTAGACCCGCAGCCACCACCTTCTAGCACCCATATGATAAAAGTATTTAATTTATAGTCAAGATTATTAATACATAGAATAAATCTTATTTAATAACAATGTCTCTATGAAAATCTGTGTTAAAAGATTCAGTGTCTGTCTGCGTTGTATACTGGATCATAGTATTCAGTGTCTGTGTGTTGTATACTGGATCATAGTATTCAGTGTCTGTCCGTGTTGTATACTGGATCATAGTATTCAGTGTCTGTCTGTGTTGTATACTGGATCATAGTATTCAATGTCTGTCCGTGTTGTATACTGGATCATAGTATTCAGTGTCTGTCTGTGTTGTATACTGGATCGTAGTATTCAGTGTCTGTCCATGTTGTATACTGGATCATAGTATTCAGTGTCTGTCTGTGTTGTATACTGGATCATAGTATTCAGTGTCTGTCTGTGTTGTATACTGGATCGTAGTATTCAGTGTCTGTCCATGTTGTATACTGGATTAGTATTCAGTGTCTGTCTGTGTTGTATACTGGATCATAGTATTCAGTGTCTGTCTGTGTTGTATACTGGATCATAGTATTCAGTGTCTGTCTGTGTTGTATACTGGATCATAGTATTCAGTGTCTGTCTGTGTTGTATACTGGATCATAGAATATAGTTTACTTAGTACATTCATACATATGCTAGGCTAGTCTACAACATATACTCAAACATCTTTTTTTCTTTTATAAACAAGACTGTATGAAAAATCCATTATTCAGTTTTGTGTAAACAGATGAGTGATTGCAGAAACAATTTAAGTGTAGAAATTGTAGTCAATTAGTGTTCAAACATAATAATGATAATACTTATTTTCACCGGTCAGAATCTATTGAGTACATTATCATTTCCTTTAGACATTAGTACTGACTGACCACTGAACAGAAACCTTTTTTTTTGTTTTCTTCTTTCTTTCTTTTTTTTTTTGTTTTTGTTTTTTCTAAAACTGCACGGTAGGCAAAACCGGTTGGTGAACCAATCAGAAAATTAGATTATAAAGAGTCAAATCTGTTTAGAATACAAATTTCACCACTCATCAATAAATTTAGAAATAATTATCAATGATGGTGAACTTTAAATCTCTGTTACAATCATGACCATTTGAGCAGAAAAGTTTCAAGTATTAAAAAACAAAAATAAAATTAAAAAATACAATCTTCTGATGGAATATTTTTGGATATAAGGTGTGCTGGAATCCACCACTTAAACTTATAGACTCTGCGTAGGCGCATGGATTAAAGCTAGCCAATCAACAGCTCAAATACGTGGTTAGTTAACTATTTAATTGTCAATCTTGAAAGCCATTCATTTGCACGTATGCACCACTGATGAACGGATCTGCAATCTACACTGTGCTCAACCTAAGGATAATACCCAACACTAAGGCACACAGCTACAATACTAAGGGACACGAGAACAACCAAAGGATTCTACCCAATACTAAGGGACACCGAGGAACAACCAAAGGATTCTACCCAATACTAAGGACACCGAGGAACAACCAAAGGATTCTACCCAATACTAAGGGACACCGAGGGAACAACCAAAGGATTCTACCCATACTAAGGGACACCGAGGAACAACCAAAGGATTACTACACCAATACTAAGGGGACACCGAGGAACAACCAAAGGATTCTACCCAATACTAAGCACACCGAGGAACAACCAAAGGATTCTACCCAATACTAAGGATACTATTCTTCACTAAGGATCAGCCTCTGCTTAACACAAGGGACCTCCACTGTAAAGTGCTCTCATTTGAAGTGTAAAAATGGCCACAAAAATCGTAACATCTTCAGGTGAAACAAATTTTTTTCTTCTTTTCCTTCCTGCTATGAAATCTGTCTCAAACAGTTTTTTGAGGCATGTTTTATCTGAACATAGTTTTTTTTTTTTTTTTTTTTTTTTTGTTCAAATACACAAAAACTGACATGGTTGGTTGGTTATTTCATTTAATGGCATATCAACTCTTGTGGGCAATTTAATGCTAAATCTTGTTGTTTGTATACATGATCTGTAAGCAAATAGTTTGTACATATATATTTTTGTTTGATTTTTATTAACTAGTAAAAATAATTTTCATTAACTCAATGTGTATTAATAAATTGGTAGAAATAATTTCCACGTTAGATTTATCATCAACTTCATGTATAAATTGGTAGAAATAATTTTCATTTATCTGCAAATAGATCTATTTGATACTTAGAGGGGACTCTAAGTGGTATTACCACTCTGAGTTAGAGTGGACCTGGGAGTAATAGTAATGAAGGGGTACTCCAAACTCCCTAAAGCTCCAGAATTGGAACCTCACCACCAGATAGAGTTTAAATTTGTAGACCTGCAGCCACCGCCTTCTAGCACCCATATGATAAAAGTATTTAATTTATAGTCAAGATTATTAATACATAGAATAAATCTTATTTAATAACAACCTTATTTAATAATCTTATTTAATAACCTCACCACTAGATGCAATTTACCATCATAGTTTAAATTTGTAGACCCGTAGACCCGCAGCCACCGCCTTCTAGCACCCATATGATAAAAGTATTTAATTTATAGTCAAGATTATTAATACATAGAATAAACCTTATTTAATAATCTTATTTAATAACCTCACCACTAGATGCAATTTACCATCATAGTTTAAATTTGTAGACCCGCAGCCACCGCCTTCTAGCACACATATGATAAAAGTATTTAATTTATAGTCAAGATTATTAATACATAGAATAAATCTTATTTAATAACAACCTTATTTAATAATCTTATTTAATAACCTCACCACTAGATGCAATTTAGTGTCATGCCCAGGACACTAAATTGGTAAAAATAATTTTTATGTAAGATTCTTCAACTTCATGTGCAGTGATACTGATCACTTTTTGATTTAGTGTGTTTTGGGACGCACATATTTGCTTTGGATGAGACCCCGGTAAAATTTATGAGTTGCAACTAAAGCCAACTCCTATCTTGTAACCTATCCTGTGTAATTAATTTCTAAGAAACTATTGAAATGTATCTACAGTTAGCTTGAAATGGTGAGGGAAGGAAAAAAGAAAAACACTGGGATGCATGGATAAGATTTTACTGCATGCTTTTAGATTTTTGTGCATCAGAGACATACCTATGAGCATCTCTTTATATATATATATATATATATATATATATATATGGAGGCGCGTGGGCTAGTGGATAGAGACGTGGAAAATGAATTCGTCAGTTCGAGTTCAATTCTTAGACGAAGCTATTGGCATTTAACATAGTGCTAATACCCTTGGGAAAGGTATGAATCCATATATTCTCCCTCCAGCTATGGGTTAAATAGTAGGGCAGACTGGGCTCTTTAACCTTGGGTAGGTAACCAGTCTAGGAGAGGGATAACTCTGAATTCAAAATTCCTGAGGTCAGTCATTGATTGGGTTCGTGGCATTCCTTGATGCACCAATTCTTTCCTATCGACTGTGCCAAAAAGTGTGGAATGGTCCTACACAAGCCTTCACCACTATAAACAAATCCCTGTGTTGGTTGTTCACTGGATGAACACTCATGCGTCAAAAATCAACGAGAGAGTCCATTTTTTAAATTTTTTTGTATTTTATATATATATAAGTATATATATATATATATAAATCAATTGAAAGTGTACTTGGTAATGATATCTACTTTAGAGTTCAGTCATGTCCTTATATATATATATATATATATATATATATATATATAGTTATCAGGTTTGTTTTATCAGTGGACAGTTTGCATTTTCACCAAAAAAACAACATATAGAGACATTCTGATCTGAGAATGTAGCCAATAGGTAATTAAGATGATATTAATCATACAGAATAGTTGATCATGCAATGGAGTCTTCATGTTAGATGTAGAATATGATTGTTCAAATACATACTGTGTGTGTGTGTGTGTGTGTGTGTGTGTGTGTGTGTGTTCATGTGATATGACTGTGCACAAGATTAAATAAATGGAAGGATAAAGAGATTTTCAATATTCTCTCATTTATCGATACAAGCAAAATTGCTCTCCCTCCCCCCCACCCCCAGGTTGTTGACCTCAGCAATCTACTTTCTCAAAATCTCAACAAATCTCTCCCAACAAGTCCGAGTTTTATTTTTGCATTTATACTGGAGAGCAAAAAAATTAGAAACAGCGACCTAATAACGTATAGTTCCATCCTATGTAATGTTCCCATCTATGGGCTAAATAGAAAATTTTTAATAAAAAAAAAAAAATGAGTTAAAATAATTTTCTACCAAACTATCACAACGAATCTTTCAAAACTTGGCTAGCCTATAAACTTATCCATTAAAGTGATTTCCAATCCACTTAGCAAGAAACAACTGCAAACAACCCACAGTCAAAATCAATAAAAATCTTTGAAAAAGACATAACAATAAATTTGACCATCCCTCACAACTTACCGCTTGGCATAAAATAACCCTTGATGGGTTGACATGCCATTAAAAAAAAACTGCAACTGTAAACAACCTACTGTCAAACTCAATAAGAATCCTTGAAATTTGACCATCCCTCACAACCTACCGCTTGGCATAAAATAACCCTGGATGGGTTGACATGACATTAAAATCAATCAATCAAACCTATGTAATGTGGCATGGCCTCTACAAGGTACTGGTGCCATTATATACTACTAATGCTTATGGTCAAGTCACACTGAAATCACCAGTTCCCACTAGATAACCAAAGTTAAGCAGTGATGAGCCTGTTTAGTATTTAGATGGGTGACCATTTAGGCAACAGCGAGTAGTGTAAGTAACTGAATATCAAAATGACTTGATTTGGCATTAGATGACCCGAAAAGGGTTGATATGCCATAAAACGAAAAAAACAAACAAACAAAAAGTATATACTACTAATAGTAGCAAAATTGCTCTCCCTCCCAAGATTTCTCGTTTCAAAGTTCCGTGATGGCTCCCAGCTACGACAAGAAGGTTCCCGAGTTTGAAAAGAAGGTTTTCGAGTCCCAGATGGTTCCTGAGTCTGGCAAGAAATACCTGAAGAAAGCCAGAGGTCGCATTGGCCGAAACGTTGTACAGATAACAATGAAGATGAGGACAATAGTCCGAATAATACAAATAATACTAACCTCCCACGATTGTTGTCCTCAGCTATGTACTTTCTCAAAATTTCAAATCTTTCCTAATAAGTCCTAGTTTTATTTATGTATTTATACTGAAATGCAAAAAAATTAGAAACAGCTATATTAATAACGTATAGTCCCACCCTTTTTAATGTGGTATGGCCTCTACAAGGTACAGGTGCTGCCATTATCTTCTATTATGTATATATTAATATGCATGTTCCTTAATCTTCTGTCCATTATCATCCTGCAACACCCTCTGGTTAAAAATGAGACTGTCCAAATCATCCAAGATGAAATGCAAAAATGTAAATCCTGATTATCTGGCGTCGCTTACTCACTGAATTCTTATTTCTTATAAGTTTTGTCACCTCAGCTAAATAATGGACCATTCCGTTTTTATTATAAAGAAAGAAGAAAAAGGACATGCTACACAGAAAAAATATAAGAAAGAATGAAAGAAACAGAGTAGGAGAGATAGAGAGAGGGGGTGAGAATGCGAAAACAATAATGCTAATCTGTCTTAATCGATGATGAAAAGAAGGAAAGAAAGAGAGAGAGAGAGAGAGAGAGAGAGAGAGAGAGTTAAATAAAGATTATTATACTTTTTACATATTGGACTATTTTGCAAATGTCTATAACCTTGCTGATGAGACCTAATAGGTCGAAATGTACATTCAGGGATTGACATTTTCTCGATCTGTTTAGCCTTACATTTGAACATATATGCCTGCCTAAATTCATTAATTATTAACTAATTAATTTTCAAAAATAGGTATGACTTCAATTAAGCACATATCCTCCAAAAATAGTCCTTAAGTAAACATATCAAACGTTATAATAATTAAATTATCATACTGTCATATATCCACAGGTCCTACTAGTATACTACTAATACTAGACAAATGGCTCTCCCTCCCCAGGATCTACTTTCTCAAAATCTCAAATCTCCCCCCCCCCCCCAACAAGTCGTAGTTTTATCTTAATCTTTCATTGATTTTATTTCAATGCCAAAGTTTAAAATTGATAGAAAATCCAGTCGAGATTAACGATTTTCCTTTCTCCTTTTTTTGTTCAGGTCATAATTTCATAGAATGGTGACAATAACACAATTGTTATTCCATTCATTCAAACATTGGAACCACGGTTAATGTAGGTTGAGGGGGTAGGGGAAAACTCTCAGTGCATTTGGACAATGTACAGTCAGTGGAGATAATGTCTTTTGAAAAGAACACATGCAGTTTAATAATAACAAAGAAGCTACTATATTTAGTGTTTAATTCTATTTGATTTTCAAAAACTTAATTCTGTTGTTTAATCTGTTTGTATGATGTGTGTGTGTGGGGGGGGGGTTAAGATAAAAACCTTATTGAAATTATCTTTTGTAAGAGAAATATTCTAAAAGATGATTATTTCATAAAATCATTACATTTCTGTTGATTTTTAAAATGGAAGAAGACACACACAAACACACACATGCACACACACAAATACACAAATACACACACACTCACAAACACACACACACACACAAACACACACACACACACACTAATAATGTAGTTTGCTGTATTTATAATATCTTTTGAGTGTAACTCCATCCTTCATTTCATCATCAAGTCCTATTGATAGCACGTATTCCTCTGACTCTCTCTTGCCATCTGTCCCTATCAGGCCATCACTCTTGGCAAGTCCACAACATGGCATCCAGTGTCTGCACAGAGCTGATGAATGTAAGTTTTTGCTGGTCAGCCAACACTGGTGTGTCCATATGTAGGAGTTCACAGGTTGGTTGGTTGGTTGGATTTTATGGCATGTCAACCCTTCTTGAGTTATTTTATGTTGAAGATGTTTTGTTTGATTCATTCTTCATGGGTACTCAATTTTATTTTAAACTTAATATTTTTTCAACACATTTTTTTAAAACTCATTTTTTCTATTTAACCCATAGATGGGACCCTAGCAGGTACTACCACTTCGGGTCAGAGTGGACCAGGGAGCAATGGTGATGAAATGGTGCTCCACATTCCCCAGACCTCCAAAACTGGAACCTCACCATCAGATAGAGATTAATGCCATACTCAGGACATTATAACCCTCAGTCACCACCTTCTAGCACATATATGATAAAAAGGGTTGGGGCTTGCCATAAGAGTAATAGGGTTGGGACAATCATATAAGTACTAGGGCTTGATGTGACTAGTGTGTTTTGCTCATCTTACTTGGATGGTTTGAGAGATGGGAGGTAGGTATCCATACAACTGTAGTGCTGCTTCCAGGATTTGTTCAAAACAGTCTGCATTGTGTAGTTCGCATATAGCTTTTTAATTAAGTAACATCAAATCAATTCCATATATAATATCATATATTTATAATTACATACAATAATTATAATATTCTATATATAATATTTATATGCTTTTTAATTAAGTAACATCAAATCAATTCCATATATAATATCATATATTTATAATTACATACAATAATTATAATATTCTATATATAATATTTATATGCTTTTTAATTAAGTAACATCAAATCAATTCCATATATAATATCATATATTTATAATTACATACAATAATTATAATATTCTATATATAATATTTATATGCTTTTTAATTAAGTAACATCAAATAAATTCTAATCAATAATAGATTCCTTAACCATTTTGTAGATAAGTAAATAAAAATAACGTTAAAAGATTCTTTTAAAAAATTGTGACAAAATTAAAAAGCAATCCAATTATAAACAGGATGAAAGATCGTTAAATATATTATCCAAAGATCCATATCACGTGCCAATAATAGCAAACACTTAAGATTTATCATTGACTATAAAACAGCTGATGTTATTGACACTAATAACACTGTCCCCATAGAATAGAAAAATAAATACATAAAACCAATAGTTTATGAAGTCTTGTGTCCAGTGGGAGATTTCAGCAACAATATAGAATAATTGACTCTTATATTTGTCACACAATTATCACCTCCCCCACTCCAACTGGACACTAAAATGACATTTATCAAATCTTAGTACTTTTAGAATACAAGTTAAAAAAATGTCTAGATATATATTCATACGAGGTATGTCATAAAAGTTCCAGGACTGGTGTAACAAAAAATTTATCCTCTTCAAAGTAATCCCCCTGGAGTCTAATGCACTTTACCATCCTTCTCTGACACGCTTGCATGCACTCCTGGAAGGATTCTCCATAGCTCTGTTGTCACAGCCTTTTTGATGTCGTGCACATCCTCAAAATGGGTTCCCTTGATGACCCCCTTGAGCTTGGGGAAGAGGAAAAAATCACATGGAGTCAGGTCGGGTGAGTAAGGAGGCTGCTCCAGCACAGTGATGTTCTTCTGGGTCAGGAACTCTTGGATACTCAGGACAGTATGGGCAGGTGTGTTGTCATGGTGAAGCACTCATGAGTTGTCCTGCCACATTCTCGTACACTGAACAAAGAAAACGCCACATTATCTCTTTGTAGACATGATGGTTGATTGTCTGGCCCTGTGGCAAAAACTCACAATGGACGATGTCCCTCGCATCAAACTTTTCTAACATACCTCATACATATAGATAGATAGACACACACACACACACACACACACACACACACGCACACACACACACACACACACACATATTTTTGGAGGATATGTGCTTAATTGAAGTCATACCTAATTTTTGAAAATTAATTAGTTAATAATTAATGGTATTGGTATGACTTCAATTAAGCACATATCCTCCAAAAATTGTCGGCTAAAAAGGCCATATCAAAAATAAACACATTGTTTACTTACTTTCATACTGTCGTGCGATAAGTCCCCAAAAAGTGGTATATAAATAAGTTCAAAACGAACGAAGAATCTGGGATAGGTCAGCTGGTGTAGTGGTTAGAATTCTCACCTGTCAGCTTGGCAGTCGAGGTTTCGAGTCACACAAGGAGCAGTCTCCCATGTCTATAACCTTGCTGATGAGACCTAATAGGTCGAAATGTACATACAGGGATTGACATTTTCTTGATTTGTTTAGCCTTACATTTGAACATATATGCTCGCCTAAATTCATTAATTATTAACTAATTAATTTTCAAAAATTAGGTATGACTTCAATTAAGCACATATCCTCCAAAAATTGTCGGCTAAAAAGGCCATATCAAAAATAAACACATTGTTTGTTTACTTACTTTCACACACACACACACACACACACATATATATGAAGATATGTACCGGCCAAGGTAACAGTTATATATATATATATATATATATATATATATATATATATATATATATATATAACTGTTACCTTGGCCGGTACATATAATTTTGCCATGAACACACACGCACACACACACATATTTATAAACCTAAATATATAGATGTATACTTATACGCACACACATACAAACTCATATACATTAGATTGGAACACACTATCTTTATCCTAATGTAATATATAAGATGAATAATTGACATTTTTAGTAGAGATTAAGAGTAATGGCCACTAAAAATAGAATTTCTTTTCGCAAGATAAAAAGTAAGAAATCTTCAAGAGAGGAAATGTGTGAAGCAATTACAACTTGCTTTTCTTTTTTTTCTTTTTTTTTTTTCAAACAGGTGCTTTACTTGAAAAGTAAGACAAAGATAATTTATTTTATATATGTCAGTTGCAAACCTAAATTATGACACAAGGTTTACTTCAGTCAGTAGAGCACCCGCCTAGGAATTGCAAGTTTCCTGGTTCAATACCGGTCCCTGCCAACTCAGCATATGTGTAGCACAAATTGGGTTATCTGTGCGGTAAGCTGACAGTAGGTGAGTTGCTCCACCTCAGCAACAACAATCTCCCTGGTCTAGCGCTACCAAAAAGAGGATAGACTCCTTCAGTTTCTGGCTGATATCGAATATAGGCCACTCAACCAACTTTACTTACTTTTATAATTTGTAATAAAATCAAATAAGTTTTCCTTCATTTGCTTCTTGTTAAAATAGTGTTATATAGTACCTAAATAATGAGAATGGAATCATCAGTTTTTCCTTTAAACAATGTCTGATGAAACCTCAGAAGAGAGAAACAAAAAGATCTTAATGAACTGGAAATTTAACCTAGCAATTACTAATTACTCTGTTCATCTTGTATCTTTGCTTAGTAAACCTTTTCCCCTATCCTTAATACTTGTGTTTCTTCCTATTATTTCTCTGTTAACTTTCTGATACTCAAGTTACAACAAATAGTTACCAAGATGTTTATTGAGTAGGTCCTGTTTTCTAATCCATATTCAACAGAGAATAGAAAGATCGGGTAAATTAAATGTTAAAAAAAAAAAAAAAAAACTAAAAAAAACTGAATAAAGTATTGTTTATTAGAGTTTGATATCTTCACCATATAACCTGTGACTAAATGCATTCCTATAGTAAAATGGTTTCTAGTGCATTTCTATAGTAAAATGGTTTCCAATGCATGTCTATAGTAAAATGATTTCCAATGCATGTCTATAGTAAAGGGATCCCAATGTATTTCTATAGTAAAATGATTCTCAATGCATTTCTATAGTAAAATGATTTCCAATGCATTTCTATAGTAAAGGGATCCCAATGTATTTCTATAGTAAAAGGATTCTCAATGCATTTCTATAGTAAAAGCATTTCTATAGTAAAGGGATCCCAATGCATTTCTATAGTAAAAGGATTCTCAATGCATTTCTATAGTAAAAGGATTTCCAATGCAATCCTATAGTAAAAGTGAAATATAATTTTTTTTAAATTTGAACTTAAAAAGAGGAGACATGCCTAATTTTTATATTTCAGAAGTTTTAAATTACTATGGTGAGTCTAAAGTTTTGCAATATTTTGGTAAGTACTAGTTTACAGAGTGTATAACCCGTGAACGAAACAGTTCAAGTAATGTAAGGTGCTCGTTATGGTTGATAGTATCATGGTAGTTGGTGCCCTAATACACTCGGAGAGTATCAGGCGAGCTTAGTATCTCACAGTCCATTGTGGTTAGTGTTGGTTTTTTGTGGATATAAGGTGTGTGCCAGATGGCTACTTGTACTTATAGACTCACTGATAAACATGTGACCAACCTATTGGCCAACTACTGGCAGTGCTCTGCTGCTGATATTATTATTTATACTGGCCTTTTCTGGTCATACCTAAGCATTACTACTTGGATCTTCTTGGACGACGGACCATAGAATTCTATATCACAGGACTTATTCACTTACCGAAGGATTCTATATCACAGGACTTATTCACTTACCAAAGGATTCTATACCACAGGACTTATTCACTTACCAAAGGATTCTATAACTCAGGACTTATTCACTTACCAAAGGATTCTATAACTCAGGACTTATTCACTTACCAAAGGATTCTATAACTCGGGACTTACTTACTTATTTACTTTAAGTTCTTTACAACTGGCCAAGGATGGCGGCCAGATACTTAACAGTTAGTTACCTTCACAACTTCATCAAAATCATCTGGAGCTGCTGAAATGTGTCTCATGTTACTAAAATATTGCAAAATTTTTGACTCACTTTAGTACAATATTTTGGTTGTAATATTGTAAGTAAAGTAGGTAAAGTCATCAGGGTGACCTAAAGTCAGTATCAGCCAGACAGCGAGGGAGTCTATCCCCTTTTTATTAGCGCTAGACCAAAGTGATTGTCTTGACGGCTAAGGCGGTGCACCACACCTACCATCAGCTCCTTACTTCACTGCACAGATCCCTGTGCTACTCATACACTGAGTTGGCGAGAGCTGGTATTGAACCCAGAACCTTGTGGTTCCTAGTTGATATGCTCTACCAACTGAGCTAAACCGATTTTACTATAATTAAAAATTTCTTTAAAATATCCTTTTATTTTGGAGTTTTTAGAACTACCTAAAAAAGAAAAGAAAGAAGCAAATCTGGTAAGTAGCACTCGGAGAGTATCAGGTGAGCTCGACATCTCACAGTCCATTGTGATTAATTACCTTCACAACCTTGGCAAAATCATCTGGAGCGACTGGAATGTATCACATGTTACTAAAATATTGCAAAACTTTTGACTCACTCTAGTACAATATTTTGATTCTACTATCATAGCATTAAAATATTTGACTATAATTGAAAATTTCTTTAAAATATCCAATCATTTTGGAGTTTTTAAAAGTACCTAAAAAAGAAAAGGAAAGAAATGGTGTCTACGTTGCTTGAGGTGTGAATAAAAACTGTTTGTTTTTGTCGACAGACTTTGCAGTAATTAAAGTTGTTGGTAAGTACAAACTATTGAAGTACTTTCCAAATAGACTAATTAATACATTCTTTTGTGTTACACTTGATATTGGACATTACCATTTGCTTGCTTTCTTCAAGTTGGGTGTGGATGAGTGTCATAGCCTATCTGGTAAAAATGCTTGGGTCACTAGTTAGATATGTTAGAATAAACATGATTAAGACAAGACTGAACCGATGAGTGGGCATCTAGACCTTAAACAAATAAAGTTTTCAATATTAGAGTGTATACATGCTTTGATGTAATTTGAGTAAGAAGAAACATGTTATTAAAAGAAATGTTACATGATTTATGTGGTGTCATGGGTTGTGGACAAGATCCTGTAGTTAGTTTGAAATAGGTTCGTTGGAGTTAAAAGCGTAGGCAAGTAGATTTCCATTGGATGACCCCAACTGACCCCTAGAGAGGCGCAAATCTCGTGTACCATGAGAAAAATGTAACTAGTTAGATTTAGTTTTCAACCTGACGTTGAGCAGAGAGGATGCCTATTGTTGACTCCCTGCGTGGAAGAATGGGTTAAATAAATCTTGATCAAGGAAAAAAAGTCTTGTGGTTTAATTAATTGCATGACTAAAAAGTTAGCCCTTAAAAGAAGCCCTTAGTAAAGAGACAGCTAGATGATAATATAACGGGCAAAGAAGTAGAAGAGGAAACAGCTAGACAAGAAGTTAGCAAAAGCAGTAAAACAGAAATGAAGCAAGTAAGTCTCTGTGTCTCTCTCTCTCCCTCTATCACCCGAATCTCCTCTCTCATGTATATACCCAATGTTCGACGTACGATGTTGGGTGTATACGGCTATACAACAGAAATAAGGGAAAAGGGATCCTGACTTATAGACTTTGAGATAGAAATAGATGCTTTATATGAAGAAAGAGTCTGATGAAAAAAAAAAAAAAAAAAAAAATAGTTAAACAGAAAGATAAAAACAGAAATGGTAGATAAAGCCACAATTAGAAAATTCATTAAATACTAGCAGGACCTATGGATATACCACAGTATGATAATTTAATTATTACAACGTTTGATATGTTTACTTAAGAGCTATGGGGCAATTATATAGGTGCTAGGGCTTGACATGGCCAGCCGATTGATCAGAGGGGGACCGCGCATCTAGCCTAAGTAAGGGTCTAAATGGAGTGTTGCATGTCATGGACTGCTCATCCCCTAGGATTCCATTCTTAAGCATCACAAGTCGCCACCCATGGCCAACACGTGGCCCCATTGAGGGAATCTTACCCCTCTGCAGAGGTGCAGGTGATGTATTCTAACACCCCAGCCAACAGGGCGGTCAAGTCATAGTAGGTACTCGCTATGGTTGGTAGTATCATGATAGTTGGTGCACTGACATATTGCGCATTGTTCCACTTCACTCTGTGATTTGAAAGATGCACTGATGAATTGGAAATTGTAGTTTAATTTGAGAATTTATGTTTTAGGAATTTGAACATGGACCATAATGCCAAGGAAGCAACAAAAAAATATTTGTTGAGTTTGAAAAAAATTTGAAAAAATGTAGTAGTATCTGTTAGGGTCCCATTTATCAAAAATAAGTTTTTAAGAATGTTTTAAAAAAATGAATACCCAACAAGAATGAATAAAACAAAATATCTTCAGCATAAAATAACACAAAGGTTAACATGCAGTAAAATCCAACCAACCAATCAATATATAATATATATTATATAGATAAAAGGTGGCTTACCGGTGAATATGGGCACGATAACAAAATATCTTATTCAATGAACACACGTGCAATCGGCTGCAATTAATCGGTACCTCATTTAATTCAGTGGATTTAACCCTGAAGATCCTCATGGTGAAACTCGAGTAGGTTTCTATTGTATCCATTTCTTTAATAATATATATATATATATATATATATATATATATATATATATGTAAAAATGGAATTGGAAATGAATCCGACAATATGAGGAAGGATGAATAAAGAAAAGAAAGAACAGAATGGATAATAAAAGATGAATTTAATCAATATCATATATATATATATATATTCTTAGTTTTGTGGATCATTCCATGTGTGGTTCTACTGTAGTGAAAGAGGTCACCCATAGTGAAAGCTTGATATGTCATGTTTTAAGTGTGTGAACAAACAGAGCAATATATATATATATATGGTTAACACTATCACAGACAGTAGTAAGCCAATATACAGTATTATTAGGAGAGTGTTCAATATCTGTGATAGAATGATATTAACAATAATAATGATAATGATAAATAAATATATATTTTTTGTATTTTAATTAATCTAATTCAAATTTCCATACAAATAAATATATACAATATATATATATATATATATATATATATATATATATATATATATATATATATACTGTCTCTGACTGAGTTGTGTTTGTTGGGTGCGACAACAGATAATTTGATAAGGTCTTCAAACATGTTCTGACAAATGCTCAATTGGGTTTAAATCTGATAGGTTAAGTGGCACCAAAATTGAATGGAGACGTAATTTGTTATAATATTTCTCTTTATTATTTGTTTACAATCGTTATCAGGTGCCATTCATCTATTCTTGCATTACCTGTGGACACAAACAGTTTTTCATGTGTTGCTGATTCACATTTTTTCTCGTTTATCCTTGACACCGTTACCCAAGAAAGACCTAGTTGCTACCTTCGAGATAGACTGACCCAATCTTTCTGACCCCAATAATCAAAATGGTGTTAAATCCTGTGTCTTGTGACTGTCATATGCTATCTCTCTCTTTACCTATTACATCACACACACACACAGATCTCATCCAGATGTGTGGGTGGATGAAATTATCCTGTAAATTGTTATCTCTTCATTTCTTTTTTATCACATCAGTCAGTTGCACTACATCACGCACAAGGCATAGTAACAAACATGTTGGATTAGTAAACGTTTGTACTTTAAATATTCATGATATATTGGACTATTGTGTAGTGTAATTATTTTGGTCTACGGGGAATTCGGGATTAAAAATAAAAACTGTATTCGGATTTCTGGAGAAAGAGAGGAAAAAGAAATAAGAACAAAGAGAGACCTTAAAATAAATCATTTTCAGACAATTACTGATGAATTCAACAGTCCAATATATCATAATTATTCACATTAAGTCTCATCTCATAAATACACATAATAGTTTGTACTTTACTTTTCATTCTTAATGATTTAAATTGTCCTGGATGTTAAACTGCATCTAATGATGAAGTTTCAATTTTGGAGCTCTGGGGAGTGTCGAATACCCTTTCATTACCATCACTCCCAGGTCCACTTTGACTTGGAGTGGTAGTACCCGTTAGAAAAAAAATGAATTAAAAAAAATGTGTTTATAAAAACAATTGAGTTTAAAAAAAAAAAAAAATAGAGTTTAAAAAATTTTTTTTGAACACATCAAGAATGAATAAAACAAAATGTCTTTAGCATAAAATAACCCAACAAGGGTTGACATGCCATAAAATCTAACCAACAAACCAGGTTAGCTCAGTCTGTAGAGCGTTCAGCGAGAAACCACAAGGTTCCTAGTTCGATACCAGCTCTCGCCAACTCAGCGTATGAGTAGCGCAGGGATCGGTGGGGTAAAGTAAGGAGCTGATAGTAGGTGTGGCGCTCCACCTCAGACGGAAAAACAATCTCCTTGGTCTAGCAATAGTGAAAAGGGGATAGACTCCTTCACTGATTGGCTGATACCAACTTTAGGCTACCCCAACGACTTTAGTTACTTAGTACAGTGTGTAGCAGAAATACCTCCCACATTTTAAAGTGTCACAGAGTGGACCTGGGAGTAATGACAATAAAGAGTTACTCCACACTCCCCAGAGCTCCAGAACTAGAGCCTCACCACCAGATGTAGTTTAGTGTCATACCCAGGACACCCCCTTCTGGGATGGGGGTCTTATCCCTCTGCTGGGGATAAATCAACATGTTGGATTAGTAAACGTTTTTACTTTACTTTTCACCCATGCCCTTTTAATGATCGAAAATATTTCTACCTCCATCCCATAATAATTGTTATAGTTGCATATTTAAGGCCAGTTTAGTTCAGTCGGTAGAGCATCTGTCTAGGTTCCGGGTTTGATGCCGGTCCTCACCAACTCAGCACATGAATAGCGCAGCTTGGATCAGTGTGGTAAAGTGGGGGATAATATTAATATTGATAATATAGAGTATTGCCTTTTGTTTGAAAATCACATAGGCAAGAAACTGTCAGTAACCAAGCACCATTGACTTCAAGCTACCACAACTACATATGTGAAGAAAATATATATATATATTTTTTTGGGGGGGGGGGAGAATATGTGCTTAATTGAAGTCATACCTAATTTGAAAATTAATTAGTTGATAATTAATGAATTAGGCGAATATATAAGTTTAAATGTGAAGCGTAAACAAATTTAATTTGCGCAAACATTTAAACTGATATATTCGCCTAATTCATTAATTATCAACTAATTAATTTTCAAATTAGGTATGACTTCAATTAAGCACATATTCTCCCAAAAATTGTTGGCATAGCCATATCAAACAAACTGTTTGGTACTATCATATATATTATATATATATATATATATATATATATATATATATATATATGTGTGTGTGTGTGTGTGTGTGTGTGTGTGTGTGGAGAAAATTTAGAAACAAACATCATAACATCCTGTGTTTGTTTCTAAATTTTCTCCACATACTGTCAGATTAATTTCCTTATCTTACTTCCATATATATATATATATATATATATATATATATTTCAAATTAGTATTCAAAGCTCTCTTTGTTACATAGATGGAGTTTATTTATTCATTTATTTAAATGACATGTCAACCCATCTAGGATTATTTTATGCCAAGAGGTGAGTGAACTGCATTCATTGTATGTTCATGTTTACATTTTTTCCTAGTCGTTTTTTAAGAGTTTTTTTTTATTAAAATTTTCACACAGTTCTATCAAATATAAATAATTTTTTAACAGATCTATTTGACCCATAGATGGGATCCTAACAGATACTACTACTCCATACTAGAATGGACCTGGGAATAATCTTCTATCTATACATATATAAAGGGCAGTTTGTGTGTATGTATGTCCGGAGGAAATTATGAAAATAAAATGATTAAAGACAAAGTAAATATATATACACATTCACTATCACCAGATCTTGCTTTTTGAGCAAAAATAATGAAGATTTGATTTATATTCATGATGATAATAAAAGAAATAAAATTCAAATGATAAAAGCATGGATTTTTTTTTTTTTTGCATTTAATATCTTAAATAGGAGAAATTAATTTTTCTTTTCAGAGTGGCTGAATCAACTCAAGGTCTTTTTTTTCGTAAGGATTTTAATGTGCATCCTGCAAGGAACCAACTCTTAGTTCAATAATAACAAATCTGCGAGACTAACTTTTTTTTACCTCCCCCCCCACACCTCTACCCAGGCAAAGACGGGTAGCCATTTCTAGTAGTATATAATATAATATCTTTTTTTTCTTTTTTTCAGCTAGTATATTAGGTCTGAGACCTGTCAGCTGTTCCTTATAAATATTCATTTTAAATCCACAGAATACTTAATATCATTCCACAGACCATCCAACCTTGCCCCGAAGGAGTTTAGAGATGGGGCATTCACCACCGATGAAGGTAGTTTATTCCATGCATTCACCACTCTGTAGCTAAAATAATTTTGTCTTGCGTTTGCTTTACAAGATTTTTTAAGGAGTTTTAGTTTATGTCCCCTTGTATAGCTATTTTGAGCAATGTTTAGTAGGTCAGAGTTCGTTGAATAAAAACCATGCGTGTATTTGTAGGCTTCAATCATATCCCCTCTTATACGTTGGAAAACCTGACTTGGTAGGTCAATGTTCCTAAGTCTTTCTTCATATGAAAGGGATTTTAAATTATTCACTAATTTATTAGCTCTTCTCTGGACTCCCTCAATGAAGGGATACTCCACATTCCCCAGAGCTCCATAATTAGTGCCTTACCACCAGATGCATTTTAATGTCATACCCAGGACATCCCTTTTGGAGGGAGTCTTACCTCTCTACAGGGGACACAGAATATTCTAAGCCCCACTGACAGGGTGTTTGATGGAATTGAGTCAAGTGTAATTTAATACAATACCCTGTTACACTTACACATAAGAATACTGTGTTCCTTATGTGAATAAATAAACAATAGGTACCACCAAAATAAGTCACATGATCAGTTTAGACCACATTGAAGTAAGAAATGTAAATATTTTTGAAGTTTTTTTTTAAAAAGCTCGCCAAAAATAAATAACGAACATAGAGAATTGTTACAAAGAAAAACAGTTAATTCAAAGATCAAATTATACAATTGGAGAAAAATTACTCACTGTTATCTTGAAAAATAAGTAAAACAGTCCGTTTTTTTACAACACGGTCAGTTTCTTTACTGATACTTTTTTAGCAGAATTTTGCATTAATGGTTCTTTTACTAAAAAGCTCTCGCATCTAAGCTTATAAAAATCTTCTTATATAATTATTCAGACTTTTATGTTTATAGAAAAAAAGTAAAAATCGTTTTTTGTTGGTTCATTTTTTTAAATATTTCATAAAATAAAATGGGGGGGGGTGTTGACCTCGTAAAAATATTTATTAGGAAAAAACTATTTCAGACATATTTACATCCAAAGGTAAATAATTATCAAAATTTTTGTGAAAATTGGACAATTAATTGATTTTTTATAGAATTTTTAGAAAATTTGGTAGTCATAACTTATTTTTGGCTATGTTAAATTTCAATTGATTTAACGGTGCAAAAATGTAAACATCGTTTTCCATTCATAATTTTCATTATTTCCATAAGCTGAACATTTTTTTTAAAAAATCATTAGGAGTTTTTTTAATGTATCTTTTTTCAAATGGACAAAAATGTTCAAGTTAATATTAACTTTTATGCAACTTTTATGTTTAAATATATGGGGGGGGGGGGGGGGTTAAATTTCACAGGGAAAATTGGTGGTACCTAATAAACAATCTACACATTTCTTATAACCTCTAAAAAATACAAAAAAACTGCTTTGGTCTTTGCAAGGGGACAGGAGAAAAATCAAGGTTAGATGAGGACATTTTTACTGACAAATAAAAGATCTACACAAAGTGGGTCAATTCTGATACTGAAAGTATAGGTCATCTCAAGGGAGCACAAGGGGGGGGGGACACAGGGTGGTCTATGATATAGGAGGGTGGGTATTCACCCAAGATGTGGGTAGGATGTGATACAAGTATGGGACATCCAGGGTATGAAGAGTGTTAACATTTTAAAATAGGGGTCATTTAAAACTAGGGGAAGAATTAACCCTTTCCATAGAATTGTCATTTTTGTGTTCACAGGTGGCCTAAAAGATAACCCATTTGATAGACTTATCTAAGAAACTATTTTAAATTGAGCAAAGTAAACATATATATATATATATATATATATATATATATATGTAAATGAGGAAAAGGGGGTTGGAATGGATCCGACAGAATGAGGTAAAATATAAAGAATGATAGAACAAAACTCAGACGAAAATGTGTAGTATATTTCGCTGGAGTTGTGAACTCGGCTTCTTCAAGAAGAAGCCGAGTTCAATACTCCAGTAGGTGTAAACATATACTCATACAAGGATTTTTAAAAATCCCTAAGAGAGCTCAATGTATAATGATCAATAAATTAAAATTATATACAGAGCAATATTTAACTTTCAAAGAAAGAAAAACTTAACAAACTGTCATCCCATTATAATTTTTATTTCAACCAGAAACTCAAAAAATGAGTTCTAGCCTCATCAGATGGGTTTTACAAAATACAGGGATCCTATATATATATATATATATATATATATATATATATATATAATGAACAAAATGTTAGTTTTCTTCAAAATAGCCCACACTTGAGATTCAGCATATTCATTCCAGTGAGTTTTCTGTTGGTTGAAGCATCACTGAAACTACTTTTAATATAGACTTCTTTTAATGTCCCTCACATCCACAAATCTTAGGCTTGTGTAGAGGAGTTGGGTAAATACATACATATGTATTTACCTAACCCCTCTGCATGAGTAGGATGCGACACAAGATCAATTTTTTAAGCGGAATTTAGCAGGTTTAAATTCTGAGTTTTCTTTCTCTTAGATTGATTGCTATAAAGAGTCCAGTCTGCCCTACTATTTACCCATAGCTGAGGAAAGAAGGAATAAATTTATACCTTTCCAAAGGGATTTATATTTAGAAAAAAATGTAGTTATATGCTAAAATTGTTCTTATATTCTAAATATAGTAAATGATATTAAATATGCTAGCAAATATATGCACCCTCCGGGTGCAAGTATTTAAGTTTTAATGTAATGAAATATCGTATTAAATTAGAGGCAGACAAAAAGATATGTAACAGAGTGGGGGTATAATAGAAAAATAGAAATGAAACTTACTCTTCCATCACTCCCGTCTTTCATTGCTGAATATTACTTATTTAACTATTTACTTAAATTAGGAAATAAAGAATAAAATGACAGTTATTTTTTCTTGTTAATGGATTTCATTTAAGATTCATTGAAGAGATTTTTGCTTATATTCATTAAAATAAAACCAAACAGTTAGAAATCAATAATACTAAGCACATATTTAATAAAATCACATTTTTAATATCAATATGCAAATTAGCCTTCCCATTCACACTGCAAACCCCTATTTTTTGTATATATAAATACAATTGCATGTTATTTGTATGTAGACCTGGCCAACGCCGGGGGTCCAGTGGCTTCGGCCCTGGATCTTTACTAGTTAATAGCGTCGATCCCAGGGGGCCATCCCCCCAGGCAACACCTGCCCCCTCGATTTAAAGGGGCAGGGCTGGGTTTATTGCCCAGTGCCTGAGGCGCCCCCCTTGAGGGGGAATGCCGACGGGATCGACGCAATTTTTCAACTGCCATTCCATGGGCTTCGGCTCGTGGGTGGTCCCACGTTAATAGGGACTTTGTGCCTGACCCGTACAAGTGGGGTACGCGGTAAATATCGTATGTAGATATGGACGACACTAATAAAAAGGTGAAGCAATTTTATTAATAATTGAGGTTTAAATATAAATAAAATCATGGAGAATGTGATGTAAATAACTATGTTAATTAGTAATATAGTTTCGGTTACAGACAGAAAAACACACAATCTCCATTATAATAAGATGAGCCTAAGTAATACTGATAACCTAGAGTCAACACTGATATATATTTACCAACCCCTCCACCTTAAGCAGGATGTGACACAAGGTCAATTTCTTAAGCAAAGTTTAACAGGCTTGAATTCAGAGTTTTCCTTCTAGACTGGTTGCCATACCAAGGTTAAAGAGCAAAGTCTGCCTTCCTATTTACTCATAGAGGAAGCGCGTGGTGTAATGGTTAAAGTCATAGGAAATGGACTCGAGTTCAAATCCTGGACGTGGTAATTGCATTTCACTTAGCGCTAATACCCTTGGGAAAGGTATGAATCCTACTCTCCCTCCAGCTATGGGTAAATAGTAGGGCAGACTGGGCTCTTTAACCATGGTTAGGCAATCGGTCTAGGAGAAGGAAAACTCTGAATTCAAACCTGTTAAACTCCGCTTAAGAAATTGACCTTGTGTCACATCCTGCTCGTGCGGAGAGGTTGGTGTATATATATTTACTCATAGATGAAGTGAGAATGATTTGATTCATACCTTTCCCAAGAATATTAGTGCTATATGAAATGGCAATAACCTCGTCCAGGATTTGAACTCCGGTCACTGTGTCCATTTCCTATGATAACCATTACACTACAAACACTGCAAACATGCATGTATTCATGTGTCATTAGCCCTGTTGGCTGGAACAGAAGAATACATTAACTGCACCTTTGCAGAAGGATAAGATCCCCTCAATTGGGACACCTGTTGCCCATGGGTGGTGACCTGTAATGCTTAAGGACGGAATGTTGGTGGCTGAGCAGTCCATGACATACAACACTCCACTTTGGCCCTTACTTAGCCTATACTGGCTGGTCACGTCAAGCCCTCTCTGTTCAATCAGTGGATCACATCAAGCCCTAGCACCTATATGATTGTCCAGACTCTATTGCCTTTATGGCAAACCCCCAACCCTTTTTATCATATATGTGCAAGAAAGCGTTGGCTGAAGGTCTTAGTGTCCTAGGTATGATGTTAAACTGCATCTAGTGGTAAAATTTCAATTCTGAAACTCTGGGGAAAATAGAGTACCTGTTTATCACCATTACTCCCAGGTCCACCCTGACTTGGAGTGGTAGTACCTGTTAGGGGCCCATCTAAGGGTTAAATAGAAGAAAATAGGTTAATAAAAATGTGTTTAAAAAAAAAAAAGTTTAAAAAAAATTAAATAAAAAAAACCCATCAAGAATTAATAAAACAATATCTTTGGCATAAAATAACCCAACAAGGGCTGATATGCCATAAAATCCAACCAACCAACATGTGTCATTAGTAAATGATAAAATTGCAAACTAAGTTTTATGCGTAAATTTTGTCATTTTAGTTTTTGATTAGTCCACCATTATCTGCGAGTATGTGTGTGGGATATGAAAGTATTCTAAATATATATATATATATATGTGCATGCGTGGGTATATGTAATTGGGTAGGTCCTTATTCCAAACCCTTGACAAACACCATAGAAGGTGTCTAATATTGTCCTCTGACAATAAATCATTTATATAATAAATAAATCTAAAGAAAGCAACAGAAAAAAAAGCCACCCATCCTTTTGATGTTCACCCCTCCTCCCAAAAAAATCCCCCATTCAGGTGGGGCAATTTGTCCTTGGTGAGTCCTTTTCTTCAATAAATAAGCTTATCCTTTTTATAGAGAGAATTCAAAGTATTTTTAGTAATTGATGTCTTATTCATCAACATGGAGACACACAGGCTACCCACACCTCTTTAGTACACACATGTATTCACACACATCCTGTCTTATTTTATCATATTGTCACAGGTAGGAGGGCAATGCACTAATATATACAAAGGATTGGTAATCATAAACAGTGCACCTTTTTTTTGTTATCAAAATTTATAAAAAAAAAGAAACATTTTATTTTAAAAATTCAAAACAGGTAGAGAGTTTTTCCTTTGAATTCTTAGGTTTATTTATGTAATACAAACTAGAGTTGTAGGCGCATGGTCTAATGGTTAGAGTCATAGGAAATGGACTCATCGACATGAGTTCAAATCTTGGACGAAGCTACAGTTCACATAGTCCTAATACCTTTGGGAAAGGTATGAATCCTACTACTCTCTCTCCAGCTATGAGTAAATAGTGGGGCAGACTGGGCTCTTTAACCTTGACAAGCAACCAGTCTAGGAGAAGGAAAAGTCTGAATTCAAACCTGTTAAACTCCGCTTGGAGTGGTCACTACTAGAATAGGCTCAGTCCTAATTAGTGATCTATTTTTCACTAATTTTAAACATTACAGAAAATATTTATGCCATACATGTAAGTAAGTAAAGTCGTCGGATGGCCTAAAATCGGTATCAACCAGACAGCGAGGGAGTCTATACCCTTTTCACTTGCACTAGACCAAGGAAATTATTTTGTTGTCAGAGGTGGGGGTGCCACACCTACCATTTTCGTTTTCATTTTTTCATTCAGATGAAGCAGTACAACATCACATTCTAACATCATACTGAAGATGGTTTAACATGATAACAAAATGGCTGGCCAAGCAAAGGAAGACCTTGTAGCAGAGAAGAATAACAAATGGCAAAATGTAATTCAGATTTTTGAATAGACAAACAGAAAAATACAAATGAAAAAAGATACAGAGAAATTAATCGGTCATCTTTGACAAAACAGAAAGAATATGACAGTTAAGAGAAGAAAAAGCCAATTCTAGATAGGATTTTAATAAAAGAACTGTTGCAAAAACAAAAAACAACAAAAAAAAGTATGAGAGAGAGAGAGAGAGAGAGAGAGAGAGAGAGAGAGAGAGAGAGAGAAAGAGAGAAAGTGTGAGAGAGAGAGAAAAAAGAAAGTGAGAGAGAGAAAAAAAAAGTGAGAGAGAGAGAGAGAGAAAAAAAAGAAAGTGAAAGAGAGAAAAAAGTGAGAGAGAGAGAAAAGAAAATATGAGAGAGAGAGAGAGAGAGAGAGAGAAGAAGAAAATATGAGAGAGAGAGAGAGAGAGAGAAAGAAAATATGAGAGAGAGAGAGAGAGAGAGAGAGAGAGAGAGAGAGAGAGAGAGAGAGAGAGAGAAGAGAGAGAGAGAGAGAGAGAGAAAAGAAAATATGAGAGAGAGAGAGAGAGAGAGAGAAAAGAAATATGAAGAGAAGAGAGAGAGAAAAAAAAAGAAAATATGAGAGAGAGAGAAAGAGAGAGAAAGAGAGAGAGAGAAAAGAAAATATGAGAGAGAGAGAGAGAGAAAGAGAGAGAGAGAGAGAGAAAGAGAGAAATAAAATGAGAGAGAGAAAGAGAGAGAAATAAAATGAGAGAGAGAGAAAAGAAAGTGAGAGAGGGAGAGAAAAGAAAGTGAGAGAGAGAGAAAGAGAAAAAAGAAAGAGAAGAAAGTGAGTGAGAATTATTCAAAGGCAACAAAATGAATCCCAAGAAGAAAGTGAAATCAGACTCCAAGTAGAAAGATGACAATTATCTCAAAGAATGCAAAATAGAAATACAAAAGAATCCAAGAGAAAAAAAGCTGCAAAAATCGAAAGTGGAAAATTGCATTTAAAGAAAACAAAAAAACAACAATCATTCAAAATATTTAAAAAAACCAAAAACAGTTGTTCAAGATAATAGTTAATAACTTTTTGAATTTGGTTGGTAACAACAACCAGGAACACAATTGCCTCAAAGATTTGCAAAGAAATCTGTTTAACCCATAGGTTGGCCCCTAACAGGTTGGACCACTCCAGGTCAGAGTGGACCTGAGAGCTATGGCAATGAAGGGGTACTCCATGTTCTCCAGAGCTCCAAAATTTGAACCTCACCACTAGATGCAGTCTAGCGTTATACCCAGGATATTGCCCTTTCTGATCTACAAATTGATACTTTGCCCCTGATAGAGTTCCAGAATTGGAACCTCACCACTTGATACAGTTTAGTGTCATACCCAGGACATTGTCATTTAAACTCGGGTCGACGAGTGCATTTCCTACAATAATAACCATTACACCACATGCTTCCTCATATATACATATATATTACTCAGAATGGAGGCATATGGTGTAATGGTTAAAGTCATAGGAAACGGACCCGATGACCCGAGTTCAAATTTTGGACGAGGCTGTTTACATTTCACATAGCGCTAAAACCCTTGGGAAAGGTATGAATCCAACTATTCTCCCTCCAGCTATGGGTAAATAGTAGGGAAGACTGGGTTCTTTAACCTTGGTGAAGCAACCAGTCTAGGAGAATGAAAACTCTGAATTCAAACCTATGAAACTCTACTTAATAAATTGACTTTGTGTCACACCCTGCTTGTATGGAGGGGTTGGTAAATATATATATTACTGAGTAATAAAGAATTGAAATATCATATTAGTCTTCTCTCTTTCTCACTCACTTTCTCTCCTCTCTCTCTCTCTCTCTCACTTTCTTTTCTCATATTAGTCAACTTGTCCTGCTATTTATCCATAATTGGAGGGAGATTAGTTGGATGCATACCTTTCCCAAGGGTATTAGTGCTATGTGAAATGCAAACAGCCTTGTCTAGAATTTGAACTCAGGTTGACGAGCCGATTTCCTACGACTCTACCCATCGCTTTATATACACATATATGGTCAGTTTAGCTCAGTCAGTAGAGCGTCTGACTATGAACTACAAGGTTCCAAGTTCAATACCAGCCCTCGCCAACTCAGCGCATGAGTAGCACAAGGATCTGTGTGGTAAAGTGAGCAGCTGATAGTAGGTGTAGCGCTCTACCTCAGATGTAAAAAAACCAACAATCTCCTTGGTCTAGTACTAGTGAAAAGGGGATAGACTCCCTCGCTGATACCGATTTTAGGCCACCACACCGACTTTACTTTACTATATATTACTCAGTAATAAGGCATTAAAGTAAGTAAAGTAAAGTCGTCGGGGCGGCCTAATGTCGGTATCAGCCAATCAGCGAGGGAGTCTATCCCCTTTTCACTAGCGCTAGACCAAGGAGATTGTTTTTTGCATCTGAGGTGGAGCGCCACACCTACCATCAGCTCCTTGCTTTACCACACAGATCCCTGTGCTACTCATACGCTGAGTTGGCGAGGACCGGGATCGAACTAGGAACCTTGTGGTTTCTAGCCGAACGCTCTACCGACTGAGCTAACCCGGCCCCTTAGTCTTTAATTCTTAGTGGTTGTTTCTAATTAATTAAACCCTAGAATTTTCATGGGTTCAACCAGTTTCATCATTCTTATTATATCAGACAGAATCAATCTCATGTAAGAGGAGTGATTAGCCAATTTAGAAAACTATTGTTTGGAATGTCAAAATGCTCTAGCCTGACCACAAAGTCTGATTTAGAGTGTAGATGTATCCAAAAATAAAAACAAATCCTTCCATGATATTGCAAAGGAAATTGCTAGTCATTAGCGTATCTTATTTTGGATTGGCTTTGAACTGAATAAAACAAAAAAAAAGTTCAGACGATCTAAGAAAAGCATTTGGCTTTTTATGAAAATTCATATGAGAAGTACACCTGTTCAGGTAGATTCAGGGATCTCTTTGTTGAAGATAAAAATAAACTGTTTGATTAAAGTCGTTTAATAAGGTAAACCATTGATTTCTGCTGCTGCTGCTGCTGCTATGGCCAAAGATTATTCATAAAAGTTTTTTTTACAAAAAAAAAAAAAAGAAAAAAAAAGATGACAAAATTATAATCTATATATTAATACTCATATTCCTTAATTGTATGGCCATGGTATAATGGTTAGAGTTGTAGGAAATGGACTCATCAACACGACTTCAAATCCTGGACGAAGCTACAGTTCACATAGTGCTAATAACCTTGGGAAAGGTATGAATCCAACTACTCTCCCTCCAGCAATGAGTAAATAGTAGGGCAGACTGGGCTCTTTAACATTGGTTAGGCAACCAGTCTAGGAGAAGGAAAACTCTGAATTCAAACCTGTTAAACTCTGCTTGGGGTGGTCATTACTAGAATAGGCTCAGTCCTAATTAGTGATCTATTTTCACTAATTATCATCTTGCAACACCCTCTGGTTAGAAATGAGACCTTCCAAATCATCCAAAATGAAATGCAAAAATGTAAATCCTGATTAGCTGGTGTTGCTTATCCGCCAAATTCTTATTTCTTATGATTGTCATCACCTTAGCTAAATAATGGAGAATTCAGTTTTTATCATAAAGAAAGGGACAACATAATAAGAAAGAAAGAAAGAAAGAAAGAAAGAGAGAGAGAAGCTGTGAGCGCGTGGAAGTGATAACACTAATCTCTCTCAATTGAACATAATGAAAAGAAGGAAAGAAAGAAAAAAAGTGAGAGAGAGAGTTAAATCAAGATTATTATACGTATGTATGGCCATGGTATAATGGTTAGAGTCGTAGGAAATGGACTCATCAACACGACTTCAAATCCTGGACGAAGCTACAGTTCACATAGTGCTAATAACCTTGGGAAAGGTATGAATCCAACTACTCTCCCTCCAGCAATGAGTAAATAGTAGGGCAGACTGGGCTCTTTAACATTGGTTAGGCAACCAGTCTAGGAGAAGGAAAACTCTGAATTCAAACCTGTTAAACTCTGCTTGGGGTGGTCATTACTAGAATAGGCTCAGTCCTAATTAGTGATCTATTTTCACTAATTATCATCTTGCAACACCCTCTGGTTAGAAATGAGACCTTCCAAATCATCCAAAATGAAATGCAAAAATGTAAATCCTGATTAGCTGGTGTTGCTTATCCGCCAAATTCTTATTTCTTATGATTGTCATCACCTTAGCTAAATAATGGAGAATTCAGTTTTTATCATAAAGAAAGGGACAACATAATAAGAAAGAAAGAAAGAAAGAGAGAGAGAAGCTGTGAGCGCGTGGAAGTGATAACACTAATCTCTCTCAATTGAACATAATGAAAAGAAGGAAAGAAAGAAAAAAAGTGAGAGAGAGTTAAATCAAGATTATTATACTTTTTCCATATTGAACAATTTGCAATAGCTCTTAAGTAAAAGCATATCAAATGTTGTAATGATTAATTTATCATACTGTGGTATATCTACAGGTCCTGACTCAATCCTCAATTTGATCACCAATTTGTCTATATCCTATTCTCTTTAATGCTAAATCAAGTCATTTTGATATCAGGTCAGTTACAGTACCTGCTGTAGCTTAAATGGTCACTCATCTAAGTATTGAACACATTCATTATTGCTTAACTTTGATGACTTGGAGTGGTAGTACCTTTGTTTTTTTTAAATCTACATATTTTCTTTTTCATAACCTATTATAAAACAATATATTCAAGAATTTGGTATTTTTTATACAATAATTTGTTTAATATAATTATTTGTCTGTATTTTTGAGATGAGGTCTAATGTGAATAATTTTGATTTTGGACTGTTGTCCTCATCTTTGTTGTGGTATGTATAAACACAACGTTTCGGTTGCTATATCCTCCGGCCTTCCTCAGGTGTCCCCTGTATATCCGAGAACAGTAATGACCCAACTTGGGAAATCATTTTTAATAGGTTGACTGTTGATCAAACGGGTGTCAAAGAACTTTTGAAGATCCTATTCAAATAATGACATCATTGATTTTGCATGCCTATCCTTCTGATATGTGTCACGAGAAGAATCACGATCATTTAAAAACCAAAAATTCTATTATGCTTAAATTTTTCAGACTATTGTCCTCATTTTTATCATGGTATGTATAAACACAATATTTCAGCCACTTTCCTCAGGTGTTTTCCTGTATATCTGAGCATAGTAATCACCCAGCCTGGGAAATCATTTTTAATAGTTTGACAGTTGATCAAACGGGTGTCAAAGAACTTTTGAAGATCTTATTCAAATAATGACATCATTGTTTTTGTATTCCTATCATTCCAACATGTCATGAGAAAAATCACAACAATTTAGAAAAAAAAAATGTTTATTAGTATTTACTGTACAACTCAAGGTGTAAAATCCAATGACAGTTATTTTCTGATATTTTTATTTTCAAAATAATTTACTTTAAAAACAATTTGATTTAGCCTTTTCAATATTGTGTTCATCCAAGACCATCTGATTACATAGGTCTCAGTTCATCTCTATACTTGGCCTATTCAGTACGTCACTACAGCCCATCATATATGCTGCTTCTTTGAAATGTCTTCTTTTTCAATGTCCTTCCTTATCTATCATTTTAATTAAATGGCTGAAACGTATTTATACATACCACAATAAAGATGAGGACAGCAGTCTGAAACATCAAAATTAAAATATAATTGTTTTTTATTTTTTTCTTTCATGAAAATATGATTAAGATTGTCTGAATTAGAGACAGATCATTCATTTATTTAAATGACCTGAATGTTTTGAATAATACCTCACTAGTGTTCTAGAATTAGTTTCCATGATTCAGTGATTTTTGTTCTCCTGTTCTAAAGGGATTTACAAATGCAAACAAGTACTCCCCCTCCGGTGGACCCCTATGCTTTTATTTTCCCCAGACAAAATTTTATTATCGCCCCACCCCCAGGGGTCTATATGGATGACTTTGAGAAGCTATATTCTAAACAGGCATGTAAAACTGAGTAGCCCTCTTCGGCTGTTTGGATTACATATGTAAGTCATGAGGGCCACATGGATTACATATGTCTGTCATGAGAGCCGCACATGACAACTAAGTCTTTAAATCCTTCTTTTACATCAACAGAACAAAGTGATGATTGCTATCATTAATTTCTTTATTATCAACTAAAAGCCATTGTATAAATATTTTTTTAAAAATTTTGTTAAAAAGAAAGGAAAAAAGAATATTACTGGCCAAGTTCAAATAATAAAACATACAAGTGACTTTCAATTATAGCCATGTGCTGATTGAAAGTGGGAGAAGGCAAAAGGAAAGACTCACTCCCTTTTATTGACTAAGTTAGCCTCTTCCTTCCGCAACTCAAAGGAAGGGGTGAGAGACAACTATAGCTATGTGTTGATTGAAAGCAGGAGAAGGTAAGAGGAAATACTCACTCCCTTTCATTGACTGAGTTAGCCTCCTCCTTATGCAGCTCAAAGGAAGGGTTGAGAGACAATGTGTTGATAACAGACTGTTTCTTAACAATACATTGCCCTAATGAAAATAAACGACCGTTTTTTTCAAAGGAATTTAAAAAACAAAAACCTTTTAAAAACCTGGAGTACTGTGAAAAGCACCATATAAAAGTGCAGTTTGTGCTTGCCAAGAGTCACATGCGACCTGTGACCTGTGACCTGCATGTTTGACATGCCTGTTCTAAACCATTTCTAATGCATTTCCATATTCAGAGAATAGGCTTTAAAAATTATAATAATGTATTTAGTATGTCAATGTTTTTAAATATTGTCCAAAAGATTTCAACAATATATTTAAATCTCTTCCCTCTTACTCCTTCTTTCCTCTCACACACCAATTAGCCTGAAAAGAGTTGCTTGTTTGTGCTGAATATAAAACATTACCAGATCATCTGGCTATGAAGAAACTATGATAACTATCACAGAGGAGGATTAAAACTCCTCCTACTTTTAAAAGCTGACCAATCAGAAGATATCTCCAGCTCAAAAAAAAAAAAAAAAGAAAGAAAGAAAGTAAGAAAATAATAGCGGTAATTGCCAGCCTGTTGAAGATAGTGATGATCACATTGTAAGAATAAAAACACTTATGGTCATATTAAAGATTCAATGAATAAGAATGGGATGAAGCACCCTATTGAGTATAGGGGGAATAGAATATATACAAGGAGAGAAATGAAAGGGAGGAGGAGGCATTTTGTAGCCCAAATACCAAACTACTGAACACTGACTGAAGGGGATCAGATAGGAGGAGGAGGGAGAAATAGCTTGTGGGGTTTGTTTTTTCTTCTTGAGCCAGGTCTCCTAGGGGAAATAGCTCTACATTCATTTGTTCAAAAAAACATCTCTTACTATCCCAGCTCTTGTTTTTTTTAGGGGTTTACAGTGAACTGGTTTGACAGAGGAAAGGAACATTTTTATGTTCATTTTGTATTAAAATGCTTGTGCTCTTCAAAAGGTTACTCATTCCAATACAGATCTGGACTCAACTGGTAAGTAGAATCCATTCTCATCCATTCTAACTATATGTGGCTAAAAGTGATAAAAAATAGTTTGGTTGGTTCGATTTTATGGCATGTCAACCTTTGTTGGGTTATTTTATGCCAAAGACATTTTGTTTTATTCATTCTTGATGGGTATTGAAATTATTTTAAACACCATTTTTGTGACACATTTTAAAACTCATTTTTTCTATTTAACCCATAGATGGGGCCCTAACAGGTACTACCACTCCGGGTCAGGGTGGAATTGGGGGTAATGGTGATTAAGTGGTACTCCACACTCCCCAGAGCTCTAGAACTGGAACCTCACCATTAGATGCAGTTTAACGTCATACACACTAAAAATACACACGTACAACAATAAAAAAAAGGAAACAATTCATATAGAATTTTAAAAAGATGGAAAGGAAAAATTAATGTAAGAAAAACCTTTCAGTATTAAAACATAAAAGCTGTGGCATTTTTATTTTCTGAAAAATCATCATTTTATTATCAAAAATAAATAAAATGGGGTGTGCTGAAAAGTTCATATAATGATGTCATAGCTGCTGTTGATGACTTTTTTTTTTTTTTACCAATGGGATCCAAGCATCACAACACTGATGGAAGAAATATGTGGACAGCAAGGAGGATTATATTGAAACCTCATTTAGCTACATTACATGAGAATATCTTGGTAAGCCTATGAATTTTTCAGCCGATCCTCATATATATATATATTACGGAGTATAAACAAGCTCTGAAGATGATTTTTATAAAATTGAAATATTGTTCAATATTAGCTATGAATATGTTATAAAATGTTTTCACTTTAACAGCATATTGTGTTGTTTTCATATCCTTTTATCTATACTCATACCGTCTGATTCATTTCCTTTCTTTTAACTTATATATATATATATATATATATATATATATATATCTTATTATAATGGAGATTGTGTGTTTTTCAGTCTGTAACCGAAACTATATTACTATTCAAGTCACAATTCCCTTAGTTATTTACGTCACATTCTACAGGATTTTATTTTTATTTAAACCTCAATTATTAATAAAATTGTTTTACATTATTAATACTGTTGACAATATCTACATAAGAATAACATGCAATTGTATTTATTTATACAACAAAATAACAGTTTACAGTGTGAATGGGAAGGCTAATTTGCATATTGATATTAAAAATCTGATTTTAATAAATATGTGCTTCGTATTACTGATTTCTAATTTTTTGGTTTTATCTTAATGAATATTAGCAAAAATCTCGTGGATAAATCTTAAAAGAAATCGATTAACAAGAAGAAATAACTGTAATTTTATTCTTTACTTTCTATTTTAACTAAATAGTTAAATTAGGATTATTTAGCAATGAAAGACGGGAGTGGGGGAAGAGTAAGTTTCAGTTGTTTTATTTTTTGATTATACCCTCTCTGTTTCAAATCTTTTTATCTGCCTTCTTATTTAGTTTCATTAGCCTTTCTAAATTAATCTAATATTTTATTACATGAAAACTTAAATACTTGCACCCGGAGGGTGCATACATTTGCTAGTATATATAAATAAAATGTTGTTCTGGTTCCAACGGGAGAAAATTCAATATTTTATAAAAAATGTTTTTTCATATTATCAATCAAAGCCTGAAGAAGATACCAGAAGATCTGAAACACGTGTTGCATATGTAAGATAAAAAGAATAAAAAATTTTTTTCTGAAAACATAATATATTTTGCGAACCTTCTCTTTTTTATAAAATATATATATATATATATATTAGATAGATAGATAGATACACACATGTATACATATATACACATATGTATATATGAGGATCCAAGCACTGTAACACTGATGAAGAAGTGTGTGGACCACAAGAGTGTGTCTATTGAAAAATAAATCTCATTTGGTCACATTCCATGAGAATATCTTGGTTAGGCTATGAACTTTTCAGCAGACTCTCGTAAATCATATTCTACATTATTTTCCTGGAACAGAAATTTTTTTTTTACCCCGGGGATTCTGGATTTTTAGGATAATGGTTAATAATAACTTTTAATATTGTTATTTTTTTTTTTTCCTAAAGAAAAAGAGAACATCTCAAAATAAACTAAAAGAATGTTTTTCCTTAATGTTCTGATATATTCTTGTTACTTAAAGATGTATTATTATATCTCCATTGTAAAAAAAAAAAGAAAGATATTTCTTCTTTTTCCACAAATACTTCAACTACTGCTAGGGAATATATTAAAAGAAGAATTCTGCCTATATTTTCAAGGAAGAATATTTTTTATGTTCTTATGCTGCTAAAAATGAATTATCAAATGCATTTATATATACCTCCCCACCATTTCTTTTGTACATATTGTATTTACAATAGGAAATGTGGGGGTGTTGTCTTGTTCTCTCCAAATCAGAGAAGAAAAAAAAGAAGGTTCTAGATTTATATATATATTTTTTTTATCATATATTGAAATAATTTTCTATTTTCTTTAAATTGTCACATCTAATGCATTTGCTATTGGTGATATTCTGGCTGCTTTATTGTTGTTATGTTTTTTATAACTGAGAAATATACAGGCTGATTGTAAAGTAACTCCCTATTTTAAAAATCTTATAATTTATTTCTGAATCATTATTTTTACAAAAAATAAATATGAAAAGAACACACATGACATGGAGTTTTATTTAACATTCTATATGGGCACCAGCATTTGCCTCCAGCCTCTCAAGCCACTTGGGAATTACATTCACTGATCTTCCCAGGAACTCTTGTGGAATAGTAGAAATACATTTTTGTATTCATCCTTCACTTTCTATCATAGTTCTTGATTTCATAGAGTAGACTTGCTCCTTCAACCAAACCCAAAGAAAAAAATCACAGGGTATTAAGTCAGGGCTTCTAGCCACCCATCCATCTCCCAGGAAAATGGTGATTCAACCATTCACAAACAACAACACAGATTTAATTGCCATATATTAAAGAAAATACATTAAAGAATTGAGACAAATGGAATTGCATATACAAAATTATAAATAGTTTATAATAGGGGGTTACTTTTCAATTACTCCATATAAAAGAAGGATTCTGTATGTTCGTCTGTCTGTATGTTTGTTTGTGCAACAATTTTATTGCATGTCCTTTTATAAAGGAAAATTGGTGGAGACCAGCAAAAAGCAATATTCAATAAAATTCACACCCTATTTTTTATCTGAGAGAGGGTTAAAGAACTTTTTACCCCTCATTTTCTATAAGAAAAGCTAAATAAAAATATAATAAGGGTATAAATAAATGATATTTTTTAAAATTAAAAAATCATTAAAAATGAAACAAATTAATAAAAGATACATAATAATCTTCTATACATCTTATTATAATGGAGATTGTGTGTTTGTTTGTCTGTAACCGAAACTATATCACTACTCAAGTCACTATCCATTTAGTTATTATACATCACATTCTCCATGAATCATTTTTATTCAAGCCTCAATTATTAATAAAATTGTTTTTTTATTATTAATACTGCTGGTCGTATCTACATACTGATAACATGCAATTGTATTCATATGTAGAGCAAATAGCTGTTTACAGTGTGAACAGCAAGCCTAATTTGCATATTGATATTTAAAATTTGATTTTAATAATTATGTGCTTGGTATAGTTGATTTCTAATTATTTGATTTTATCTTAATGAATATGAGCAAAAATCTCGGAGATAAATCTTAAAAGAAATCAATTAACAAAAAGAAATAACTGTAATTTTATTCTTTACTTCCTAATTTAACTAAATAGTTAAATTAGGAAAATTTAGCAAGGAAAGATGGGATGATGGAAGAGGAAGCTTCAGCTGTTATATTTTTCAATTATACCCCTCTCTGTTTCAGATCATTTTATCTGCATTCTTATTTAGTTTCTTTAGACTTTCTAATTTAATATAATATTATATTTTATGACATTAATACTTGCACCCGGAGGGTGCATATATTTGCTAGTATATATAAAGGACAGTTGGTGTGTATGTATGTCCGGATGAAACTATGAAAATAAAACAATTAAAAACAAAGTAAATGTATATACACATTAAATATCACTGGTTCTTGCTTTTAGGTGCAACAATTATAAAGATTTGATTTATATTCGAAGATATTTAAAAATGTGAATATACATAGAAATAGCATTGAAATTCTACTTAAAAATGTCCAGAATTTGTAAATCTAAAAAGTAAAAAAATCAATACACTAGGGTTTCTCCTCCTCTACCCAGGTGACGTTGGGTAGCTGCTTCTAGTAATAAATAAAGGAAACAATAATAAAATATATATAAATAATATAATAATAAAAATGATAAATAAATGAAATATAATAAAAAGCAATAAAAGAAAAAATACAAAAATAATAATGAAAATAAACAACTTAAAAACAAGAATATATAAAAAAAACTAAAAAAAAACCTCTTTTTCTAAATATTTGGTTTATTATTAATCTCTATATAAATATAGATAAGAGATTTATTTTTAACATTTAAATCCCCGATCAATGCCCGGTAGCTCTGCTAGTTGCTAATAATATTTCATATCTGATCAATCACTGAAAGTTTGCACATCTCATAAGACATTGACAGTGAATTTCATCTGCTTATTGAATTGATTTTAAAGATATTGATTACAAATAGAAAAGCTGACAAATACAAACTTTTTTTTCTTTATAATGTTAGGATTAAAAAAAAACCTTTACTCAATGTATCAAATGTTGTGTCAGAGAAGAGTAAGCAATATCTTCTTTTTTTATTAGATATGTTTATTAAACCGACAACACTTTTATATCAACTTCAATTTGATATAAAAGAATTCAAGATAATGACTATATACATAAATTAAAGAGTTTAAAGGATGATAAGAGTGAAAGGTAATCCTAAATGATGAAATGATTGAAGAATAGAATCACATGGTGTAATGGTTATTGTCATAGGAAATAGACACAGCGAGACGAGTTCAAATCCTGGATGCAGCCGTTTGCATTTCACATAGCACTAATACCCTTGAGAAAGGCACAAATCCAAATATTCTCCCTTCAGCTATGGGTAAATAGTAGGGAAAACCCAGGCACTTTAACCTTGGTATGGCAACCGATCTAGGAAAAGGAAATTCTTGAGGAAGCTGTTTGCATTTCAGATAGTGCCAATACACTTAAGAAAGGTACAAATCCAAATATTCCACTTTCAGCTATGGGTAAATAGTAGGGCAAATTGGGCATTTTAACCTTGGCATGGCAACCGGTCTAGGAGAAGGACAACTTTGAATTCAAACCAAAGAAGCTCTCTTCTCATTAGTCAAATCCAAGCCCCTCCCCCCACACAGACATTCTATGTGATTGGTTGATTGATTTTAATGGTATGTCTAGGGTTATTTTGTACTTAGAGGTTAGGTCTTTTTTTTTTTTTTGTTTAATGGCATATAAACCTTCATGAGTTATTTAATGCCAAAGCAATACTTGTGAAAGAACAGTAGTGGTACTATTTAAACCAAAGTTGGGGAAATGAGGAGGTCCATCCCTTTCTTTCTCAAAGATATTAGTATAACCCGTCGGTCGCTACTGAGCTAAAGGGTTCACAGAATTTCCGAAATTGGCCGTCAAGATCGGATTTTCTGCATCAACCAAGGATTGCAGGGTCTCTATATTTGCTGAAAGTCTAGCCAAATACCCACGTTGTGTTCAGATCTCAAACGACTAGAAATCTGCTATAGAAACTGATATTCCATGGTTAACGGCGGCCTAGTGGTCACATAAAAAACAACAACTCTTTTTCTTGTTCAAACTCAACAACATTTATATTCAAATAACAAAAGAATACAAACAATTATTTCTCAAGACTGTGGGAGTGATGGACTCGTAATTAATAACTTTTGGTCTTCTGCAAATTATTGTGCAAAACAGTTTGTAAAGTTGACTAAGTTTTCAATGGTCTTAGCTGAAGTCAGTTTCTCTCGGCTCTCAGTATTTGCGTTAATCTTCTCCACCGGTCAAAAACAGAGAGTTTATCTTTTACTTAAGTGGAAAAAAAAAACAAGATTTAAACTTCCGATTTTTTTCTTTCTTTCCCTATCTAATTTCAAACCCTGAATCAGGTCACATTAGTACGAAAGTGAACATAATAGCACAAGTGGAGTTCAAATTTGCTTACTATACTGTTGCAGTACAGCATGCAAGCCATTTTACTACAGGGACTTTTCCTAAGAGGTTAGGGAATTGCATTCATTGTACATTCATATTTATATTTGTTATGTAGTTATTTTTTAAGAGATTTTTTTTTTGTACACAGTCCTATGAAATATGAATAATTTTGAAACAGATCTATTTGACTCTAACAGGTACAACCACTTTGGAACAGATTAAACCTGGAAGTAATGGCAATAAAAAGGTTACTCTACACTCCATAGATCTCCAGAACTGTAGCCTCACCATCAGATGCAGTTTAGTGTCTTACCTCTCTGCATAGGATACACTAAACATCCTCTATGCTCCACTGACGGGGCCAATCATGAAGTAAAAGATTATAGACAATATAAGAATTATAAAATTATATATATATATATATATATATATATATATATTTACCAACCCCTCTGCACGAACAGGATGCGACACAAAGTCAATTTCTTAAGCGGAGTTTAACAGGTTTGAATTCAGATTTTTCCTTCTCCTAGACTGGTTAACTAGCCATGGTTAAAGAGCCCAGTCTGCCCTGCTATTCACCCATAGCTGGAGGGAGAATTGAATTCATCCCTTTCTCAAAGGTATTAGCGGCATGTGAAATGCCAACAGCTTCGTCCAGGAATTGAACCAGAGTTGACAAGTCCATTTCCTACAACTCTAACCATTACACCATGCTTATAAAATTATATATGCAAATTTTCAACTAGTTACCTATACATATGTAATATATTATTTGGTTGGATTTTACGGCATGTCAACCCTTATTGGGTTATTTTATGCCCAAGACGTTTTGTCTTATTCATTCTTGATGGATATTCAATTTTTTTTATTTAAACACAATTTTTTTTAAAAACACATTTTAAAAAAATCAATAGATGGCAATAAAGGGGTACTTTACACTCTGAGTTGCAGAATTGGAACTTCACCATCAGATAGAGTTTAACATCATACCCAGGACATTAAGACCCTCAGCTACTGCCTTCTAACACATATATGATAAAAAGGGTTGGTGGGGGGTGCCATAAGGGAAATATGATCAGGATTTTATCTTGGAATTGTCAGTGAGAAAACAACTTTTTTAATAGTAAACTGAATGATATGAAAATCTTTATACATGATGTCCACAAAGTCCGTGTGCACTTGAAAATTTAAAATTCTTTAAAGTGCACAGGGACTTTATGGACATCCTGTATTTAACTTGTAGCAATTTCATAATACAATTCATACGTATAGAATTATTGATTGAATGAAATATATGAATAATGTCTATCATCTAAAAAATCTTTTGACCTGCCTTTTTACTTATCAATTTTTTTGTATTCTTAACCCCCCCCCCAAAAAAAAAACAGGATATGAATAATTAATCTAGTTAATAGAGCAGATCCACCATCCACTGTGCCGTAAAAGGGTCACCCCCCCCCCTGCTGGTATAAAACGTCTTCATTCACCCACCTATACTTTTAAGTACATGTTTTCTTTTGAGACCTTCCTCTCAATAAGTGATAAGGAAAGAGACTTGTTCAGAGGCCTGCCCAGTTTTTTTTTTGTATTAGAATGCTCTAAGTAATTGCTAGAGGCAAGACCTATATGGAGATGGGGGGGGGGTGCAAGAGGTAAATAATACAGGGGAGCAGGGTGTAGGGGGATTCAAGCGGAGGAGGGGGTCATAGAAATTTCTTGAGATCACAGAAAATGTTTGTGCAGATTTCCCTTTAATTTGAAATATGGAGCCATTTTTTTTTTTAATATGACTAGCATTTGCAATTTGTGTGGGATTTTACAGCTCATGATTTATAACTGAATGACTAATGAAACACAAGAAACTTTGAACACTCGGAAAAAATAATCCACCGCCCTCTCATATAGAATTCTTCGAATTTTTTATTCTATTTTTATTTTAAAGGGTACAACACGTGTTTCAGATTGTTTAAAATCCCTTTTTTTTAAGCTTGAAAAGAATTTTAAACAATCCAAACACTTGTTGGGCCCAATAAAATAAAATAAAAACAACAGAATTCAAACTATTTTATGGAACTTTTTTTAAATTATAAGATACACACACACACACACACACACACGAGTACTTGTATGTATGTGTGTGTGTGTGTATATATATATATATATATATATATACATATACATATATATACACACACACACAAATACACAAGTACTCATACATACACACACACACAAGTACTCATATAAGTATGTATGTGTGTGTGTGTATATATATACACACACATACAAGTACTCATAAGTATATGTGTGTACACACACACAAGTACTCATATATATATAATTGAAACCATATTTTTGGTAAATATTTTTTCAATCTGTGGGGTTAAATTTATTTTGTAAAATATGTGTATGACGTTACAATTGGTGGTACCTTGTTTTTATGACTTTATGACAAGTGGAGCTAACAGGTGGATTAATAAGTATTCACACTTAACCACTTGGGATTGACTGACAAGATATCAACCCGGGGGGGGGGGGGAGATGAGGGGGGGGGAGAAATGTTCATTGTCCTGGGTTTACTTACACTTTAGAGTGAATCAGATAATCAGACAAGATAATTTGTAGATAGTGATGTGACCAGTGAAAGCAATCATTTGTTCTGGAGTGGCTAACAAAAATATTTGGTTAATATGACATCACACAAAAATGTTCCAATCACAACCGGTTAATAAGGACTCTGAAAACATTTATTATTAATCGTCAATTGTTTGGTTTACATTATCAATACAACTGATAAAATAAAATAAAATTATGAAAGGTATTTTATCTGTGGCGGCCATTAGCTGGAATTTGAACTCAATTTACCAATTTCGTTTACGTCACTCAAAAAAAAAAAAATAAATAAAAAAAATTATAGAAATTAATTAAGAGTAATAATTTTTTTTAAAATAGCAGTACTTGTGAATATACCACTGTATGATAATTTATCAATACAATATATAAAATAAAAATAAAATAACATTGATAAAATAAAATAACTATTCTGAAAGGTACTTTATCTGTGGCGGCCATTAGGCTCATAACTTTTCGATTGGAATTTGAACTCAGCTTACCAAAAAACTAGCAGGACATATGGATATACCACACTATCATAATTTAAATATTACATTTGATATGTTCCCTTAAGAGCTATTGCAAATAGTTCAATAAGTAGTCGGGGTGGTCTAATGTCCGTATGAGCCAGACAGCGAGGGAGTCTATCCCCTTTTCAATAGCGCTAGACCAAGGAGATTATTTTAGCGTCTGAGGGGGAGCGCCACACCTACCATCAGCTCCTCGCTTTACCGCACAGACCACTGTGTTACTCATACGCTGAGTTGGCGAAGGCCGGTATCGAACACGGAACCTTGTGATTCCGAGTCAAACACTCGACTGAGCTAAAACGAATCTTCATTTAACTCTCTTTCACTCTTTTTTTTCTCTTTCTTTCCCTCTTTTTTTTTCTCAGCTTTTCATTATATTCGATTGAAATAGATTAACGTTATCGCTTCCGTGTGCTCACACTCTCTATATTTCCCCTACTCTTTTTCCGTCTTTCTTTCTTTGTTATATTTTTTCTGTGTAGCATGTCATTTTTCTTCATTTTCTTTCTTTATAATAAAATTTGTCATAATTTGTTATAATAATTTGAGTTGGTTGTTTTCTTTCAAGTAACACCGCTCTAGGGTACTAGTTGGGGTTGGTATTTGATACGTCACCGAGCAGCAAATTTGGAGGCAGGGGACCGGGACGAACTTCCTCATAAACCTAATAAAAACAGAATGGTACATTATGTAGTTGAAGTAACGACACTCATAAGAAATAAGAAATAAGAATTCGGTGGATAAGCAACACCAGATAATCAGGCTTTTCGTTTTTGCATTTCATCTTGGGTGATTTGGACAGTCTCATTTTTAACCAAAGAGTGTTGCATTTCTGATTTTTTTCATAGCAAGATCAATATCCTGATGTGGCGCTGCATCTATGACAAAAAATGTTCTATTATTTCACATACATTTAGGGATGTGCAAAATACGGACTTTGGAAATGTGCGCATAATTGGTAAAAATATTTTAAAACGTCAATAAAAAATGGAAAATTAATTTTTCAATGTTTTATTTTACGTTTAATATAAAGAACAATTTCAATTTTATGTGTTATAAAAAAGAAAAAGAAATTTCTCTTACATAAAACCTAAATTTTTGCATTTAAAAGTAAATTCCCGTAAAATCCTGCCATTTCTTAATCTTTGTTGACAAAATTATCGCATCTTGACGTGTGCACTATTTCGTTGTATGGAGTCTCGTACGTATATGTTTTCAAACAAATAAAATAATAAATTTCTTCAAACACTGTTTGAGTTCTACAAAGTATAATTATACTAGCGTCACGGATTTGAACCTGTTAACTTATGTATCCCAGCACGCATCGCTGAAGCAAAAAATAACAAGATTTTTTTTATATTGCTTAGCGCCCCCCATTAATAAAAATGACGACAATTTGTAATTCAAACATTATTTTCAATTTAAAAAAATAAAAACCGAAATATGTTATGTCATTATTTTTAGCTTGATATTTTTTATACAATATTTTCTTTGGTCAATAAATACGATTTTGATATCCGCTAAAGAAAAGTATTTATTTTACATTTTATAAATTTTAAAAAATCCCTGAAAAAAAAAAAAATAAACAAGTAGACAATAGGAACTTTTAATATAAAATTCTTTAGAAAATAACCTAACAATTTAGAAAAAAAAAAGAAAAAAAAAAATACATATTTTTTCTTATTTACGAGATTTAAGTTTCAATGTTAAAGATGTCCTATTACCAAAACCGAATTAGTAGCGATTTAGTTTTTTTTTTGCATATGTTCCGTCATTAAATTATCTTTCCAAAAATGTAAAAATCATTTATATCCAAACAAACAAAAAAAAAAAAATCTTTGTACGGGTGATCAATGCGCGAAACAAAAACTAACGAAAAAATTATTAGCCTTTTCAATTTAGTAAGCATTTATTTACAATAAAAGTTTGTCTTTTATTACTTCATATACCGAAAGTTTTATTAAAATCGGATAGTTAGTTTATTTTATATGATTTTTAGAAGAATTTCCTGTGATCACCCTTTTTTAGAGCCAGCGATAATTTGCACATCCCTACATATATTGAACATTATTTGTACCAAAAAAATAGTTTGATCTTTCCTCAGAACCGAAGCTACAACAGAATTTAAAATTTCGCAAATCAGAAATAATTAATAACTTAAAATTGGTTGACTTAATACTTTTTTAATAGAATTTTTGGATTCCTTGGGCAAAAATGCTTTTATAAACCTATTTTTAAGAGTAGGGAAGCTCTAGAACTCATTTTAAAGACAAAAATAGATTACAAAAAGTCACCATTCCCCCCCCCCCAATTTTAAGAGCTAAAATCGACACAACTCCGCCAATTTTTGGAATTGGAAGCTCAAATTTTGGGGATTGTCTAACTTTAACAGTCCACACCTGGACAAAATTTCAGAAAAATTGAGGGGGGGTGACATGGCCTGGATGATTTGACATTTGACCCAATGGTTTGCGAATCTAGCTTGCTAACCATTATATATATATATATAAAAAGAAAAACAAAATTTGGCATTAAATAACCCACAAAAGTTGATATGCGATGAAACCAACCAACCAACCAACCATGAACTGGTCTGAATTTAGATGTGTGTGCGTGTGTGTGTGTGTGTGTGTGTGTCTGTGTGTCTGTGTAGTAAGTAATTTCCAGAAGTCTGTTTAATAACCTACTCCGTTCAAAGAGTTGAATGGTAATTATTAGATCCTTTTAAGTTCCTTCTTCTACAACTCAGAATTGGCGTTGGATTTGTCATCCAACTATTTTGTAAAAGCAGAAAACTGTTAAATTACCTCTCTCTCTCTCTCTCTCACTATTCGTTGTTCAACTGAATGTCAAGCCAGCCAGGTGTTGCTATTTCAATATAAATTAATTACTTATGTGAGCAAGTCGACTCATTCAACAATTTTTTCCCTTCCCGTTAACTGAGTGGAAAAAAGCTATCAGTAATTTTGGTCCAGGTGTCTTCATTTTTATACACACACAACTGACAATATGAGAGACAATTGCCGACATGGATTTTGACTTTGTTTTTTGTTTGTTTGTTTTTAAAGGCGCCAGTTTTAATTAGATGTTTAGAGTTATGACATAGATATCAGCTGAATTAGGCTGGAACAAAAATGACGAGAGTTATGCAACATTTTTATTTGAACTTCGGAATTTACTCAGCTTGAGATGGGAAATTATTCTAAAACAAACAAAAATGGAAAATTTTCCCAAAGAAAAACACCCAGAATTTATGGTAAGTTAGTCCAACTACTTTTCTGAAATTATTATTCAGGTGACTTATGGGAATACACTGCAGTAAAATATGTGTATATACACATACACACACACACATATTATATATATATATATATATATATATATATATATATATGCACACATATTACCACACACATACACGCACACACACACACACTATATATATATAATATATATATATATACTTTATGAGGTATAGAAATAGAAAAACTATCAAATATTTCTATTTCTATACCTCATACTGTCGGATTTATTCCATTTTTTACATACTTTTCATATATATTTACACACACACACACACACACACTTATTTATTTATACACACACACACACATACACTTATTTATTTATACACACACACACACTATTTATTTATACACACACACACATATACACTTATTTATTTATACACACACACACATATATATATATATATGTATATATATATATATATTTATTTATACGCACATACACATACATTTATACGCACTCATACACACACACATTTATACGCACACACACACTCATTTTATACGCACACACACACACATATACGCACACACACACATATATACATTTATACGCACACACACACACATGTATACGCACACACACACATATATACATTTATACGCACACACACATTTATACGCACACACACACGCACACACACATTTATACGCACACACACACATATACGCACACACACACACACATACGCGCACACACACACACACATATACGCGCACACACACACACATATATACGCGCGCGCGCACACACACATATATATGTATATATTTGATAATTCTGTATAACTGTCTGAAGAAAGAATATGATAAATAGAAATGGTTAGATGAGGGATTTTAGTGTCACTTTTTTTATAAACAACTAAAAACATTAAAAAAGAGTAAAAAGTCAAATGCAATAATTGTATTTCATTAGTTTTAATCCAGGTTAAAAGTTCACTAAGGGTAACTCGAAATCCGAACCATATTTTTAACCCTTATTTTTCCGATGAAGGTATTATTGGGGAACGAGAGAAAATTTTGGTAAACGACCCAAAATCCTTTTCTCGCTTCCCAATTATACTTGCATCGGAAAAAGTGTACAAAAAAGTTCGGCTTTGGGGTTACCCATATCGCAGTTTGACTCTGGAATATTTATCTTATTTCATTTAATTTTTGATATTTAAAAAAATTTTTTTCGGTAGAACACAGGTTCAAGTTCGATACCGGTCATCGCCAATTCAGCGCATGAGTAGCACAGATTGAATAATCTGATCTGTGCGGTGAATGATTTTTACATGTTTTAAAGATTTAGCTCAGTTGGTAGAGCACCCACCTTGGAATCACAAGGTTCTGAGTTCGATACCGATCCTCGCCAACTCAGCGCATGAGTAGCACAGATTGGATAATCTGATCTCTGCTGTAAAGCGTGGAGCTGACGGTAGGTGTGACGCTCCACCTCAGCCAAAAAGAAAAAAGAAAAAAATCTCCCTGGTCTAGTGCTAGCCAAAAGGGGATATACTCCCTCGGTGTGCGGCTGATACCGACAATAGGCCACTCTGCCAACTTACTTTTTTTATTTTTTATTTTATCCCAGTTTAATTGAACTGTGGGGTTTTATGACAAAAGATGGGGGTGTTATAATTTCTAGACGTTGAATGCAAACACACTTGTTAAATTTCGAAATATATTTCTTTTAAAATACATCTCTTTGCTTTTACAGTATAAAAAAATGAAAATTCTTATTTAAAAAAAATGCCTCCTAAGAGACATCAGATATGTGAATACTTTTGTCCTGTCAATCCACTTTTTTTTTTTCTTTTTTCAATTTAATATTTTCAAATCAAAAAATACCACTAGATTGAAGGATTAATTTTAATGGCATGTCAACCCGTCTAGGGTTATTTTATGCCCGGGGGGTTATGGGATCGCACTCATTTTACATTTTTTGGGTAGTTGTTTCCTAAAAGTTTTTTTTGTTTTTTTGCACACAGAATGAATAGGTACTTCACAGTTCCCTGATCTCCGGAACTAGAGCCTAGTCCCCAGATGCAGTTTAGTGTCATACAAAGGACACACCATTTTTTTTTGGGGGGGGGGGTCTAACCCCTTTGTAGGGGGATACTGTAAGAGTATTCTAAGCCCCACCGACAGAGTAAAATAAAAAGTTTCTCCAAAATCTTAAGTTGTGATACTTTGAATGTATTTCAGGTAAATATTATGATAATAAAAATAAAATAAATCAAAGAGTGGTAAAAGATGTTTACCTGAATTAACCAACACCTGTAGCCATTTATCATAAATATATGAACTTGTAGAAAATAGAACTGACTTTTATATCTCTTTGATGTGTGTGTGTGTGTGTGTGTGTGCGTTACCTAGTTTCATCCAACTTTATATTTGCACAACAGCTTTCCAACCAATAGAACAATTTTTACTTTGATTTTGAATATTTGGAGAAAAAAAAGTTTTTTTTTCGAGGGGGGGGGGTATACGAAATGAATTTATTTCCAAAAAGGAATTTGAATTAGAATGTAAATAATTTGATTCATTCATTTTAACGGCATGTCAAACAGTCTATGGTTATTTTATACCTGAACTGCGTTTATGTAGTTTCTAAGAGCTTATTTTTTGCACGGTTGTGATATTAATCAAGTATTCCTATCTAATACTAATAATTTATACACAATTATGATATAATTGTGTATAAATTATTTGTATTAGATAGGAATACTTGATACCAAAATAGTGCCCCCCCCCCAAAAAAAACACTCTTAAAAAAACTACATAAAATGTAAATATAAAAAGTACAATAAACACGTTTTAGGCATAAAATAACAATCGTGTGCAAAACAAATGATAATAATAAATAGAAATAATTACTTTAAATCATGTGAATTATATGGTTTCAAGTAATTATTACTATATATATAATAATCATTTGATTTGCACACAATTATATAGTTTCAACCAAGTAACTGATATTAATCCTTAATGAACAATTATAGCTTCAATTAACTATGTCAATAGGCAACCGGTCTAGGAGAAGGAAAACTGAATTCAAACCTGTTAAATCCGCTTGGGGTGGACACTCATAGAATAGGCTCAATCTAAACTAATTAGTGATCTATTGCACACACAAAAAAAATGTCTGTAAGTAATCAATATTCAGTTAGCAAAGAGTTATGATTGATTGAATGATTTTAACAGCATCTCAACCCGTCTAGAGTTAATTTAGGTCTAGAGGTTAGGGAATCGCGTTCATTGTACGGTCATATCTATATTTGTGATTTCTTGAGATTTTTTTTTTTTCGCATACGGTCCTAATAATTTATACACAGACCTATATCACTTACTGATGGGACCCGAAAAGGGACTACCTTACGGGTAAGAGTTGACCTGGGAGTAATGACAATGAAGGGATACTCCACACTTCCCAGATCTCCATAACTGGAACCTCACTATCAGATACAGTTTAGTGCCATGCCCGGAACAACCTTTATGTGTGTGTGTGTGTGTGTGTGTTGGGTGATGGTGGTCTTTCTCTCTCTCTCTCTCTGTAGAGGAGGATACAGTCAGCGTATTTTAAGCCCCACGGACAGGCTAAATGTAAAATGAATTAAATCCCATAAAACTGATTTCGTCCGGGGAAAACTTTATTTGCTAACAAAACTTAGAAAAAACAATTTATTTGTTGTATGTCAGGTAATTCTACAGCTGTTACTTGAAATATTGGTCACTAAGTAAATATTCTTAGAATTAGATTATTAATTTACATTTTTTTTTTTATAGATGAACAGACACACAATAAAGAAAAAAAAACAAAAAAACAAAAACAGATAGGTTGATAGACATGAACACACTCAAGCTAAATAGATAGATAGACCGACAGACAGATAGACATAATGTTAAATATTCATAAATAATGAATGACATTATAATATATATGATAATAATAATAATAATAACAATAATAGTATATAACATTATACATATGCTCACTTACAATTTTAACAAATCTTACCCTTACAACCCTCACAAAAAAAAAAAAAAAAAAAAATAAATAAAATAAAATAAAATAAAATAAAATAAATAATAAATCAAATAAATCACACCAACATACCAACAACACACATATAACTTAACGACAAATCCAGTTCCCAATCACACATAAACAAAAAACAATTAAACAGACACACACACACATACACATATTTAGCTAACCAATCCCCACAATCTAACACCTGTGGTACCACCATTGACCATTTCGGCACTCCCCATTCCAGAGAGAAGAAGAATCCACTAACCACCCCCAACTACACTTCCCCCTACTGACGACCTTCCGTTTTCAGCATTTTGAGAATTTCCATCATTGGAGTAAGAACTATATTCAAGTCCTGAAGATGGTCTAATAAGAGACCGAAACGTTGCACCGTCGACAATAAACATCAAGTTTCCACAACATCCCGTGTTTGTCTACTTTTCTCCACATACTGTCGGATTAACCTCCTCACATTTCTACCATTTTTTTTTATGTAAAATACACAAGGCACAAAACTTTTCTTTTTCTTTATTGTATGTATTATTTACCCAACCCCTCCTCTCGAACAGGATGTGACACATGGTCAATTTTTAAGCGGAGTTTAACAGGTTTGAATTCAGAGTTTGTTTTTCACCTAGACCGGTGAATATACCAAGGTTAAAGAACCCAACCAGCCCTACTATTTACCCATAGCTGGTTCGCACCTTCCTAAAGAGTGGCAGCGCTGAAATGCAAACAGCCTTGTCCAGGATTTGAAGTCGGTTCGCCGTGTCGATTTCCTACGACAATTTCATCACAAGGTTCCATTTTTTAAAGTTTTGGTCATTTTCGGATGCTGTCACCCTGACCTCCTACCCTAGGCGACACTTGCTGAAAAAAGTGGTCCGTGCTAGTTATGAACCGTATAGAGCAGGGATCACCAAACTTTTTTTCACGGTGGGCCGGATAATTGAAAAAATAACGAGCGCGGGACACATTATTATTGTGTGCAATGCTTGCTAGCCAGAACGGAAGCTCTGAGAAAAATGTAAATTAAAATTTATCTTTCCATGTTATATTCATAGATGAGTGACATAAGATGCACAAAAATAAACTTAACCAACATATTTATTTTCAAAACATTATTAAAGAATGCAACATTAGCATAAAGGTTTAGTGAGATTTGTGCAACTGAAGTTTGCCTTTCAAGATATCGTCAATGTTTGGTTTGGAATTGCTACATCCTATATAAAACCTTATATATATTGAAAATATAGGGTTTGCCCTTTCTAAAAATGTTTGTCTTATAATTTTTGACCAATTCGTTGCTTCACAGTAGCTCTTTGAAAATTACCTGTGTTTTTCAAGCAGTCGTAAGAAGTGAAAATTCGAGATCGCGTAAGAAAGTGAAATGTAATTTTGTAACCTATCTACAATAGTAAAGTCCATGAAGATTTAGTAAGCTTAACATGATATTTAAATTTAAATGGTATCAAAACGTCTCGCGTTCCGTGCGTTTTAACAAACAATTACCGACGGCGGATCTGATAAAATGCCTTAGCGGACCGGCCCCAGTCCGCAGTTTGGTAATCCCTGGTATAGAAGTTTGAAGGCGTTTTTATCGACAAATTAATGCAATAAGAAAGTGATATTTTAGAGCCCCCCCCCCAGTTTTATTTTAATCGATAAATAAATGTAAATATTTTAAAACCTTCCCCTTTTAAAATATTTTTGTTCGATATTTTTATTTTATTTTAATTCAAAACAAATGTCCGTTTAGAAAAACTTTTCTCATTCCCCAATGAGACCCGCATCAGAAAAATAAGGTCTAAAAAAAAGTTCGGCTTCGCGTAAGGGTAACCCGAAGCCGAACTTTTTTTTTAGACCTTTTTTTTTTTTAGAACGTACTTTTAACCTGGATTAACACACACACACACACACACACACACACACGCACATATCTACCAACCTTGGCCTGGCCCCACCCCTATCAAGTATTGATTAATATATTAGGTGTTGTTTCTTTAACACTATCACGGGAAAAGAAAAGAAAAGAAAAGAAAAGAAAAGATGAAAAGAATCTTGTAAAGATGTTCAGTCCATTAAACTCTTTGAACCTCCTCTACTCACACCCACTTCACTTCTTGGGGCATATCAGCTGGTTGGCCGAGCGTCAGCTTCAAATAGATAGATCTAAGTACATTTATATACTTCACAGGTGCTGGAACTAAGAGTAGGAAAACAAAGGGCCTCCTACCCCTCTCCCCCCCACTTCACCGAAGGGGGAGTTACTTTTAAAATCACTAACACTTGTTTCGTGATATAAATTACTACTTGGGTCGGCTTTTCAGGCAGTCCTTTCGGTTAAAAAAAAAAAAAAAAAAAGAAGAAGAAATTTACATCTAAAGCTGAAAAAAATAAAAAAACAAAAAACCCTAACATTGTAAATACCTTTATATGAAAAAGCGGTATAAATGCATAAAAGTATGTATGTATCAACAATTCAAGCGCAGATTTTAAATTAAAAACGAATGAGAATAATCGATTATTTATGGTCAAATTTTTATTTAAGTCGAAAAGTAGTAACATAATTTTTGGTAAATTATTTTCAATCTGGGTGGTGGATGGGGGGGGGGTGAATTGATTTTGTAAAATACCTTTATGACGTCATCTTTGTTGATACCTAGTATATATTTACTTTATAATTTGTATTATTTAGATTTTTCATGCTGTTGTTCAGTAGGACACATGGCGTAACGGATATAAGAGTTGATTTACATACAGTTCTAAATAACAATCATCTGGAGGTTGATAGTTCAATCCTGACTACAGGCGAAAAATCATGTAACATAGTTTAACACTTGTACCCGGGCAGGGTTAACGAATGAGAACAATGTACTCTAGGTTTGGTTTGTTTTGTTTTACGGCATATCAACCTCAGTGGGTCATTTAATGCCGATAAAGTTTTGAAATAAATCATTCTTAATGGATAATACAATTTTTTATAAATACATTTTTCTATTAACCCATAGATGGAACTCTAACAGGTACTACCACTCCGGGTCAGAGTGGATCAGGGAGCAATAGTCCACGAAAAGAAATCTTAATTCCCCTTTGTGTTGGGCGTTATCAAAAATGTACGGATGGAAGGATGTATCAAAGTCTTTTGGTCAATTATTGGATGTGTTCAAATATGAAATATATCAATCATCTACATATATAGGTGATTGATATCAAAGATTTCAATATTTGGACACATCCTTATGTTGAAAACATGAGAGCTCAATAAGCCGGATAAGACCTATAAGAAACTTATCTCACCTCCTCATGAATCAAGTTTCATGTGTATATATATATATATATATATATATATATATTATACACACACACACACACACACACACACAGACAAACCCAATTATTTCATTTGATAATTGCATTTTTTTAACACATGAAACTTAACTTATGAGAGGTAAGATAACAGTTTCTTATAAGTCTTATCTGACTCTAGTGGCCAGTATTTGATTTAAGAAAAATGGATTTTAAATGTTTTGTTTATTACACACACACACACACACACACACACACACACACACAAACAATCAGCTTTTTCTCAGTCGGCAGGGTCAGGTCTTCTCCAAGGTAGGTAAGACATGCCCCCTCCCGGGCAAAGAGAATTTGCTGGGCCCCTTAACCCATGTCCCTACCACCATACACTCATTTTCAATTTATCAGCAAAAGACAAAAATGTTCAAGAAATGAGAAACCTACTATGCTGGTTGATTATATATTGGTAGAGGGGTTTAAATTCAGAGTTTTCCTTCTAGACCGGTTGCCCTACCAAGGCTATTTACTCATAGTCGAGTCTGCTTTCCTATTTACCCATAGCTGACGCGGGGGGGGGGGGGGCAAAGAAGAGGTGGATTCCTGTCTTTCCCAAGAGAATTATCAGGAAGTGAAATCCAAACAACTGATTCCATTTTTCTTCACGAAAACCATTATGCCACCTAGTGGAGGATTTAGAGTGGTCAGGACCCCCCCCACCTCCCGGGCAAAGAGAATTTGCTGGGCCCCTTAACCCATGTCCCTACACCATACACTCATTTTCAATTTATCAGCAAAAGACAAAAATGTTCAAGAAATGAGAAACGTGAACAACTATTAGAATTTAAATCTAAGTAACTGGACTGTGGATATACCACAGTATGATAATTTAATTATTACAATTTTTGATATGTTTATTTAAGAGCTATTGCCAAATAGTTCAATATGTAAAAAGTATAATAATCTTGATTTACCACTCTCTCACTCTTTTATCATTATTTCCTTCTTTTCATCTTTTCATTATGTTCAATTGAAACTGATTAACGCTATCGCTTCAACGTGATCACTCCCTCTCTTTATGTTTCCCCTACATTCTTTCTTTCCTATATTTTTTCTGTGTAACATGTCTTTTTTCTTCCCTTTCTTTATAATAAAAAACAGAATGTTCCATTATTTAGCTGAGGTGAAAACACTCAAAAGAAATAAGAATTCAGCACATAAGCAACACCAAATTATCAGGATTTAGATTTTTGCATTTCATCTTGGATGATTTGGACAGTCCCATTTTTAACCAGAGGGTGTTGCAAGATGATAACGGATGTACAATTAAGGAACACGTGTATTAATATATAGATATATTTATTACTATTTTCTAATCATGACTTCATGACTTAATAAATCCCTATAACCAATACAATTTCTCTCTCTCTCTCTCTCTCACAGACACACCTTGTTGTTACCGAGTTATCAATAAACAACACAGAAAAGATTAACAAATAGGTTTATTATCTTTTGGTACAATAAATAGAGTCAAATGTGCAATTCTTCAAACAACAGTAATGAATACTTTGTTATCAAGACTAGGTACTACTTGACCACTCGACAAATACCCTCGTGTAGTCAATATCTTTTGTGTATTTTGTTGGATAAGTCCAACTTTCTTGTAGGGGATATATCCTCCCTAACAACATGCACACACATGAAAAGAAAGAAAATGAGAAAGAACAACAGGGTTATCCAAAAGTCTTGTCATCTCCTCCATATTCGTTTTTGAGATAAAATAATTACACAATACAAACTAAAATTCTAGAAAATATTTTAATTTCTAAAGATTTTTTAAAGATAAAATAATTACATAACTTATTTATCATATCATTAAAACAAAAAATAATGAAAATTAAAACATTGTGTTAGGGATGACAAGACTTTCGGACCACCCTGGAATGTGTATTTACCCAACCCCTCCATAAAAGCAGAATGCGACACAAGGTCAATTTTTAAGTAGAATTCAACAGGTTTGAATTCTGAGTTTTCCTTCACCTAGACAGGTTGTCATTCAAAGGTTAAAGATTTCAGTCTGCCCTACTATTTACCCATAGTTAAAACAATAGGGGTGACAAGATTTTCGGACCACCCTGTAGATAAAAATACATTTTTTTCCATTTCTGTTTCTCTTCTAATTCTGTCTATCTCTCTTTCTTCTTATTAGTCTCAAATAAATAATGGCTAGTCATAAAATTCTTCAAATTGCCTATTTCATTTTACTTGAGTTGCCTTGAGAGAAGTTAGTTTCTTAAAGAAAGCTAATTACTTGTTTACCTGTTGTCATTGTAATCTGTTGCACTGACAAAATCACTTGGTACTCACAATGTACTCAGGTACAATAACAGGACATATTTTAAAATGACTTTTCTTTCTTTCTTTGTGTTGCAGAAAATAAAAGACAATAAGAATTTTAAAGAATAAATAGGTCATTTCTCTTAATTTTTTAGATGAGGCTTGATAATTTGGTTTGTTTGATTTTGTTTTGTTTTACGGCATATCAACCTCAATGGGTCATTTAATGCCAATAAAGTTTTGAAATAAATCAATTCTTAATGGATAATACAATTTTGTTTATCAACTCATGTTTTTCTATTCAACCCATAGATGGGACCCTAACAGGTACTACCACTCCGGGTCAGAGTGGACCAGGGAGCAATGGTGATGAAGGGGTGCTCCACATTCCCTAAACCTCCAAAACTGGACCCTCACCATCAGATAGAGTTTAACGTCATTCCCAGGACATGTAGACCTCAGTGGGTCATTTAATGCCAATAAAGTTTTGAAATAAATCAATTCTTAATGGATAATACAATTTTGTTTATCAACTCATGTTTTTCTATTTAACCCATAGATGGGACTCTAACAGGTACTACCACTCCGGGGCAGAGTGGACCAGGGAGCAATGATGATGAAGGGGTGCTCCACATTCCCTAAACCTCCAAAACTGGAACCTCACCATCAGATAGAGTTTAACGTCATTCCCAGGATATGTAGACCCTCAGTCACCGCCTTCTAGCACCCAGATGATAAAAAGGGGTTGGGCTTGCCATAAGGGCAATAGGGTTGATAATTTGGATTGTTCGGACTATTGTTACAGAAAATAAAAAACAATAAAAAGATATTAAAATAAAAAGGTTAATTTTGCTGTATGACTCTCTCAGATTTCACACAGGAAAAAAAAAAATCCTCGATTATATTTTTCAATAGATCCACCATTCTTTAAAACACATTTTTCTTATAAAAAAAAAAAAGATTTTTTTTGTATTCCTTCAACATAGAAATTTTTTATTGAATTTTTAGCCATTTTTTCACAGTGCTCAGGACTTTATCATTGCTTGTGTCAGGTTGCTACTGGTACTATGTAACCCAGTACTACCTGTTTCATAGTTGGATCATCAGCATCTAAACCAGTAACCCCACAGATTTTATTTGGTGAGGAGATTGGCTAGACACCCTGCAGAACAAAAAAACAAATTCTGTAAAAGGGTGGAGGAAGCTCTTTGTTTAACGACCATCTAGCACATTATTTCTAAAGTCTAACCCCTCCCCATCACAGCAGGGCTGTGTAAACTTGGTAGTGTCAGTGCTATGCCATCGGGAACTTAACTTCCTGGTAGGGTCACCTAAGATAGACAGGTTGGTATTAAGGCCACAACTTGGCCAAAGGGTGAAAATCCAAAGAAATCACCCGACTTTTGGTGTACTTGCCACTGCATCTGTGGAAAATCTGCGGCAAACAAGGGCATCTTCTTCTCCTGACCAAGATATTCCCAAGATACTAAGACCCTCAACCACAGCCTTCTAGCACATATATGATAATAAGTGTTGGGGTTGCCATAAGAGCAATATGGCTGGGAAAATCATATAGGGCTTGATGTGACCAGTCGATTGATTCAAGGAGGTCACTCCAACTGCCCGTCTAGCCTAAGTAAGGGCCAAAGTGGAGTGTTGCATGTCATGGACTCCTCTACCACTAGGATTCTGTATGTAAGCATCATGGGTTGCCACCCACAGCCAACAGGGGGCATCATTGAAGGGGTGTTATCAATTAGCAGTCACCTTATTCTACAGCCCTAGCTGACAGGGTGAATTGGGAATTGAATTGGGAATTTTATGATCTGAAATGAGTTACATCAATAGTGTGTGTGTGTGAGGGGTATGATTTGGTTTGTTTTGTTTTACGACATATCAACCTCATTGGGTCATTTAATGTCGATAAAGTTTTGAAATAAATTCATTCTTAATGGATACACAATTTTTTAAATAAATACATTTTTCTATTTAACCCATAGATGGGACCCTAACAGGTACTACCACTCCGGGTCAGGGTGGACCAGGGAGCAATGGTGATGAAGGGGTGCTCCACATTCCTTAAACCTCCAAAACTGGAACCTCACCATCAGATAGAGATTAATGTTATTCCCAGGACATGTAGACCCTCAGCCACCGCCTTCTAGCACCCATATGATAAAAAGGGTTGGGGCTTGCCATAAGGGTGGGTTGGCACAATCATATAGGTGCTAGGGCTTGACATGATGGAGGGAAAAAAAGAAAATATTCCGCAAAAATATCTTGAAAGATTCTTAAAAGTTTTCATATATTAGGATGTTTAGAAAGTAATCATGTTATACCAGAAAGGGAAGGGAAGACACTTTCAAATGTGCATTAACCCCCCCCCCCCCAAAAAAAAACCCAGGTATAAGAAACATAATAATTGATAATCAATATTTGTATTTAACACTCTATAACAGCTGTTTCATGTTTAACACAAATTATTCAAAATTTGAATAATTATTCTAAACAGGAAACACCTGTCATTGATTAAAAAATAAAAACCATTGATTACTACTATGTATATACATATACATATAGTTGGTGAAGAAAAAGGCTTAAAAATCCATTTTGCAGTTATAGATCTATTTCTGCCCACAGGTATCTGTGTATACCTATGAGTTTCATCAGACCGCTAACTTTATTGAAAATCTTTATATTGCTCTGTTCAATTATATTGAACACCAAGCTCTGAACTTGGATCTGAACTACTCTAACATTCTGCCGTTGAAAGAAAGGGCCAACTTAGAATCATCCTAATATAAATATATATAAGTATTTTGTATTGGAGAAAGGAAAATAAAGTGCTCGATTACAGGTATAAAAGCTATATTTGTTTTTCATGGGCATGTTGGGCTGAATATAAGTGGCTAATATGTTGCTTTGAAGCCAATGGTAACAATGGCCTTTTAATTGTATAGTACACTATAACAAATATATATATATATATATATATATATATATATATATATTTACCAACCCACCCTCATGAGCAGGATATGACATAAGGTCAATTTCTTAAGCAGAGTTTAATAGGTTTGAATTTAGTGTGTTCCTTCTATACTGGTTACCTAACCATGATTAAAGAACCCAGTTTGCCCTGCTATTTACCCATATCTGGAGGTAGAATTGGATTCATACCTTTTCCAAGGGTATTAGCACCATGTGAAATATATATATATATGTTAAAAAAAACCTTAAGAAACAACTACAGAAAAAATGTAAATATGAATGTAAAATAAACATAATTCCCTACCTCTCAGAATAAAATAACACTAAACAGGTTGGCATGCCATAAAAATCAATCATTCTTTAATTTTTTATGAATACTTTAAATAAAAGAATAAAAATAGAAAATTTATATTCTATTTGAATTAAATATATTAAAATTTTCCTTTTCAATTTTTTTATACAGAAATTTACTGATGCGGATTATTCCCCTAAAAACCAAAATCGTCTGACCACATCGGAAAGTTCAACTTGGATCTCAATAATAAGAAGACTTTGATAAAAGACCAAAAAAGAAACTATGACTGTTATCAAAAAGAAACTTCTTTTTATCACCCAGCAGACAGCACTATCTACAGGAAATCACCACTTCCCCATGATTATCCTTCTTCTAACTTTTCTTATAGGAATACTTCAACTAAGTATTGGGGTGGGTTTCCTGCTTACCTGTCGAAATGCCCTTCAACCAATTCCCTGTGTCTTTGTCTTGAAGGCACATCCTTGTAATGGTCTCCAAGCACCAGGTTATGGCGGCATCTTAAACATTGCCATTTCTAGTTTTGGTCTCAGCTGTCTTGGACAGAGATCTTCCGCCATTCTTTTACTTACCGTTTCCCTTGCAGAATGTCTTGTTGGTATACAGTTTCTATACGCGCAACCAATTTTCTTCAAAGATTATTTTCAAATTCCTACAGCTGACGACATTTGTAAAAACTACAGTCTGGAACCTGGAAAACTGTCCGTTTGTTGGCGAGATCTACAAATGATCTACCCCAGCTGCGGTAATCACACCAACAGAATACAAATAGCCTGCCATGGGGAGTATATGGATTATATCAAAAGTCCGAGTAACAGCTGGGATTTTACAAGTACGAAAGATTTGTGTGCATACCTAATTAATGAGAAGGTCAGTTTGGTCTACACAAGCCACAGACATCTCTTAGGAATTACTGTCCTGTTTTTGGATGGAATTTGTATTCTTCTTGCATTCTTGCTCATTTATTTGAATCAAAAACACAGAGAGAATCAAAGAAAGAAAGAAATTTTTAGAACGGACAGAAGGAGTTCTTATCAACAACGCCGACAAAGATATAAAACAAACTGAAGATTTTTTGTGATAAATCTTCAATTCATAATTCATAAACACAATTCAGATTTGAAAATGTATATTTTTCTACTTGTACATAAATAAAATATATATTTAATTAAAAAATGTTTTTATAATTATTGATATTTTTTATATATCATTATGTTTTTCAAGTTTTGAATTCTCATCATTATAATCATCAAGTTATTTTAAAACGGCATTGAATTATTGAATAACACTTTTCAACTTTAGATCACTCTTTATTCTCATCATCTGAATATTTTGATTTTTCAGACTGTTGTCCTCATCTTTATTATTATATATCATGATAAAGATGAGGCCAAAAGTCTGAAAAATCACAATAATTCATATCAAATCTCATCTAAAAAATTCAGACAAATAATATCAAATTGGTATGGACCAAATACATTGTAACAATGGACCTGAAGGAGGCTAGAGAGTACAATGGCCAAAACATTGTGTTTTCACATATCACAATAAAAACGAGGACAACAGTCTGAAAAATCAAAATAATCCATTTTAAGTTGATTATTTTAAATTTTCCTACAAACTTGAAACCAGACATCAAAGACAAGAATAAAGGAGGGACAGAGAGAAAGAGGGACAAGGAGGAGAGGGGCAAAGATAAGGAGGGGGACAGAGAGAGGAAGGGGCAGAGAGAGGGGGAAGGGACAAAGAGGTAGAGGGACAGAGAGATGGAGAGACAAGGAGGAGGGGGCAGATAGGAGGGAGACAGAGAGGGGAGACAGAGAGAGCAAGAGAGAGAGAGAGAGCAAGAGAGAGAGAGAGAGAGAGGGGAGAGACAGAGAAGGGGGAAGGGACAGAGAGAGGGAATGGCAAAAGGGGGAGGGACATTGAGAGGGGAGGGACAAAGACACCAGCTGTGCATCACACAAGTTGGTCAGATGATTTATGCTAAGACTAAAACCAATGTTTGTATTAGAATTACTTGTTGGTGGGGAAGATATTTAGTAGAGTCACCACTCACCAAGGACCAATATTAGCATTAGTATATCTGTGATATACTAACACTGAACATAACAGAAGAATATACAAGATAAAGTCATTTTTTAAATATTTAATACATACAATATACTTACAAGTGTTGGAATTTTTTATATATAAGGCATAAGGTAAATGGTCACTTCTACTTATAGACTCGCCTATAAACACGTGACCTGAGAAGGATTCTTATTGTCCAATCACTGATTAATAGAGACCCCATTCTGAGCTTATTTCATTGACACTTGGATTCTCTTGGACGACGGACTTACAAGGAATACTTTAACACCAGATTCTTATTGGCTTGCTTACTTATTCACTACATCTGGAACTAAGGATGGCTGCCAGATACTTAACAACAAGTAGTATAAGAATAAGAGGATATGTACATGTAATCCAACAGTACATATTGTTCCTTGAACAAGCAGTATGTGGAAGGGGTACAAAATAGAAAAGGGCTTGTTTGTTAAGGGTAGTTAAGATAACCATGTGGCTTTACCGTTCCCTGGCAGGAGTCAAAGTTCCCACACTTCAATTCTTCATATAGAGATATATACAGATT